>JAANYP010003357.1:22337-622337 GCA_020465985.1 Centrapalus pauciflorus | reverse complement strand
ATTGGAATTTAGATGGAAACAACATTTAATTTCGAAGAAAAAATTGTACTTACTATGTTACTTCTTATAACCAGAACTGATAATAGAACCTAGGGTGATGTTAGGTTTCAAGATGATCATGTAGGATTTGTGTATACTGTATTCCTAAGAGGTTTGACTTAAAAAATTCAAGATGTGGTTCATTTGATTATTGGATGTGAATTGCAAGAAATAGCAGTCTGCATTTGCTAAAATTCTCGATTATAGCAATCTATTTTGAATTTTAGTAATTTTAACAATCTCGTTAATAAATTTTCACGATTATAGCAACTAGTCGGTTACCTATGTGGCTATGTGATGTTTTTTTCCTGATTGCAGGCAATTCTGGAGAAGACATAAAAGGAAGCTCTACGTTTCGCTTGGACTTTGTGGAGGTGGTTATTTATTGTACAAGTTTTATGATGCATACACAAAGAGGATTACTGAACTCGAGAGACAACTTGCCGATGAGCAAGAGAATGATGAGCTTCTTAAGGGACAGTAAGATAGTTATACTAAATTTGTTTTATCTTCTAGTGGGTGTAGCAGATATTTTGATGTTAAAGGAATGAATCTAATATGCTTTGTGATCTTTTGGGGAAATGCATGATTGACAGGATGCAAATGCACTTTGAGAACATTCAAAGAATAGCTAATACGATGACATTGCCTCATGCCATGCTTTATTTGAGTAGCCGGGTTGCAGAGGAGTTGGATCTTTTGCATCTTACAGAGAGGTTAATAAAAGGGAAGGGTCAGCCGAACAGTTTGACATCTTCAGAAAAACTTGAGCTATGGGATAGGCTTAAAATATTAAGTATGGGAGATATTTAGGCTTTTTTGTGTTTTTGTCTGTCTTAGTAGGTAATCAATTTTATCATTGGCACAATGTAGAATTGTGGAGTAGCTAACTCATTTGAAATCCTTTGTGATATTCATAGGTTTTACCAGGATGGTGTTGTCTATCTGGGCAATGACGGCCATTAGCTTATATATTAGAATTCAAGTCAACATCTTAGGGAGGCATCTATATATAGACACTGCACGTGATCTTGGAGGTTTCCAACTTGTAAGAACTGTTCTCTATGTTTTTTCATTCTGTTTTGTGTTTGTAATTGATTTCTTTCACTTTCTCAATTAGCATCTCATATTATATTCTCATACACAAATTTACACTCATTTGTAACGCATTTATAATTTAGGTTTCCATTGAATAAAGTATACGAGTTCTAATAAGTATGAGATAATAAAATAAATGCTGATACTCATTGTCAATATAACTATAACATGTCTTGCTTTTTCATTTGAACTTTGAAGAACATCCTTTCTAAAGAACACCTATTATATCTTAGTATAAGCCATCACCACTTCACTTCAAAATATAAGACCATCATGATAAAATTTGATATAATATTTTCATATGAATACTAAATAAACTTCTATAGTGATGATAAAATGGCACGTGGAAAGTACAACACGAAAACAGAAAAAAGCAACAGAAAAGGTGGAAACTATTGTAAATTCAAATATCAAATCAATCATTCATGATGAAATAAGTATTTGATATTTGTATTTTCATATCAGTATAAATAAGAAGAGTTAATTGTGCATAAACATCTATTTTGAACACATAGATTAAATTTTTTTAATCTAACTGCCAGAAACTGATGTTTAATTAAAAAAATGTTATTATATTATATAAGTAAAAATCATAATATTTGTGCTGAGAGAACGACATCTGACAGATAGTGTTATTCGTCATTATAGAATTTCATAGTCTTGTTTTTACAGGAAGATGCTGATCTGATCGACAGAACTGACGAGCAACAGTTTTTGGCAAGTGCTGATTTTCTTTCAAGCCAAAGAATGCCGACGCTGGTATCCAATATGCAAGCTGCCTCAACTGAAGTTCTCAGAGGGTAAGGATAATGTAATTTAATAATTGCTTAACTTATGTTTAATTCTAAATAGAATTTAAGGGTAGGCTAACAATGGTAGGGCCAGTTATCTTTTATATAAAAGGTGAATGAAAAGTAACCAAACAAAAAAAATGGAAGAAGAGAATACCATCAGACATAGTACCAGAAAAGGAAAACATAAACCAAACTTAGGAGTTAAACTTCTAATGACTGTAATAATGTGGATTTATTTACTTAAAAGAAGTTTGATGCATGCACATTTGTGATGTATGTATGTAGTAATGTCAAATGTTGTTCGCAAGGAAATTAGAAGAAAAAAAACCTTAGTTTAGCAATAAAGAATGACAATTCCTCAGACAACTGCTGGGTGAAACAACTTTCTTGACTTGTTAAGGTGCACTAGTGGGTGTATGTATTGTGGATGCATGTACAACTCTAGGAGTATGTATGCCAAGCCAACAATGCTTGAAAGTGATTTGAGAAGGTAAGAATGAGACATGGGGCAATGTTTTAGAAGAAAAGATGAAGGGCTACAATATTGCTTCGAGCTACTGTAATATGTCTGCACAAATTTGTTGTGTGATCATATTCATATGACAAAAGAACATGAGTTCACAAACTGCAAAAAAAGGCTTTCAAAATGCATTGAAAGGATTAGGAATTTAGGATGCTTGAACTTTGAATAAAGAAATTAGCTGTGAAACCATATGCCATATATGTAGTAGACCTGGCGAGGGAGTTGGCAGCCCCCCCAAAAAAATCCCTCTATCTCTCGAATAGTTACTAGATTCGTGGTTCGATCGGTACGGGAACGAGGATCGGGAACGCGGTTCGCCATATCTACCGTATCCGGTACGTAGGGGGGTAGGTTCATTTCGGTACGATCCGGGTACGGTGGACCAAGTTATTTGGTACGATGTACCACATTAAACATAAGATTAAGTTCATAACAAATATATAGCATTAAACAGAAACAGAGACATTAAATATAACAAATATATAGCATTAAACATAACAGAAAGTTAGAAAGAAAATTCAAAACAAAAACATAATTCAAACTATATCTTTAGTCTAGCCACTTCCTTTTTCCTTTCTCGTTGTTCACGAGTTCACTTGAACCTTCAATGTAATCACTTTCCGGATTCATGTCCCATTTTTTTGGGGGGCCGGATTTATAAGATTCTGAAAAACGGGATTGAAGTCTTATGTTCGAGTGAATAAAAACCAACTTATCCGCTCGCTTGGGATTTAAGCGATTTCTCTTAACATTGTGGATATAGGAGTATGTACTCCAGTTCCTCTTCGCCGTCGATTGGAAAGTTTCGATGGCGTTTGGGAACGACTTCGTCGGCGATTGGATACGCGTATCATAGGCGATCCGGTACGAAAATGTACCGCGATTCGGTACGTTACGTTCGGTACGTAGAACGTGCCTCATCCAGCGAATCTGGTAACTATCTCTCCCCTTCTCTATTTTTTTTAGATCATATTACCATTAGTATACATAGGGATGCACTCACTTTCCAAAACTCACCTGAAAACCACAAGAATAAAAAGGGAAGAAAGAAATGAAACTATGTTGCACATTGTTTTAAAAAGTGCACCCAAAAAGGCAACTCAAGGTGTTACACTTGTGGCATTCTGAAGCAGAGCTGATGTGTTTGCATGATGCGTTGCTCGGAACTTGCTTCTTTGTAGCCGCACATGGTATCAGAGCTTAAAGATTAGGGTTCCAGTGCCGTGTATCATTCATTCGACCTTCACTGCTGTGTATCACCGCCGACAAAATCTTTTTGGTATCATATATAGGCATGTATGGCAGTATCTTTTTGGTATCATATATAGGCTCCAACCACATTGCAAGACTCTTCTCAAGTTCGTGATAAAAAACCGAAAAATATCTGCCCCCAGCCCCTTCACGCGCCCGCCCACTTTTTCACCGGAGTTTTATTCGGTTTTTTTTCCTGATCTTCTCTTATCTATTGACTGTTGAGTATCACCGCCACGGCGCCACCATTGTTGACCTTATGGTGGAATTTCGAGAAATACCCCGATCTTAGATCTCTTGATCGCAGCCGAAACCTTAGTATGTGTGGTAAACGAAAACTAGACATTTTTTAAGTTCAATTTTCAAGGAAAAAAACAAGGGTTTTTATAAGGTTATGACCTTTCTTTGTCAGGTTTCAGGTTTTTCTATCCATTTATTAATCCTTTTCAAAGGTTGTTTCTATTGGCTATTCTTTCATTATGTTCATGGCCAAACTTACAAACCCTAAGTATACTACATCTGATTTTGCCGATGCCCCCAAGAAGGTTGCAAATAACAGATTGCATGGGCACACTGAGGATAAATGTTGGAAGAAACATGGTAGACCTGCAGGCTGCAGCTCCACCTTCCCAGTCAGCTCAACATTCTTCTCGGTCTGTTCATGCCTTTCAAACTAGAACTTGGACATTGGAAGAATGAATGTCTCGAGAAGTGAGAAGGCATCTGCTGTTGTTGGAAGAGAAGATTCAGGATCTGAAAATGATTTGGTTTTCACTGTAGTTGACCCAAAATGTCAACAAGAGTGGATGCTTGACTCCAGGTGTTCGTTTCATATGACACCGAACAAGGCTTGGTTTGACACTTATGAAGAGGTTGGGACACGAAGTGTTTTGATGGGAAAGGATGTCCCATGTAAGGTTGCTGGAATTGGGTGATGTTCGTCACATACCTGATTTGAAAATAAAAATCTAGTGTCCTTGGGAGGTTTGGATTCTAAAGGCTTTAAATATAACTTTGAAAAGGGAGTTCTACGGGTTCAAAAGGTGCTCTAGTAGTGATGATAGGAGTCAAGAAAGGTACGATGTATGTTCTTGAAGGAAGAACGGTTGTGGGGACAGCAGCATCGACCTTAAGTGCTGAGAAAATCGAGGCTGATTCGACACGTTTGTGACATATGTGATTGGGGCATGTAGGTGAGAAAGGAGTGGTAATACTCAGCAATAGGGGGGCTTCTTGGAAGCCATAAAGTTTCTGAACTTGGCCATTGTGAACATTGTATTTTTGGTAAACAAAAGAGAGTGAATTTTTTAATGGCGGTGCATACAACCAAGTCCTCTTTGGATTGTCTACATGCTGATTGTTGGGGTCCGTTGCAAGTTCCTTCGATTGGTGGTGCTCGATATTTTCTCTTAGTTGTCGACGACTACTATAGAATGACATGGGGTTTTGTCATGAAACATAAGAGTGAGGCGTTCGGAAAGTTCAAAGATGGGAAGACTTGTTGGGAATCATGTTGGGAGAAAGGTAAAAGGCTGCGAACCGACAATGGTTTAGTGTTTGCTCTAACGAATTTGATCAATTTTACAAAGTTGAAGGGATTAGAAGGCACCGGACGGTTAGACACTCCGCAACAAAATGGAGTGGCCCATAGGATGAATAGAACGTTGCTTGAAAGGGTAAGATGTGTGCTATCAAATGTAGGGCTGACCAGAGGCTTTTGGGCAGAAGCATTAAGCACGATTTGCTACTTGGTGAATAGAACTCTGACGACGGCAATTAACTGCAATACTCCCATTGAGTTGTGGTCCGGTTTACCGGCAGATTACACCGATCTACGAGTGTTTGGTTGTCCTTCCTACTATCATGTGAGTGAAGGAAAATTAGAGCCAAGGTCAAAAAGGGGGCTGTTTATGGGGTAGGGGACTGGAATTAAAGGTTAACAAATCTGGTTGGTTGATGAGAAGAAGGTTCTTTTCAGTCGTGATGTAATATTTGATGAGAAAAGTATGATGGGCGACTCTGGTGTGTAGTATGATTTAGATGATGCTGATGAAGGTGGACCTGCTGCTGGACAGCCCGTATCTACAGCTGGACAGCCTAGTAGTTCGACTCAAACAGGCTCGGTTGAGTCATCGGACGAGTCTCAATCTATGGAGTTTCGGTCCATAGCATTAGACAAGCCCCTGAGACAAGTTAATAGGCCTAATCGATATGGCTTTGATGATATGGTGGCCTATGCTCTTCAAGTTGCTGAAGAAATGGTGGAGTTTAATGAGCCATCAAATTTTAAAGAAGCAATAGGACACGGGAGTTGGTAAAACTTCCTTAAGGCAGGAGAGTGGTGACCTGCAAATGGATTTTTAAGCGCAATTTGGGGAGATATAAAGCTTGCTTAGTGGCTAGAGGCTATAGCCAAGAGCATGGGGTTAATTACAACGAAATATCCTCACCGGTGTTGCGTCATACACCCATTAGAGTGTTGTTGGCTCTAGTGGCTCGACAAAATCTGGAGCTGGAAAATTAGATGTTGAAACAACATTTTTGCACGGGTATCTTGAGGAAGAAATATATATGAATCAACTGGAGGGGTTTGTGGTTCATGGAAAAGAAGAGCATGTTTGCAAGCTTAAGAAATCGTTGTATGGATTGAAGCAATCCCCAAGGCAATGGTACAAGTGATTTGACAGCTTTATGGTGAGTCATGACTTCAATCTGAGTTCTTATGATTGCTGCATATATCATAAGAAGGTAGCCGATGTTTCGCACGTATATTTTCTTCTTTATGTTGACGACATGCTGGTGGCAGCTCGAGACAAGGCTGATATTGTTAAGTGGAAGCAATTACTAAGTTCTGAGTTTGATATGAAAGACTTGGGAGCTGCCCAAAAGATTCTTGGGATGGAAATTGTTCGAGACAGATTGGAGCATACACTTTTCTTGTCACAGAAAAGTTATATTTTAAAGATTTTTTCGGTTTATGGCTTCTTCAAAGCCATTGAGTACTCCGTCTGCAAATTTCAGACTTTCAGGGGGCGTTTGGTTCACAGAATCTGATGGAATTTGATGGAATTGGAATGAAAATTCCATTCCGATATGCTGTTTGGCAGTAAAAATGAATGGAATGAAAATTCCTCTTTTTTAAAAAAACACAACACCACTTTTGATGGAATTTATTTTCCTTGGGTCAGTGCCATGGAATTTAAATTCCATTCCAAAGATTTTAACAGTTCTAAAACCAAACCCTAAACTTCATCTTCACCGGCCTTCAATTCTATTCTGACAGATTCCATTCCTTCCAGAATTCCATTCCTTGACAGATTTCATTCCAGGAATAAACATTCTGTGAACCAAACGCCGCCTCAGTGGAGTTATCTCCTCAAAAGGAGGCTAAGGTTTAGGGGCTGTTTGATGCTTGCTGAATGGGCTCATTCAGAACCCATGTTCTGATTCGGTCAGCATTCTGGCTGTTTGTTAAAATATAAAGTTTACCTCAGAATGATTCTTTCATTGCTGAAGGATTCCAGGCCCACATGTTGCTGAATCCATTCTGAAGGATAAATGTTACCCTAATGCCCTCCTGACGTACGTAGCCATCTCTGTATTGCCCTTCGAATTGGGAAAATGCAAAATCTGTCACATCAAACCTGCATAAAATGGTAGACAAATCTTCTCCTTGATACATCATGTGATCAACCTGCAATTAATGGGGTTATTGGGGTCCCACCCACCAATTGAAGAAAATAAAAATTAAAAAAGAAAAGAAAAAGAAAAAGAAATGGATTATAGGATGGAACCTTGCAAGAAAGAGAACAGAAATGGAATAAAAATTAATTTATATTTGTTTATTATATATATATATATATATATATATATATATATATATATATATATATATATATATAGATTAGAAGAATTACTTGTATTTATATTTTATTTTATTTTAAAAATAATAATATCTATTTATTTTTCTATATATATATTAGAAAATATTAATTTTATTTTATCTCTTATTTTATTTTATACTAAAAATAATAAAGTTGTATTTATCTATTTATGTTTATAGATATTAGAAAACACTAATTGTATGTATCTTTTATTTTATTTTATATTTAAAATAATAATGTTATATTTATCTTTTTTGATGGAATTTATATATATTAGAAAAAGTTAATTGCATTTATATTGAAAATAATAAAGTTGCATTTATTTAGGTTTATAGATATTTGAAAAAACTAATTGTATTTATTTTTTGTTTTATATTATATTAACAATAATAATGTTGTATTTATTTTTTTGGGTGAAATGTAGCAATGCCACAGAAAATTGTGTTCTCCTTTATTATATATATATATATATATATATATATATATATATATATATATATATATATATATATATATATATATATATATATATATATAGATTATAAACTTAAAACGTTGATTAAGTAATCATAGTTTATTAAAATTACATTTGAAAAATTAAAAAATGGTAAACACTTGCAAAACAACACAAAATCATTCATTAAGGTTAAAATGGTATTTTGTTTCCACTCAGCAATTTCATTCAGCATGAAAACAAACAACATATTTTCATTCAAAATAAATTTCATTAAGAGCCGCTTAATGATTCAAGCCTCTGAATCATTCAGCACCTATTGATTCTGCAACAACCAAACAGCGCCTAAGGTGGAATGCATGAGCAAAGTTTCGTGTTCAAGTGCCATGGGAAGTCTTATGTGCATTATGGTGTGCACGAGACCGGACATAGTTCATGCTATAAGTGTTGTTTCTCGCTACATGGGATGTCCAGGAAAGGAGCATTGGGTTCCCGTTAAGTGAAGTTTTCGATGCCTCAAGGGTCTGGTTTATGTGGGTCTAATTTATGGAGGAAATAGAGACTGTTTTGTGGCTGGATTTTGTGATTCAGATTATGCAGCTGATAGAGATACTCGAAGGTCGTTAACAGGATATGTTTTTACAGTTGGAGAAGTTATAGTGAGCTGGAAAGCTACATTGCAGCCTTCGGTTGCGTTGTCCACAACAAAGGCGGAGTATATGGCGTTCACAGAGGCTGCAAAGGAGGGAATATGGTTGAAAGGACTGCTTAGTGATCTCGGGTTTAAACAAGATCAAGCTGTGATTTATTGTGACAGCTTAAGTGCATTTGTCTTGCTAGGGATCAAGGGCATCATGAAAGAACAAGCACATAGGCGTTCATTATCATTTCCTGCGATCTGAAAGAAGGGTGAAAGTAATGAAAGTGAATACCGATGAGAACCCAGCTGATGCACTTACAAAACCAGTGACTTTAAAGAAGTTTAGACATTGTTTAGACCTCCTAGACATTGATAGATGGAAGTAAAGTTTTCTGTTGACTTTATTAGAATTAAAGTCAAGGTGGAGATTTGTTAAGAGCGAGTGACCTTAATTCATGGAGTTAGTTGTTTTAGTTGTTTTTCCATCACAGCCATAGCCTATAAAATAAGAGGCTGACTGATTCATTTGTAACTAAGTTTTCATTCATTCATCCTAATGAAACTCTCCTCAATTCTCTCAAGATTTCTCCAAAATTCCTTACAGATATTTTATTTTATAAAAATCATAACTTTATATGTCTATAAGTATGTGACCGTGATTTGCGAGTCATTGAAGTCTTTGGGGCCTACATCTAGAGATGAAACTCTTTAGGCGCTATACCTTGAGAGACATTAATAGTGATCACAATACAGTGTCATCGACATATACAACCTACATAATCAAATAATGAAAAATGTCCAAATATTTTCATTGTAGGAGATCCCAAATTGGATTATATGCCAAGCAACCAAGTCCAGTTCCATGAGACAATTATAACTATTTTCTGTTTCGGAAAACGGCTCCACGAAAACTATCATCTCGAACAAATCCTCCGTCCAAGAGTTTGAGTGTGGGGGGCAACCGGAACCAGAATTGGAAGGAAATAACGATCTTTGAAAATGATAAGACGTTTAAAGCATCCTCCTTAATTTTTGCTAGTTTATAAAAACCTCTTAAATTTTGTTTTGTTTTTTTTAAAAGACGACCATTAGTTACATATGGATCAATACAAAATTGAGAACTTATTTTTTGCTAAAAGAGAAGGTCCCATAACAATTTCTTGTTCTAAAGAATGTTCGTTAGCTACCAAAGAAGTTTTTAGGAGACGTAGGGAACCATCCCTATGAAGCTTTACAGAATTTTAGTGCATTTTCCAGAAGGAACGACATTCCAGGGCCCAAATAACAGTTGTGACGAGAAGAAAACACATCCAAAGATGTCGGTTTATACATAATAAGATGTGCTGATCGGTAGAAGGCATTAGCTTAATCAGGATAGTACCTTCTATAGAACTGATGAGATCATTCTATATGCCAAAATTTTTTATTTTTGGTGGATAACATAAATCCAAACTGGTGGGGGACAACATTCCATCATGTTAACCATCTCAACACATTTGACTTATAGCAACTCTTCATGTACATGATTGAGGAAAATCGTATAAATATCTTCTCACTACTACTTGGTAAGTTTGCTCTTACTCTATTTTACGTAGATATTTACCTTTGGAGTTGTGGGTGGTTAACTGCTTCTATTGAATCGTCGATGTCAATTTCATTTAAGTTTATTTCTGTATTATTATTTGCAGAAAGCAGTTAAGGGATATCTTCAATTCTACCATACTTCATCAAACGGTTATGCAGATATTGAACATGTTCATGAGCATGGGAAGGCCTCATCACTGGGTGGATTATTTGATGCCAGAGGATGTGAGATTCTACAAATCAGTTGAATCCTCTAGTGCCGATCGCCCAAATGTTTCAGACATCACAAAATTAGATCAACTAATGGTGGAGACACGCACAGTTTTATCTAGGTAGTTAACTTTTTTGCACGTCATTACATTTATTTAGTTCAGAAAGTTGGATTAATCCATCTCGTGTTCTTTGTAGTTCCGAATTTGGGAATATTCTCGATATGTCACTGAGAAAAGTGGTGGATGGACTGATGGAAGACATCAACTTACAGTTCGGTGATGGCAATTTGTCCGCTGGGATTCCGCTAGCCAAACTTCTTCCACGGGTTGCTCAAATTAGTCCATTTCTGCTCGAGGAACCAAGCAGGAACAAGTTTACTCAAATCATTCAAAATATACCTGAAGTCGAAGTTTTCTTCACTCTACTCTACACAAACATGTCTACCTCGTAAATCTGGTGAGCAGTTTCTTGTACCATTATTTCTTCTCAGTTTCAATGGATGCATGACGTTGGTCTCAAATATTAGATAGGGATGCTTGTATTTAACTGCTAGTTTGTTGTTGTTTGCCGTTTTCTTTGTCCTTCAGGAGTTCTAATTCTCTCCTGGGCGTGTAATAAGTAACTTCGAAACTTAAGCTTTTCACATGTTCGTTCTCATACCCCCCACCAGTGTATCATCAATTGTCTTGATGCTGGTCATCAATGGCCAAGTGAATGTTGTGTATTTTTCTGCATGTTACATTGTACAAACATAAATGAACGATTAAAAGGATTGTTTTCTGGTACGAGTATTTTTGAATGAAAGTGGTTACAAGTGATGGTTAATTATCGTTGGTTTTTTTTTTATTTTCCTCGAACGCCACTTTTTTACATATGGATGCTTAACTGTCTTGTTCATCCATGCATCAGATTTGTGGTATTTGCATTTGAACATAAACCGTTGGAGAAAAAAGATGGATGATAAAGTTCGTAATTAGCTTGTTTGAGAGTTGGAATTATGGTGGAACTTTATTATTATGGTAACTACGTGAACATATTAAATAAATAAATAATAATAATATATAATATTCAAGAGATAAAATAAAATGTTACAAGTACACAACATATTAAATTTAATCATGATGTATGAACTAGGGATGTAAACGGTTCCGGAACCGGACCGAACCGAACCGGAACCGATTTAACCGAAACCGAATATTAAAGATTGTAAGAACCGATAACCGAACCAATAATTATAATGCGGTTCCGGTTCCGGTTCGGTTATGGTACGGGTATTTCGGGTACGGAACCGATTAGAACCGAAAATTAAAAAATGTATATAGTTCTATCTATTATAACACGATATAAACAAAAAAACATGAAAATATAATAAGAGAAGTGTCGATCATGATGTTTTCATATAAATTTTGTAGTTTCACCATCCTAAAAATATTGTTCCAACAAATGATTTTTTTGGTTTTCACATTGTGGGCTTTTAAATCATTTCTTAATTTGCATATTATGAGCTTTTCAAATAATCGGTTCTATAACCGATACCCGCAGAACCAATAACCGAATAACCGAGAACCGAATATTGAAGATTATAAGAACCGATAACCGAACCGAATACTATAAATCGGTTCCAATCGGTTCCGGTTCTGGTTCGGTTCTGGTTTCGGTTCGGTTTTTCGGTCATTCCACACATCCCTAGTATGAACAATAGTTATTTTTTTATTTTATATTTTATATTTTAACTGATATAATTTTAGGTTTTAATAAATTAGTTTTTTTAAATAGATGTATGGATAAATATTACATTTAATTTATATTAGATCGATGATATATGGTGTAGCTTTTTTAAAAAGGTTAAAGTGTCATTTTGACCATCCAAATTTTAGATATTTTTTGATTTAGTCATTAATTAATTTTTTGTCCTGATTTAGTCACCGAACTATATTTTGTATACATGTTTAGCCACTAAACTTTCTTTTTACAAATATAACCACTGAAAATTGTCCTGATTTAACCACTAAACTATCTTATTTTGTACTGATTTTAGCCATTAGTTTTACTCATTTTCTCCAAAATAGGACACTAAACTAAAGTTTAGTGGCTAAATTAAGACAAAAAATAGTTTAGTGACTAAATGAGACAAATTTAAAAGTTAAATGGTCAAAATGATATTTAACCATTTTCAAAAATTTCAATACAATAGGTTGTATTTATTTTTTTATTCTATCGTAATATTTTTAGAATTGTAATGATATTATTATTTTTGATGAACTATTATTTTTTTTTTCACATTGCTAAGCGTGTGTGTGTAGTGTGTGTGTATATATATATATATATATATATATATATATATATATATATATATATAAAATTAGTTATATACCCGCGCAAAGCGGCGACGAATTGTTTTCGTTCAATAACATATTCGTTCGGTAACTAATCAACAACTCGACATTGAACAACTCCATGTTTTCCGGTTCAAACATCAACAATTAAACACAAATCAGAACGCTTAAAAAGCCAACACTCCCCAGGCAAAATCGTCATTAAAGTATATGAGTAATACCTCAACTAAAGCAAACAAGAAATGATCACTGAATTACGACACGTTCTACAAGCAAGAAAAAGCTAGACTTTTAACAAGCACCGAAATCTACATTGAAAATTGTTACTGAAAATTGTTAGAAAAATGAACTTACAAAAACGAACGAATATACTAACAGAAACAAAAATGAAAACAAAAATTGGATTAACGCCGAACATGAACAAGCAAAACATACAAGTCTTACTTGGTGCATACATGCAATAACGATTGAGGAGCTATCAGGTGCAACCTCCTTCCTAGCTACAATAGAGGATTTCACTATCCACAGATTATGAGGATTCACTGTTGCAGCAACGTGAAAACAACGAGACGAGAAATCAACCGGCATTCATGATTCCCAGGACTCACAATCTTCAAGTCCATTATTAATTTTGTTTATCATGCAATTAATATCTAAATAATGCAATTGCAATCATGGAGTTTGACAATGAGATAAAATTTTCCATTTTATTAGAGGCCTCATGTGGTTTGGTTTCGATTAAGAGGATCTTGCTGGAAATGTGGTTCAAAATTTGAAGGGCTTCTTCAGATCAATGTACAAAAAGGTAATATTATTCTTTTCAACATTCAGAAACATTCACAATTTTTTATGTCTCCTTTAAAATGGTAGAAAACTAAAATGCTCATTGTAGGTCACAGAGACTAATATTGGGGATCTGAACCAAAGAAAATTGATTTGTTAATCTTTACAACAAGCACAAAGGTCATATGAACAACGATTAGCATTTCTGTTTCTTGTTTTGTTACGACTGTCATTTCTTTATACCTAATTTTTAACATCTACAAACAAACTCTTCTGTTCCATGTTATGCTCGGATCCTAAACTTGATTCACACCGATTCAAGAATATCCTTGATGAGGCAATTTCTGCAAGTTATGATTTTTTATTTCACTCAACTATTCTGATTATAAACTTCTATATTCTCTTGATGTAATACTGTAGGTCCCTAGAGGTTCCCAAAGTATATAGCTTTAAGCTGTAGAGGGGGGGGGGGGGGGGAATACAGCTATTTAAAACTACACACAATTTTCTCTATGTTTGTATGTATTATTAACAATTGTTAATTACAAACAAGCTTGAATGCGGAAAGGTTCAAGCTGAGATGACAGATACAACAGTATGTTTACTAGTCTAAGACAGACTCAAACTAGTTTACAATGAATACACTCACTAAGAAGCACTCACTGTGTTTACAAGACTTAGAGGGACAGCTTATGTAGAACAGCTTGGACACAAAGAAACTGTATTACACAGGCAGGCTTGCATGCATGAAAAACACACTTGCACGTTCACTCTTGGCTTCAGCACTTAGCTTTTTTTGGCTTGCTAATTCTTTCTGACCTTAGAAGCTTCCTTTTATACTCTCTCAGAGGATCTAAGAGAAACTTCTTCATTGGACGGAATGAAAAAGGAGAAGTCTTGTTTGAAAAGACAACATAACTTTTCTGCACTTTTATGAAAAGCAGACTTGTCTTCATATGTGCAGAACTTTTGTCTTTTCACTTTGTCTACTGTTGCATTGCCTTTAACTAATTTAGGAATGTCAACTTTGCGTCTTTCTTCCTTGTAAAGGCCTATTTTGATATAAGAAAAAGGTCTGTCACCCTTTTTCAAATATCCTTTTGTCTTCATGTTGCAGAACAGCGTGGGCAGGTTGAGCAGTTCTGTTTTCCACTTTGTCTTCGACTTTGTAAACTGATCTTGTAGCAAAAAACAATACATGATGACTTGGAAACGTATTCCATAAAGTGTTTAGCCTGTTCACAAAGAACAGGTTCTGTTCACAAAGAACAGAACACTTGAAAAGTGCCCAAGCTGCTCACCAGTGTAGAGCAGCGTAGACAGTTTATGTCCAGCCTGTTCAGCAGACAGAGCAGCTTGGACGAACTGTCTTAGTTGCAACACATGCAACATATAGAACAGCTTTAGACTGATATTGCAAATCATTTTCAGGTTTCAATAAGGCATATAACAGGCCTTAATTTCAACCTTCAAATGCATCAACAGGTTTGATTAGAAATCTCCCCCTCAGATGAGGCCTTTTTGTGCCTAACAATCTCCCCCTATTTGCAATAACCAGTTTAAGCTGGCCTTATCAAAAATCACTATATATTTTTACAGTACATTTGCTGAAATAAAATTACAACATCAACATAAAGTAAAAGATCAGTTTATATATACACTGATTTTTGATTACATTAGAACAACACATGTTCTTACAAAAGTACAACTGATGTACTGATGTATATTACAACTAATGTAAAGGAAATTACAACATATGTAACATAGAGTACAACTAATGTACATTGGACTGTTTTTGTTGGGAGCAGAAAACGGTAAGCCTGTCCAACTGATGGACAGCTTCCATTCTTCACCTGCCCAGATGGCAGGTGGACTTCATCACACTGGAGGAGGATCCTGAAACATCTTTTCCAGTTCTTCCCTTGTATCCTCAAGTTCTTGAATTTCATTTCTTATTATCATGAACTTGGGATCTTCAAGTTCACCTCTCTCATAGAAGCCTCTGAGCTGATCCCAGATGGCTGCTCTCCACTTACTAGACTGCCTGAATGAAATTGCAAGTCTGAAGGCCACAAGTTGTCTCAGATCCACTTTGTACAGATCTGATGCTCTCTGAAAGCATTTCTTCTGAGATAAGGGATCCACAAAGAATGCCCCTAGCTCAGGTTCTTCAATAATCTTGCCATCTTCAAACTCTATTCCACTTGGCAGACTGTGATCAACTCCTTTCATTTCAATGGCATAATCGCCTTGTTCAATAAGTGTAAGGAGCAGTTCCATTTCAGTGTCTTTCCTTGTCCTTCTGGCCTTAATTTTTGGATGTGTCACCAAGACACCTTCACTTATTTCTTTGGAGATTAGGCCAAGGTTCTTCACTCTCTCCATTAGTTTCTTGACATATGCCCTGATTTCCTTAGCCGTTTCTGACCTTGATTCACTCAGGGCAACTGCCAGCTCAATCCATTCCCTGTACCCCATCTGGGCTACATCAGTGTGGTCATAAGTTTCCAATTCTGGGCCTGTTGCACCCATCCTTGTTATTTTTAGCTTCCACTGACTGCCTTTCCTTGATACAGGAACAGCTTTGACAATTGCTTCCTTGGCTAGCCTTCTTTCAGCAACATCATGAAACTTTTTCTTTGCCAAGTTGTCAAAGTGGTATTGAGCTCTTGCATGAGGCACTGTAGATTTAGTCACAGAGACCTGAGTACCTTTTTCTACTTCCTTTTCCTTCTCCCCTGTAGATTTCCTAGGAGCTTCTATTATTTTCTTTTGTACCTCCAGGGTAGACATTTTAATTTTCTTTGCTTCTTGGAGGGCAAAAGATTTGGCAGTCTTAGCAGATTCTTCTTCTTTTCTCATTTCCTCCAGGGCTTGAAGCTGTTCTTCTCTAAACTCAAAGTACTTGTGCATAGGAAGACCCATCT
Organism: Centrapalus pauciflorus; assembly: GCA_020465985.1. Classification (NCBI taxonomy): domain Eukaryota; kingdom Viridiplantae; phylum Streptophyta; class Magnoliopsida; order Asterales; family Asteraceae; genus Centrapalus; species Centrapalus pauciflorus. The sequence goes on along the minus strand of JAANYP010003357.1, from coordinate 605,811 downwards.
CTTTAGCCCTGGCCTTGTGAAATTGAATTTCTGCTTGTTTCTGCTGCATGGGATCAACATCTGCCTTTTCTTTTCCTTTGGCTGCTGCTGTAGTGATAGCAGCCTCAGAAATTTCCTCTTCTTCTTCTTCTGTTAAAATAAGATGCCTTCTTTTACTGCTGGGCCTATCCTCAGAGATGAATTCCTCCCCCTTAGACTGAGCAGGGTTTGGAGAGACAGCCTGAGTAGGCAGAGCAGCTTGAGAGGCACCTTCAGCTGTACCTGTTTCAAAAATTGCTGGCTGACCAGTTTGGGTTGCAGACACTGGTATCTCCTTAGGAGAAGAAGTTTTCTCCCCCTTAGACTTAGTCTTCGAGGCAGATGACTTCTCCCCCTTTGAAGGAGATGAGGCAGCGACTTCAACACCTGGTCTGCCTGAAGACACAAAGTCAGCAGGCTTGCCAGCAGGTTTAGCAGAAGGTTTAGGACCAACAAGGCTAGTCACTAAGAAAGCCAAGTTATCCTTCACCTCTGTAAGCTGGGAAAGACAGGTCTTAAGAGAAGAGGAGTGAGAGTCAACAAGGGAGGTTAGCTTTACAATATTTTCCCTATCAGATGCTGTGAACAGCAGAGTTTGCAGCTGTGCAAGATGAAGTTCTAGAGAATCCTGCACATCTGCAAGGTCTGATGAGACAGAATTTGAAAGGGAGCCAATGAGATTTTGTAAGCTAGCCAGAGTGGCAGGAAGAGTAGAATTGCAAGAAGTAATAAGAGATGACAGCTGTTGAGAAATGACTGTCATTGAGGACACAGAGTCCTGTTGGATGGAAAGAATGGAAGAGAGGGATGTGGACACTTGTTGCAGCTGAGCAGTGAGTACTAACAGCTGTGGAGAGTGATCAGGTTGTGAGGCGGTAGGAAAAGAGGTCTTGAACGAATCAAAGAACCCCTGAAGCTGTGCAGACATAGAGTCTGATATGATAGAGGGGAGAGAAGACATAGAGGATTCTAAAGAACTAACTTTGTTGGTCAGCAATGAAAGCTGATCCTTCAAAGGCAGGTCTTTAGGAGATGGAGGGGTATGGGTAGATTGTTTTGAGTGGGTAGATGGAGAAGATGATGATGAGGCTGGTGTTTGAGAATGAGAGGGAGAGGGAAGAGAGACTTTGGAAAGAAGCTCCATAGCCTGGGCAAAAGTTAGATGGCCCAGCTTGGAGGGGTCAAGGGGTCCTTCAGCAGCGGCTGTAGCTGCATCACCAGGAGAAGGGGTTGATGTTGAGGGCCTTTCAGATGCTGCTTGTGCTGCAACATCCTCATGAAGACCAGTGGAGGTTCCCTCTGCAGTGCCTTGGTTTAAAAGCACCTCATCATTGGGAGATGGGATATGCATTTCAGCATCAGCAGTGGTGAAACCTGCTGATGGAGTTTGCATGGAGGGAGCAGCCTCACCAGAGGGATGGTGTGATCCCTGAGGTTCATCAGCGTGGGTAGTTGGTCCCTCAGCAGCTGTTTGGTGTAGAACAGCTGTATCATGGGGAGCAGAAGTTTGAGGCTGAGCTGCTGATTGGTCTATACCAGCAGCGTGGGCACCTCGTGCAGACTCAGGGTGTGAGAAGATATGAGTGGGGGACAGTGTGGACACAATATGGAGTGGAGAGGACTCCTGTCTTTCAATATCCTCAGCCTGTTGGGAGGCTGGGATAGTTGATGTGGGTATCTCCGTTTGTACAACTGGTTCCTGTTGGGAGGAACCAGAGGGTCTAGGCTGACTCTGGGTAGACTCAGATTGGAGTGAAGCAGGCTCCAAATGAGCTGAACCTTCTCCCAAAATAGGAGAGGCAGCAGGGGTTTCTTCTTTTTCAACTGAACCCTGTTGAGAGGGAACAGAGGAGGTGGTTGGTTTAGCTGATTTCTTTTTGGAGATGGATTTTCTGTGATACAGGATGGATGGAGTGGGTGATGGTGGAGAGGAGAGAGGATCTGTTTGGACAGGGTGTGAGACTGGGTCAGGAACAGTGGGGCTGGCCTGTTCCATGGTCTCTTGTGCCACAGAGGCACCAGCCACTAAGGCTTCAGGCTCAACAAATGAACCAGGGTGAGAAGTCTGCTCCTCCTCAGCCATAGAGGCTAAAGGAGCAGACTTAGTCTGAGCTGATTTGGCCTTCTTTTTCACAGGCCCAGCTTCAGCAGTTGCCAGGGTCCGCTTGACAAGTTTGGACCTGGCTTTGGATTTTCTGGCGGGAGCAGCAGCTTCCGGATCCACCCTCACATCAGAGGGTCCTTCCACCAAACCTAACAACCTCCTCATTGGTGTGGATAGAGGAGGCTCATTTTGAAGTACAGGAGTATGAAAAATTCTATTCCCTATGACAGGGAATGCAGCAGACTTAAGTAAGGGCTGGGAGTTGTATAGTTGCTCACCACAAACATGGCTGAAAATGAGGCTTAGAAACCTGGGATATCGGACAGCAGCTGGTCTTGGCTCTTGCTGCACCAGGTTCCTCAAGTTCACAAAGATCCACTTAGCCATATCAAGGGTAGTCCCATCCACTAGCTGTAGGACTATTGGAAGTTCATCTCTACTCAGTTGGTCAAATGATCCAACTTTGCTGCTGAAGCTCATCATCACCGAAGCAAACAGAAAGCTGTAGGTAGGAGACAAATCCTTCATGTACAATGTTGCTCCAATTTTGGGTTCCACTACACCACAGAAGCGTAGCAGATTTCCCATTTACTCGTTCTCAGGCTGGGGCAGATCATATGACTCAACAACAGGCAGATGAAGAACCTCCCTCAGAAGATCAACAGTTATCTCAATGGATTGAGTCCCATTAAGAATAGTTCCTTTGATGACCTTAGTGTTGGGATTGTAGGAGCATGTGTACCAGAATTCATACACCATCTCCTGGTACAAGACACCAGGAGTTGCAGTCATGGCATAGTTCAACGGATGAACTTGCAGAAACTCCACCATTTGATCGTATCCTTTTCCCACATAGTTTTTGGGAATAGTGAGGTTTGCTACGTAGTTTGTGGGTTTGATGGTCAGCATTGTGGTGACTGATGAGTGTTTGACAACATCATCACTAACGAACACTGGGAGAAAGGGATTAGGGTTGTGAGCCATTTGGGAAGTTTTGAAGTGTGAAGAAGCAAAAGACACTTAGTCGATTTTTAGGGTTCTTGAGGATTTCTGGAAATGATGAAGAAAATGAAACAGTAGTTTGGTATTTATAGGATTTGAATGTGAGTGTGTATGAGAGAGAAGATTTTGGGCGGTTTGATTTGAAAAAGTCGTTAACGGAAAACGGAACGGTTGTCCATGTCAGACCGTTTGTCAGACCACTTGATTTCTGTTTAATCACTTACACACGTAATCCACATTATCCGCAGTAATTAAGTTAAATAAAACATTAATTAAGTAACTTAAGTTTGAAGAATGGTAATTAAAATTTTTGGTCTAAGCTGTGGGTTAACCCTGTGATGACCAAAGTCTTCACAAGCTGTTCAATCTTCAAGCTGTTCCTCCAGCCTGCTCTCTTTTGTAAGAGCAGGTTGTGTTCAATAGGTGAACAAGTTACAAGAGAAAAACTTGTAAGACAGTGTGAAGAAATGAACAGGTTGAGGATTGAACCATCAGAGCAGGCTGGACGAATAAACTGATTTTGTTCAGCCTGTTGTATGTTCAAGCTGTTCAAGTTTTTCAGACAAATGACTAAGTACAGAACATGTATAACCTGTTCTGTCCAAGCTGTTCTGAGAAACTTGAGCAGTGTGAAACATACAGCTTTTTAGACCTTTGAGAAACACTTAGTCACTCTTGTTTAACATGCCCAGCTTGCTGACAAGGTAATTAAACCTTGTTTCATCCAGAGGTTTGGTGAAAATGTCTGCAAGCTGTTCATTTGTGGAAATAAAACTTACCTCCACATTACCTTTCTGAATGTGATCCTTGATGAAGTGATGTCTGACTTCAATATGCTTTGTTCTTGAATGAAATACTGGATTGTTGGAGATGGCTATGGCACTTGTATTATCACACAAAATAGGAGTTTTCCTATACACAAGGCCATAATCTTCAAGCTGATGCTGCATCCACAGAATCTGCCCACAGCAGCTTCCAGCAGCAATGTACTCAGCTTCAGCAGTAGAAGTGGACACTGAGTTCTGCTTCTTGCTACTCCAACTGATCAACTTTCCACCAAGGAGTTGACATCCTCCTGTTGTGCTTTTCCTGTCTAGCCTGCAGCCTGCAAAATCAGAATCTGAATAACCTGTTAGTTCAAGGCTTGAGTCTTTGGGATACCAAAGACCCAAACCTGGTGTACCCTTTAGGTATCTGAAGATTCTTTTAACAGCAGCTAGATGAGATTCCTTTGGATCAGCTTGGAACCTAGCACACAAACAGGTTGCAAACATAATATCAGGTCTACTAGCAGTTAAATATAGCAAGCTCCCAATCATGCCTCTGTAAGCTGTTACTGAAACAGCTTTACCACTGGCATCAGCATCTAATTTTACATTAGTTGCCATTGGGGTTTTTATTGGAGAACTTTGATCAAATTTGAACTTTTTCAATAGATCTAAAGTGTACTTTCTTTGATTTATAAAAATTCCAGTTGAGGTTTGTTTAACCTGTAATCCTAAAATGAAAGTAAGTTCTCCCATCATACTCATTTCATACTTGGATTTCATGAGTAATGAAAAATTCTTGCATAGCTGCTCATTAGTAGAACCAAATATTATATCATCCACATAAATTTGAACAAGCATAATGTCAGATTTCACTTTCTTTATGAACAGTGTAGTATCCACTTTACCTCTGGAATACCCATTGCTCATAAGGAACTCAGTAAGAGTGTCATACCAGGCTCTAGGGGCTTGTTTGAGACCATAGAGAGCTTTGTCCAACTTATAGACAAAACCTGGATGTTGTTCATTTTCAAAACCTGGAGGCTGCTTGACATAAACTTCTTCTTGCAGCTTCCCATTCAAAAATGCACTCTTCACATCCATTTGAAATACCTTAATGCTCTTATGAGCAGCGTAGGCTAGATACAAACGAATTGCTTCTAGCCTGGCCACAGGAGCAAATGTTTCATCATAGTCAATTCCTTCCTCCTGTCTGTAGCCCTGAGCAACCAGTCTTGCCTTATTTCTAATGACATGACCTTGCTCATCCATCTTATTCCTGAAGACCCATTTAGTGCCAATTATAGTTTTACCTTTAGGAGCAGGGACCAACTTCCATACATTGTTTCTCTCAAACTGATTGAGCTCTTCTTGCATGGCAGTGATCCAATTGGCATCTTTTAGTGCTTCATCAACCTTCTTTGGCTCCATCAGTGAAACAAAACTAGAGAACATACAAAAATTCCCTAAGCTGTCCCACCGTGTTTGTATCCCTTTGTTGATGTCACCAATTATTTGATCATTGGGGTGACACCTGATCCACTTAGGATCATTTTTCAATGATGATTCACCTGAGTTGTTAACATCTTCAGCAGATCCTGTTGAACAGCTCTCAAGATTTTCAGACACACTGTTGTCTTGAGCCTGTTCACTTGTTGAACATGTCTGACCACTGTTGAACATATCAGCAGAGGAACTGGGAAAATCAGCATTGATAGGTTCTGGACATGCAGTTGTAATTAAGTTAGTACATTTATTCACATAGGATGTATTGACATAATCATCATCATGTCCATTATGGTTAACAGGTTCCACACATGGTGTAGTGGAAGCTTTTGAGTCCTCTTCATTGTTTGAATGCATCAGATCATCAAAGTTGAGTTCTCCTGAAACTGATTCAGGAACAGCTTTGGTGGAAGCATTCTTGGACTCTTCAAAGGTGACATTGATAGATTCATCTATCACCTTTCTTTTGTTGTTGTATACTCTGTAGGCTTTAGAGATAGCAGAGTAGCCAACAAACACACCTTCATCAGCTTTAGGTTCAAACTTTGTCAGTTGGTCCCTTTGATTCAGAATGAAGCAGGGACATCCAAACACATGGAAGTAACTGACATTTGGCTTCCTTCCTTTGAGCAGCTCATAAGGAGTCTTGTTTAACCTTTTTACCACTAAGGATCTGTTTTGAGTGAAGCAGGCAGTGTTGACAGCTTCGGCCCAGAATGATGAAGGTAAACCTGATGCACACAGCATGGTTCTAGCAGCTTCAATAAGAGTTCTGTTTCTCATTTCAGCAACTCCATTTTGTTGTGGAGTTCTTACAGCTGAAAAGTTTTGAGTGATTCCTTTCTCTTCGCAGAAGTCTTCAAGAGTACTGTTTCTGAATTCAGTACCATGATCACTTCTTAGCTGCTTTACTTGAGCAGAGTTCAGCATCTCCATCTTTTTCACAAATCCAATAATTTCTCTAGCAGCCTCTCCTTTGCTCTTTAGAAAGATCACCCATGTGTACCTGGAGAACTCATCAACCATTACTAGAGTGTATCTTCTTCCTCCTAGACTTGGGACATTTACAGGTCCAAACAAGTCCATGTGGATTAAGAAGAGTGGAGTATCAATAGAGAAGTTATGTTTGGATTTAAAAGATGTTTTCCTCTGCTTGCCTTTTTCACAAGCTGTGTAGAGTTTATCTTTAACAAAGGTTATAGAAGGCAAACCTGTGACCAACTCTTTCTTACAGAGTTTATTGATGTTCTTGAAGTTCAGATGTGACAGCCTTTTGTGCCATAACCAGTTTAAGTCTGCATTTGTTCTTGTGAGAAAGCAGGTTTCAGTTGTGGAATCAACAGATTGCATGTCCACAACATATACACCTTTCTTTCGTTGAGCACATAGCACAACTTTGCCTTGGGGATCCAATATGTAACCCAAGTGCTCATCAAAGTTAACCTTGTAGCCAGCATCACACAGTTGGCTTATGCTAACAAGATTATGTTTTAGCCCAACCACATAGGCCACTCTTTTGAACACAGCAGCACCAGCTTTAAAGGTTCCATATCCCTCAGTGGATCCCTGTACATTGTCACCAAATGTGACTTTTGGCCCTTTTGCAGGCCTGAGATCACTCAGCAATTCTTTACAACCTGTCATGTGCCCTGAGCAGCCACTGTCCAAGTACCAAACCTGGGAAGGTTGTTTTTCCTGCAGAGTGATAAGAGAAATATTAGTTACTTTTAGGGGAACTCATCACAGAGATGAGTTCTCCTACTTCATCAACATTGGTTGATGGACTTATAATATCCACACTAATATTCCCAATTTGAATGGTGTCAGCTTGGATACCATTTTTATTGACTGCAATGTTTCCAACACTGCTTGTAACAGCTGTGAGGGAACTATCAGAGTCAACAGGCCTCATGTCCTCAGATTCAGGACAGTCTTTGGCCAGATGTGTCTTCTTTCCACATTTATAACATTTTCTCTTTTTAGTATTTTTGGAAGAAGAACTTTCAGAAACACATTCTGAGTTATTTTTGTTGATTCTTTTAGCAGTTTTAGCAACTTTATTACTATTTGATGAATCAACAGCTTGAATGGAGGATTCAAAAATCACAGCTTTGTTTGTCTCTTCTTTCATCCTTTTAGGAGGACAAATGTCAAAGACAGGCAGCTTAATTGGCTTTTGAACTTCCACAGGTTTGGGAAACTTATTCCTATGTTTCTCAGGGTGAGCAATGGCTTTGCCTTTGTCACTACTGAGACGTGATTTATGCTGCCTATCAACATAATCATTGTTTCTGGTTTTGAAAAACTTATTTTCATGTAAAACCAGTTTACCACTATGATTAGTAAACTTATTAGAAATCACAGCAGGTTTGCTTTCAACATGAGACTTGCCCTTGTTGAAAACAGACTGCTTAACTTTTGAAAACTTGTTTTCAAAATGTTTAGCATCAAAAGGATTATTATGTCTTTTACCATCAGCTTTGGACACAAAACCTGTTTTGTCAACAGGTTTAGTATCCACAGCTGTAGTTTGGACATGTTTTCCTTTCTTTTGCTTGTGTGAATCAGCAGAGCACTTAGCCGGCTGGATTGGTGGAGAACACATTCCAACACCAGCTTTTGAGCTAGGTTCACACGAGCTGTCAGTATTTTGAGGCCTGACAAACCTGTTTGTTGAAATTAGTTTACCATTTACTTTTTGAACAAAAGTGTTTGGAAGCTCACCAAGAGTGGATAAATCTTCTTTCAGATTATTAATTTCAACAATGGAAGCTGCTGTATCAAGATCCCCTCCAAGATAGGCTTGAATTTGAGCAGAGATCTGTTGACTTATACAATGGCTGACTTTTTGTGCAGATTGGCACCAAGAGTCAACTATCTTTTGAAGCTTAGCATGCTTTATATCTGTTTCTCTCTTTTCTTCCAGTAAAATAGAGTTGATGTGTTTTAATTCATCAAGCTCAGTTTCCAACTGATGGAAACTGTCCAATTTGCTGGATTTTGTTTTAAGATCAGTTTTAAGTTTTGAGATTTCAGATAATAAAGCATCATGCTTCTCAACAGCAGCTTTCAAATCAACTAGCATATATTCAAACATCTTAATCTTTTCTTCAGAACTGTAAGCCATAAAATTTTGTACCTTATACATCATTGTAGGATTCCAGTTCTCTAAGCTGCTGAAAGCTTCAGCTTCAGCCATATCCTGTTTGAAACTGCTTGTTGATGGGACATCAGTGTTGGCCATCAGACATTGATTGTCTTCTTCATCAGATGATGAATCAGATTCCTCCCAATCACAAGTCTCTGCCATGAGTCCCTTTTGGCGGTTGGAACCCACTGAGTTTTCCAACTTCCTCAGCTTAGCCATGGCCATAAGGTACTTAACCCTATAACCATCATCCTTGTTTGTCTTGTATGGTTTGGATGACTGACCAACAGCTTTTGACACACAGTCAGCAGCTATATGGCCAGTTTTGCCACATTTGAAGCACTCAGCCTTGGATTTATCAAATGCCTTCTTTTTGCCAGCACCTGAACTTCCTTGCAGCATGTTTCTTCCAAACCTTTTCTTGTTGAACCTTTTGACAAGCATAGCTATCATTTGCTCATCATCCTGTTCAGCAAGATCTGCATTATCTTCCTCATCTGACACCTCCTCCTTGTCATCATCCTGTTGATCAGGTTGAGTGAACACATCACTCACCTGACTCACAGATTGTCTCACATTAGCCACAAAGGCTGCACCTCTTTTAGACATCTCCAAGGCATTTCTCTTCTGTTGCCTTGACTGTTCATCATTTAGTAAAGATCCATACAAGTTGACAAGATCCATACTTCTGATTGTTCCTGAATTTCTTAAAGTTGTTGAAAAGTAATTCCTTTCTTCAGGGAGGATGTCCAAGAATTTGTTCACCAGAGTAAGACTGTCCTTAGTGATCCCAACAACTTTGAGATCATTCACAAGAGCAGTAAACCTGGTGTAGGTTTCTGTGAGAGTCTCCTTTGGTTTTGCAAAGAAGAGTTCATACTGTCTAACAAGATTGTTAATCCTGTTATCCAGTGTGATTGTGGGCCCATCATAGACGGTACACAAAGTATCCCACATCTCCTTAGCGATTTTCATCTTCTCAACCTGTTTGAACACATCATCAGGCAAGGAGATGACTAGATTGTTTCTGGCCTTTGCATCAAGAGCCACCAATCTTTTGTCTTCATCAGACCGTTGAGCTTTTGCTTTCTCAAATGTTCTGATCTCAGGAGCTGCTCCTTCAACAGCAGGAGTTATTGTTGTAACAGAGGTTGGCACATAAGGACCCTCCATTACAATTTCTGGTAGTTGTACATCCAGATTCTCTAGGTAGAGCATCATTCTGCACTTCCAACCAGAAAAGTTCTGATGATTGAACTTTGGAGGTTTGCCCATTGAGCCATTGTCATAGTATGAGGAATTTGCAGCACTGTTGTCCATGGAAACTTGGGAGAATGAGAGATCTAGAATGACGCACACTCTAAACTGCTCTGATACCAGTTGTAGGTCCCTAGAGGTTCCCAAAGTATATAGCTTTAAGCTGTAGAGGGGGGGGGGGGTGAATACAGCAATTTAAAACTACACACAATTTTCTCTATGTTTGTATTATTATTAACAATTGTTAATTACAAACAAGCTTGAATGCGGAAAGGTTCAAGCTGAGATGACAGATACAACAGTATGTTCACTAGTCTAAGACAGACTCAAACTAGTTTACAATGAATACACTCACTAAGAAGCACTCACTGTGTTTACATGACTTAGAGGGACAACTTATGTAGAACAGCTTGGACACAAAGAAACTGTATTACACAGGCAGGCTTGCATGCATGAAAAACACACTTGCACGTTCACTCTTGGCTTCAGCACTTAGCTTTTTTTGGCTTGCTAATTCTTTCTGACCTTAGAAGCTTCCTTTTATACTCTCTCAGAGGATCTAAGAGAAACTTCTTCATTGGACGGAATGAAAAAGGAGAAGTCTTGTTTGAAAAGACAACATAACTTTTCTGCACTTTTCTGAAAAGCAGACTTGTCTTCATATGTGCAGAACTTTTGTCTTTTCACTTTGTCTACTGTTGCATTGCCTTTAACTAATTTAGGAAGGTCAACTTTGCGTCTTTCTTCCTTGTAAAGGCCTATTTTGATATAAGAAAAAGGTCTGTCACCCTTTTTCAAATATCCTTTTGTCTTCATGTTGCAGAACAGCGTGGGCAGGTTGAGCAGTTCTGTTTTCCACTTTGTCTTCGACTTTGTAAACTGATCTTGTAGCCAAAAACAATACATGACGACTTGGAAACGTATTCCATAAAGTGTTTAGCCTGTTCACAAAGAACAGGTTCTGTTCACAAAGAACAGAACACTTGAAAAGTGCCCAAGCTGCTCACCAGTGTAGAGCAGCATAGACAGTTTATGTCCAGCCTGTTCAGCAGACAGAGCAGCTTGGACGAACTGTCTTAGTTGCAACACATGCAACATATAGAACAACTTTAGACTGATATTGCAAATCATTTTCAGGTTTCAATAAGGCATATAACAGGCCTTAATTTCAACCTTCAAATGCATCAACAGGTTTGATTAGAAATCTCCCCCTCAGATGTAGAACAGGTTTGACTGAGGCCTTTTTGTGCCTAACAAATACTCTTATGCCCATTGCAGGGGACTTAAGTCAACCAAAGCATACCAGAAATGGGCAAAACAGGTGTCTGACTTGATGTTCGCATGTTCGCATCTCTAGCCAGCAAATCCGATGGAGGGGAATCAAGTTCCTATTATACATTGTGCTCCTCATCAATGCATTATCAGATCAAAAAAAGAGCAGCTGGTTGATCTGTATGCCATCATTTCACAAAGACAAAGTGAGAGGAAAGGCCATATAGAGACTTGATGTTCTCATCTTTAGCCAGCAAATACGGTGGAGGGGAATCAAGTTCCTATTATAAACTCCAAATATATTGATAAATTCAAAAACAACATTTAAATATGTTGATTTTTTTTTAAAAATAATACAACATTCAAACAAACAAAAAAATGCATAAGTTAAAAATTAAAGTACTACAATCCCAAGCATGATCCTCACAAGAGAGGTGGACACGGTCCATCTACATCAACCACACATCTACGTGCTAACAAAGATAATATTGTGTAACGCTCATCCATCTTAAATAAGTTGATTATATACATAGATCCCAACGCTCGGTTACAAAACAATGCAGTAGATGACATCCATATCCCAAATGACATGATACCGATGGTTGCAAAATCCTGGATCAGTTCAAAACTGCATACCCCAAATCAGCAATGACTACGGTGATATCATCTCTCGGGTAAAACCAAATACAAATTTCCCATTTCTTGCCGGTGTAAACATGCACGGAAAAGTCCACCTCAGCTTAAAACGATTTTCATTGAGGTGGGGGTACGTTAGCTTTTGCAAATCCGCAAAACGAGTCCTGGGGGCCATAGCTTGTTGATCAAAATTCTGTTTATGCAACTCTCCATGCAATTCAGGGGCCTGAAATCACAACAAATTTTCATCTATTCAGCGGCTTCATAAATTAAGACAAATATAAATCATGTATATCAATGGAAATAACACACAAAATAGTCGCTCGTCTCCTGACCCTGAATTATATATGGAAATTCCTAAATCACATTGTCCATGAGGTAATTAATGAATTATTCCCCACCTTTGCACATCTAGATTTTACTTCATCAATGCCACAAATCATAATCCTACGTACGTACGTACGTACGTAGTATGTATGTAGTATGTATGTATGTGTGTACGTACGTAGGTATGTATGTATGTATGTATGTATGTATGTATGTATGTATGTATGTATGTATGTATGTCACACATGGCTGCTGCTGGTTGTTTTACCAGACACACACAGTGATCGCAATTGACACACCTCTGCATTCATACTTGCACATTGCTCTGCTCACATATTTCATTGCACACACACACACTACAAAACCTGTTGCTGTTGGTTTAATCGAAACACACAGGTATATACATCTTAATTCTGCTCACGCGCAGCTACTAATTACATATAAAACACACACAATACACATTCTGTTACACTCACACAATGTCTAAGATCCTGGAACTCCGACAACGGATCCACATCTCACAACATTGAACATTCAAAACGTAAAGCCATTTATGGAACCGCTAATAATTGAAAGGACACTCATCAATCAACAGAAATAAACCCAATGCCATACGACACATACACAAGATCAGGACTTGTATTACCACACATGTTAACGTAAAGACTATGATGACCAAGATCAGGACTTGTATTACAAAAAAAGCCTAGCGTATAGCCTAAATTTATTAGGTTAAATAAGCATAATGGCTTATGAATGTCAAAAGAGAACGATTAATTAAATGGTAGAATACAGCTATATCACGCAAATAAGAAGACGATAAATTATGTAAAATCTTTGGTAATATTAAAAAGATTAGATGACACTCATTTACCTCCGTAATGCACACAGTAATCACAGATAACCGATAAGTAGCATAGATGATTATTAAAACAAACCTGCAAGTGAGTTTCCAAGTGTGTAGGTGAAGAATCACCATAGAAAGTTATCATATACACTCCCACGCTTTGTACCAAATTCCATGGTAGATAAATTAATTAATATAGTGAACATCATCCCATAGGTACACACATCTTCTATTGGGTGATAATTTAAAGATCTGATATGCAAATTGTTGCAACTGAATGCCTGAAACTAGCTACCTGAAACTAGCTACCTTTATTTTAGCATGCACTTATCAGATTTTTCATACCATGTAGTGCTGTTGATGAAGATGAGATAATATAGATATACTTTTGACAACCAATTTGTTTCTACATGGCAAAAGCAAGTTGAAACACATAACAAAACAATATTAAAAATCCTAACGATAGAAAAATGCACCAGTTAAATGATGAAAGTATAAAATTATGCAAGTAGCATGAATCTATTATCTTTATTTGTCGAAATACAAAATGAATCAAAAGGTATGTATTATTACAATAAGCGATGGAATAAAAAATTCGATCTAAGATAATATGTAAGTCAAGTTTGACATTGTTGAATAAAAAAAAAGCCTACACCATCAAAATTCGTGTGATAAATAAGAGATAGAAGTCGTGTAACACATAAATTTCAAATTTGAGCTCAAGTTGAAGAATAGAACTTTTTACAGATAATCTATAGCTTAAGCACAAATTAGAGTGTGACTAATATATATAAAAAAACTAAGGATATGTTCCAAATTAACAAGAGATAAGTGTGACGAATTCAACATACAAACTTAAAACAAATAGCTCATACAGTCCCTCCAAATGCTTGAGTTTTACTGGAACCTGGCTAGTAATAAGATCTGCATCAAATCTTGGATAACAATGTAAGCTTTTCGAGAAAGATCATGCTCTGGAACAAATGTTGGCCACAAACTAAATTGTGCAAGCATTGAAAAAATCAGAAATCAAAAGTAAGACTTTATGTTTCTCATCCCAGAAAACCATATATATGACTACCAAACTGTTGGAGTATAGTACACCATATACACATGCAGAGAGCAACAAAGACACAGAACAAAGATCCATGACAATTTTTAACAAGTTTATAAATCAGCAAAGACACGAAACAAAGATTCAAACTAAAATATTCATAAATCAAACAGCAACAATTTGAATGACAGAGAGACTAATATATATATATATATATATGTATGTATGTGTGTATATATATATATGTATGTATGTGTGTGTGTGTGTGTGTGTGTATATATATATATATATATATATATATATATATATATATATATATATATATATATATATATATATATATATATATATATATACATCTGTCGGAGCAATAATATGTGAGAGAGAAGAGGAAACGAGGCTCTCGGCCGAGAGAAAGAAGAGAGATAATCGGAGAAAAGGAGATCATACACATCAAACATGAAACTCATACAATCAGGAAGCTCGTACACATCAAACATGAAACAACAATCTCTTCAAAATATCAAATTAATCAATACCACTTGTAATAGTTAAAAGATTTTCATATGAACATACAATCTGAACCAAAGACCAGATCATGATTAATATATAAAGATTGAAGCATATAATCAAACCAATTTGATGGTAAACAACTTTATATCCTTATCAAAGTAGATCCAGACCTGCAAATCTTCACCATTAGTTCAAGTGCAACCTCAAACATATACCAACATCCATATGTAAACATTAATTAATAATAACAAGTTAAACAAATATGATAAAAACAATTCTGAAAAATCTTATAAACATCATGTTGAAAGAATATATACATATAATTCATTACCATGAAGATCATGCTTTCTGAAATCTCTCCACACAACCCTCAATAAACCCAAATTCATCTTTGAATACAATCAAATTTTCACCAAATCTCGTGGATCTAGAACCTCTTTAAGGGTTTTGATTGCTTTGAAATGACTTTAAAATCAAACATGAATCCTCTCAAATAACTCCTACCAATGCATCAAACCAAACTCAAGGCTTCAAGGTTGCATAATGATTCACTTAAATTCTGCTTAAGCATACCCACAAAATCTACATTTTTAGGGTTTGGTTTTGCTACTGATTTCAACAAAAGATTGCTGTTTACAGCATATATGGGGTTGTTTTCCTATTCTTTGTAATTTCATGTATGTAACAAATCGAAACAGGCACTAAGTTTACAAATCAATGAGAGTTATGAAAAATGGAGATGAAACGTATTTAAGAGGCTTTATGTTAAAAAAAAACATGGGGCACAAATATAAATTCCATAAATGCATCCTAAAAGCTTACATCAAACACAAGCAATTAATCAGTGAAATGCAATTCAATAAACCCTAATTCCATATTCTAAGCCTTCTCACCTCTAATCCTCCTAGCCAACTGGATATCCTTTGGCATGATTGTAACTCTCTTAGCATGAATCACACACAAATTGGTATCCTCAAACAATCCTACCAAATAAGCCTCTACTACTGCACTACTTTGAAACCTCAGATCCATTTTGAAATCCAGAGAAGGGGGAGAGGAAGAGTTTGGTTTGATGCATTGGTAGGAGTTATTTGCAGATAACGCATTGAGAAACGAGGAGTCATTATTGTGTTGAAGCATGCACTAGTTCCCCATGTCTTCATCTTTATCTTTATCTTTATCTTTAATACTAACAAAACATTTAGGCTGCTTTTAGTTGTCGAAAACAAGCCGGTTTTCTGTTTTTGTTTTCAACGAAAACAGGACTTAATTGAAAACATGTTTAGTTTGACATTATTCTAATTTTTTTTTTGTCATTTTCTAAATGTTTTCATTTTCTAAATTTATAATAGAAATTGGAAAATGCATTAAAGGAGTTTTCAACCATTTTTCTAATTTTCAAAAGTGAAAACAAGGGACGTGGTGAACACGTTTTCAAAATTTTCTAGAAATGTAATAATGAAAACAAATTCTGGAAAAGTGAAAGTGAAAACAAATATCAATTTTCCATCAACTAAACACACCCTTAGCTTTTACAACTTACAATTCACAATGTACAACTTGTTGATGCTTATTTCTTGAATTTTAAGACTTATAAGTTATCCAAACATCATGTACACGTATGTATTGCAACAAATAAATACGGATTTTGTCTTGTGATTTTTGAATTATTGGAACATATCCCTCGGAAAGACAAACCGACTCCTCAGTCCTCCCCACGCTTTATGTGACGGAACCTATCACTTCTCCTTTACCAGAGAGTGAGAGAACACCTCGATCTCTCCTTGCTATCCCCTCAATCTTCCATTTAAATGTGCGATTGCTGTTTCTGGTTCTGTTTGAGACCACCATCGATGTTGGTTCACACCGATGCTGTTCACACCGGCGTTGTTTCTGGTTCACACCTCCTTTCCTTTTTCTTCCTTTTCTGAAACGACTTGGCGATTGCTGTTGTGGTTCACACAGGTAGTACATCAGGCAAGGGTTCCACGTTTGATTATTGTTTTGATTTTATATCGGGTTATTGTTTCTGGTTTGTTTCTTGTTCTCATTCGATCATGTATCTATATCCAGGTTCATTTTCTGTTGAAATCATAAAGCCATAAGACCACCATCGATCCACATCTACATCAATCTGGTTTATCGAAGATCCACATCTTCATCAATCTCCTTCACTGTGATTCTCCATCTCTTTGGCCTTTACAGTTCATTGATTTCTTCCATGCCTTCTAATCTAATTTGCTATAGGTATTTTCTTAGAAATGCTAAAGCATTATTCTATGACATTTTCTGCTCAGGTCTTGACATATCGTGTGGGCCTGTGCTTTCATTAATATTCTGAGATCCTGAAAATGCTACGTTTGTGGGGTCTCCTTAATTTTGATGTTGAAATTTCTTCTCCTAGTGATACGTATGGTTCTCCTATGTCAGGTAGAAAACTACAGAGTCTGATCAGAAACATATCATGACAACTGAATCCCTATTAGTGAAGGTGGCTCCTGTCTTTTATGTTGAGATATACACATGCAGGTTCATCTACTAATTTTGGGTTTTGTGGTTAGTTCTGCACTTTCAACCAAGATCAACAATAGTAAAGTAGAGATATTGTGCTAATGTGTTGAAGATTAACAATAGTCAAATTGACAGAAGTATTCAGCTTGACCTAGCGGCGGCAACAAATATCATGGGATTGATCAGCTTCACATACTCACAGCTACAAAGCCTTAAAGGTTTCCCTAAAGTAAATATTATACAGGTGAGTTGGAATCAACTGATAAGGTGCATATGTTTGGATGTCCTTTTCGCTTTGAGCCTGAAATTATCCATTTATTATTTAGCTCTTTTCGTTATACACAAACCAAATATACACTTTTTAAAAACCAAAACAGTATATAAGACGTTGCTATTTAGTATTTACAGTTGTTTTAAACTTTTACTTTTAAACTGTTAATGGGATGGTTATGTATGTATATTTGTGGTTATCCCATGTTTTCTATGGCCTCAAAGAAAACAACAATAGCTACCATTCTTCACCTTTTATTGATGAAAAAAAGCAACTTAGCTCTAGATTAGTTTCTGGACCTTTACACTTGAATCCAATTAAGTGATTGGCTGTGGCCTTGTGGGTTAATCATTTGCTGCTGCAAGGGTTTCTTTTTTGACTGGTTAGGAATAAAAACAATGTTTTTTTTGCATTTTGTGTTTTGGTTTACAAAAAATGAGTGATAATTAAGTTGATTGTGGTTCTTTTCCTTTAAATAATTATGGTCGTGGATTGTTCTGTTTTGAAATCCTTCATTTGGATATGGATTTTCTTGCTTGCTTGGTACCATTTGTTAAGTTTTTATATTTGAGGTTATCCATTAACTTTATCGCCTCGAAGAGTTAAAAGTAATGTATATGTTCATTATTCTATTTGTCTGCTTGCTATATTTAGCTATAAAGCAAACAACTTCTTCTGCTGTAAATTGTAATGCATAAACAGTGAGCAGGAAGCAATAGCTAGAGGAAGAAGTATTACTCCAGTAGTGATATGTGTATAGACCCATGTAGACATTTAAAATTGTAGAACCTCCAAAACCCAAAAACATCAAACCTATACATATATATTGTGATGTACTGTTTGTGTCTTTGTGACCTTATGTCAAGTGCACAACTGGATTTTATGTCTATGCTAGTCGTAACAATTGGGACTGAAAAACAAAGAATATAGCATAGCAGCAGCCCACATGCAGTAATTTGTGTGTTTTGTGTCTGGAAACTAGAAAGCAAAATCAGTAAAACAACATCCGATTAATTGGATTGATGCTGTCCAAAATAGAAAGGAAACATCCCACTTTTTTGGGGTAGCGGTGTATTTGGTATGCGGTGAGAAGTGAAATTACTTTTCTAAAGAATCAAGTTATTTAGAACATGAAATTGATGTTCATTTTAGTCTCTATAAAAATCTTCAAAGTTAGGTGTTGTTTGATTGCATAAGAGGTTAATTGTCTGATGTCTGATTCCACTTCTGATTGATGAGAGGTGGTCCTGATAAGATACTAAGATCTGATAAGAGAATTCAATAAGTCTGTTTGTTTATAAATTATCTGATTCTGTTATTTTTATTAATTTTACATATTAATTCCCAAAACCAAACAGATATCATTGATTAAAGTCAAATATCAAGTAAGAATAATATCATTGAATCAAAGTGATCTATGTAAACATTTAATATCATTCAAATAACATTAACAAGATTTAAGTAAGAAACCAATTCAAGTTTATAAGTTATAATCAAGTAACATAAATGCATTCAATAAACATAACCAACATGCTTTCAAGAATCAAATAACAATTAAAGTTTATAAGTTATAATCAAGTTTATAAGGTTATGTTTATTAACTTCCAAATAACTTAAGTTTATAAGTTATATAGATATGTTATTGAATAATAATAAATTTTATCAAAAAGTGTTAGAATATTTCTCGTTATAATAAATATGGTAAGAAGTAGGGGTGGGGTGGGGTAGGTTGAGGGTGGGGTGGGGTAAATAGGGTAGGGTAATGGTGTAGGGGTAGGGTGGGTAGGTTGAGGGGTAAGGTGGGTAGGGATGGGTAGATTTGAGGGGTAGGGTAGGGGTGAGGTGGGTAGGTTTGAGGGGTAGGGGTGGGAAGAGATAGGGGTAGGGTGGGGTGGGATAAGGAGGGGTGAGGTGGGGTGGGTAGGTTTGATGGGTTAGTGTAGGGGTGGGGTAGAGCGGGATAGGGTAGGTATGGGAGTGGGGTGGGTAGGGTTAAGGGTGGAGATGGGGATGGGGTGGTATAAGTAAGTTAAGGGTAGTTAGGGTAGGGCGAGATTAGGTGGTTGAGGGTACGGTGTGTTTAGGGTGGGGTGGGGTGGGGTGGGGTGAGGTAGGATAGGGTAGGGTACGGTGGTAGGGGTAAGGGGTTTAGGATAGGGTAGGGGTAGGGTGGGTGAGGTAAGCTATGGGGTAAAGGTATGGGTGGGGTGGGGTGGGGTGGGAGAGACGTGTATTTTTTTTGGTATGATAAGTGGTGATAAGTAGCATATCAAAGTGTTATCCTGATAAGACATGATAAGAGAATTTTGACTCTTATGTCTTCTGCATATCAAACGCACTTATCAGTATTTCCTCTTACCGAATAAGAGGTTACCTCTGATAAGAGCCTGATAAGTGGATATCAAACACCCCCTTAGTATTTATTTGAAATGTGGGTTTGTATTTTGCAAGGGATGTAAAAACTGAGATTTGTGTATGTAGTGTCGATTGGTGAGAGATGTGATTATACATTTTTATATAGACTTTTTAGGGGTGTGGTGGTGTGTAGGTTTGTGTTTTGGTAAAATTCATTTTATATAAGTGTGATTTTAAAAATGCTAGGAAGAAAAGCTTCAATTCAAGCTAGCTTTTATAGAGTTTGAGACATTAAGTAATCTCAAAAGTCAATCACTTTATTGATCAAATATTGAATTCAAGGCGTCTTTTGTAATTAGTTTACCATTTAATCTTATATATGTTCTATTTATGGATCTTCCATAGAGTTTACTGAAATATATCAAATATATGGTTTTGGGTAAATTGCTTGAGTGATGGTTTTGGGTAAATTTTTCAAAATTTTCAGTCAGATCAATGATGTATGTACCTATTTATGTACTAATCTTAACCTAATTGGATGATGTGTATGTTTTATTTAGGTCCACAGTGTAACTGTTACAGTTTTTAATAATACTACTACTTGTGGGTATGTATGCATGTGAACAAAAAGTTAAGTGTTTGTGTGCTTGAAAATAAAAGTTCAGTGTGTGTTTGTGACTGAGGTATGGCCGTGGTTCACATTTGAAACTGGTGTCCAGGTTCACATAACAGAGCATGTATGCATGTTTCTTTTGTAAAAGTCGAGTGTGGGTGTTTGTAACAAACCATAACACCACCACCAACTATACTACATAACAGAGCATGTATGTATGGCTGGAACCAGAGAGCAGGTTTGATGTCTTTTAGTTGGTCTAACTTAAGGCTTTGATTCAAAATCATGCCGATAACAGGCAGTGATTAATGGCGTTGACATTCTGAATCTCTCGGTCGGGCCAAACAGTCCACTTGCACCACTAAGAGCACCTTTTTAAACCCATTTGATTTCAATAGCAAAATGGAAAATAATGGACCACTGATGGCTCTTTGATAGAACACACATCGGAGGCCTGTATTGTTTCAAGTGGACTCTTGCAGAGAATTAAGTATCAACAAGACACGTAAGTACTCTAATTATACAGTTGTGTGTCAAATAAATACAAACATTTAATTAGATATATAATTTGATGAATAAAAGTTATGTTGCAAAGTTTATATATGAACTTTGGTTCTATTTACCATGTATTGTTAATAGAAATTTTATTAAAGCAGGTAAAAAAATGCCTCGCTATGACGATCGATTTGGTATTACTCGTTTATATGTTGGCTGTTTGTCTTCACGGACACGCTCCCGCGATCTGGAGTGCCTTTTCAGCATATAATGGAAGTAAGTTGATATGAATCGAACCGAAATATCAGATTACTACTCAAAATCAATTGCAATTGAATGTTTAAATAAAAACCTGGTATTCGAGACCCAGTATTCTCCAAACAATACGTAAAGAAAACTCAAAAAACCCTCTCCCACTATTGAGGCAAGCCATAGAATTAATAGCCCTCACCTACCAAAATACGTTTTCCCCTTAACAAATAAAACATAAATAATGAAAATATAAAATGGAAATTATCATCTAGACCCCCTGCCCCTGATTTTGTCCCCCCTTTTTCTGATTCTGCCTTCGATACACCTTACGCTAGTGACCTGGGGTCACCCCTGCCCTGAAAACTCACCTCGTCCTCAAGATGAAATTGAGGAAACTGCTGCTTCACTAGCTCAAAGGGCTCCCATGTCGCTTCGGTCACTGGCAAACCATTCCACTGAATAAGGACCTCACATTTGTCATTGACAACACGCGTACCCAACACCGTCACAGGCTGGAACATACCCAAGGATCCTTCGGTTTAGTCCTTCAGGTAAGTGCGTCTGCCTGCTGGTCACCAATGACACGTTTTATCTGTGAAACATGAAACACCGGGTGAACCGACGAAGTAGGTGGTAGTTTCAGCTTGTAGGCCACAGCGCCAATGCGTTCCAGCACCTCAAATGGCCCATAGAAACGAGGAGCAAGCTTCACATTCATCTTACGATTGGCCGACCCCTGTCGATAAGGCCGGTGTTTCAGATAAACTAACCAGACTTCAAGTCCAGCTTAGAAAATACAACTGCCCCATGTAGTTCGTCCAACAATTCATCGATAACAGGTATTGGGAATTTATCCAAAATCGTAGATTTGTTTAAAGCCCGATAGTCCACGCAAAAGCGCCAGCTGCCATCCTTTTTCTTTACTAGTAACACCGGGCTTGAAAAAGGGCTAGTACTCGGCCGGATTATACCCGCCTCTAGCATTTCTCCAACTAACTTTTCAATCTCATCTTTCTGTATTTGGGGGTAACGGTAGGGACGTACACTAACCGGTTCAGTACCATTCTTGAGGATAATAGAGTGCTCATGATCCCTCATGGGGGGTAGACCTGCAGGTAATGAAAAAACATCGAAGTATTGGGTGAGTAAATTATCAAGTTCCGGGTCGACCTGCAATTCTGGTATAGTTGCCGCAAACATGCTAGCCAAGACAACCACAAAGGTACTACTGGTTGATGGTAAAGTACGAGCGAGAGACCGCAAGGAAGCTTCCGAACGGCGTAACCCCGACTCGCCCTTCAACGTGACTCGTTTCCCATTTTGCTGAAATGACATCATGAGGTCCCGCCAATTCACTCGTGTGTCACCCAACTTACTCAACCATTTGATGCCTAGAATGACGTTGATACTTCCTAGTTCCAAAGGGTAAAAATCTTCGGTTACAAAGAATCCCGGTAATTGTAGCTCCACAGTCCGACAAATGCCATAGCTAGGTTCGGTTTTTCCATTCCACAAAGTGACTCTTGTGGCCCCCTCTCCCGTAACACGCAAGTCTAATGGTTCCAGTAGCCTTAATGACAAAAAATTGTGAGTTGCACCGCTGTCTATAAGCACTACCACCTCCTTACCGTGAATGGTCCCCCGGAGTTTCATGGTCTGAGGAGATGTAAGGCCAACAATTGAATGAACCAATACTTCCACGGCGTCTAAGTTCATGGGTTCCTCCCATGTATCATCGCCTTCTTCATCCTCCCCCTCGCCGTCATAAATAACCATTACCTTATGTGATTTTTCAGGGCAACGATGTCCAGGCCCGAACTTCCCATCACAACGAAAACAAAGCCCCTTTGCTCTCTTATCTGTGAGTTCCACTGCTGTCATGCTTTTGAAGGGTTGTTTTCTGGTTGGCGATGCCTGCGGTAGAATTGTCGACGTTGCAAGTGGACGAGTTACCATCCCATTGAATTTAGAAAAAGCTGTCCGGACCCCACGTTGCTCGTTCTCGCGAGTACTGGTGCGATTCTCCTCTATCATGATTGCTAGTTTCATTGCTTGCACCAAGCCTTTCGGTTGTAACAAACGTACCATGGATCGCAACTCTGGTTGCAATCTGTTGATAAAGGTGCCCTCATGTGCGGGCTGGAAACGTTCCAACAGTCTTGACTTTAATTGTTCCCAGCAGCGAAACGGTTGTCGCTGCTCACTCCAACGATACCATGATAATGCTTGACCTTCAAGGCAAATGACTACAGCCCGAAGCTTTTCCCCTGTTGTCACAAAGCCATGTATGTCAAAAAAACGTTCCGACCGATATTCCCAATCGTAGGCATCCTCCCCATCGAATAATGGCATTTTTAATTTACGGAGCCTGTAATCAGTCCCTGACAGCCATGGTTTCTCGCCCGGCGGCACGTCCCCTCCCTTTTGTTTTGTTCCCACCCATTGTCGACCGTTCGGAAAACCTCTGTTGCTATAGGCATCACACCCTGGTTTATGAACGAAGGGAGGGCACCCGAAAACCCACCCGATTCTGCAATGAAAGGCAGAATAGGACAGCCTCGATCGTCGAATACCAATGACGACAAACGCGGTGGAGGTTGGCCACCTGTCGACTGGGCTTGCTGCTGCCATCGTCCAAGTTAGTTAGCTGAGGACTGGACTGGTGCCGCTGTTCAATCTGTTTTGACAGTAGTGCTGTGAGGACATCCAATCGTTTGGTTGTTTCAGCTTGGCCCGCATCCAACCGTTGGTTCATCTCCGTTCGTGCGGCGTCTAACTTTTGATTCGCTTCGAGTCACATGGCGTCCATTGCAGATTCCAGCCTGTCAAGATGGTTGCTGGAGTTCGCTTTGAACTGAATGAGATCCGCCTCTAAATCGGTGATCTTCGTGATGAAGGAAATTTTTTTTTTTTTTTTGCGGTGGCCCAAAGCTATCAATAGGCAGATTACGAACGGCTCTGATACCAATTTGATATGAATCGAACCGAAATATCAGATTACTACTCAAAATCAATTGCAATTGAATGCTTAAATAAAAACCTGGTATTCGAGACCCAGTAATCTCCAAACAATACGTAAAGAAAACTCAAAAAACCCTCTCCCACTATTGAGGCCAACCCTAGAATAAATAGCCTTCAACTACCAAAAATACGTTTTCCCCTTAACAAATAAAACATAAATAATTAAAATATAAAATAGAGTTTATCATCTAGACCTCCTGCCCCTGATTTGGTCCCCCCCCCCTTTCTGATTCTGCCTCCGATACACCTTACCCCAGTAAGCTGGGGTCGTATCATAAGTCTTCTTGCTGATCTTGAATATAGTAACATTTGGTGTTATTTTATATGCCATATATGAGCATACATATTTTGAGGTACACTATGGTTTTGGATGAAACTGGGAATTTATTTTTTATTAATGTTGTCAGAACCTTTTTGGGTTTACCCAAATATTAATTCATGCAGTCAGAACCTTTTTGGGTTATTCAGATAATCAAATTTGGAGTGGGTAATTCAATTTTATAATTTGCTTATTTGGGTTTCGGACAGGTCTAATTTTATATAGGCAAACTCAAAACCTAACCACTAAACTAGGTTCTTAACTTTTTATTTAGTTACCCGAAAATTGAAGTCAAATTGAATAACCCCTACATTCTTACCCAAGCAACCTGAATGGCAAATGGATTGACTGGGTTATACTTTACCCAAAAATTGTAGTCAAATTGAATAAACCATACATTCTTACCCAACTAACCTGAATGGTAAATGCATTGACTGGGTAGGTCAATTAGTTGACCCCAATTACGAGCATCTGATACTCGAAATCTCATGAACTCGTCTTGAGGCTTCTCGAGTTCTTGCAGAGTCGTTAGCCACTAAGAAAAGTTGAGTTTTGCTACTGATCTTTCTTTCTGTAATGATGAAGGCTGCTGAATATTCCTGAGTTTTGACAGCTAAGGACACACAAAACACACACAAGACTTACTTATATTGTTCTGTTATGGCTGCTGTTGCTGCTGATGTTTTTCTTCTGTTTTTTATAACAAATTGCCAAACACAATGACCTATGTAATAATGTATTCCCGTATATTTTCAGCACCTTGACGATTTTCTTATCAAACACATGAAGAATCAAGCTCAATAAATGTGTAATGATAAAGAAGAAGACAATATGAATGTTGAGAGGAAAAGACAATATGGCGGCCGTAATATTCAATTCAAATGTCAACCGTGTGTTGAAAAGTAACCCTAGGAGCCTTTTCTAGGCTCCTTTAATTAACTTACACAACATGGAAACTTTGGCCCCTAGACTATTACATAAACATAAATTACATAGAAATTAAATACAAGACAAATTACAAAGAAAATAAATATTACAAAACAACTCCTAGGATCGAAATAATAAATCTAACAATCTCCCCCTTTTCGATCACTTAGGAGGTCCTGGAACTCGGGCGTGGTCAGTCGATTCTCGGAGACCAAGTATGACGTCGAAGCGTCTGGTTACTTGTCTTGTATGTAGCCGCTCGTTCAGGTAGTCTATGCCGCTGAGTGTATTCTGTATCTCCGTAGGTGAGCATCTCTGTTCAGGATCTGGTTGAGCATCATAATCTTGTACTTTCTTTGTAAGAGCAGCTCGAACCAATCTAAGTGTACCATCGGAGTAGCAAGGAAGGTCCTCAAAGCGCATATACCTTTTGTAGCCCTTGTAGTTTACAAAAATGACACCCGGATCTCCAGAAAGAACAACTCTGTAGGCCGGGTGATGGGCTAAAAGAAAACTATCTTGTTCCGGTGCTCGTAGGCCCACCTTAACCATAGCACTCTCGACCGCCATCTGAAAATCTCTTAAGCACATTATGATTGATCTGCGGTTCATGCTTCGTACTAGGGCTCCTACGGCGGTCATGTGCGTTAGACGTTTCCTGATGCGATTTTTCAGACTGTTGTGAAGGAACTCAACGTCATCCGCACTTATGAAGTCAAGATCATACTCGAAGATGTCATCTCCCGTCCCATCTTCTCTTTCCACTTGGTAGGAGGGATAGAAGACTCTGGCTCTTTTGCACATAGTGATTGTCTTGAGCTTTTTGATCTTTGATTTTGACACTTTAGACCTTCTTTCCCGGAGCATCAATTGGTAGTATTCGGCCTGTTCAGCTTTGGAGACATTCATAAGTTCCATGAGTAGGCGTCTGCTGAAGGCTCCAGGTTTGTTTCTGAATACCATCTTGAATCTTTCTTCTAGATATGGATTCTGAAACCGCTCCGGGGGAAAGTTCTGCAGGAATTCTTTCAGGCCTTGAACGGGGGGTTCTTCGATTTCGTCCTTTTTAGCTTCAAGAAGCTTTATAATAGTCCCCCGCCGTTCTTGTCGCATTTGATCTTTTTCTTCCTGAGGCAGTGTATGAACCTTGCCTTTTGTATAGTGATCTACCCAGAATAGATCATCTTTTCTGTACACGCCAGGGCCCTCTGGAGTTTCATCGAAGCAGTCGACCCTTTTTGTTTGGGAGGACCCTGGGAGTTGGGTTTGTTGGACTGAAGGAGGGCTTGGTGATTTAGGAGGGCTAAGGGTAATGTGAGATTCTTTTAATGACTGGGGAGCTTGGATGGATGAAAGTATTTCTTCTTGATGGGCTCGAGGTGGTGAATTCAGGAAGTCAAAAGAGGAGGATGAGGATTTTTTCGTTGGAGAATCAGGCTCAGGCTTAGGAGTTAATAGTGGTTGGTTGTCCTCGGTATCGGAATCTGAATCAGAAACCAATATGATTTCAACTTTCTCGTGTGGCTCCTCAAATTCTACCATAGCTGTCATCGGATCCAGTGGAGCTGGACCCTCGACCATGGGCTCGTCTTCTATTAGCATATAATCCTGAGCCTCCTGACTCTTTTCCCCTGAACCATGGAATTCTGACCCCTCAGTGGTCTCTGCTCCCCCTATACCCAGCATGGGCTCCTCAAATTGAACTTTTCGTCTCTTCTCCCCCTCATGACGATCAGGGTCATCCTGGTCGTCATGTTTCCTTTTTGGGGCTTCGGCCTGAGTGCGGCATTGGAGTTCAATAACTGCCGACTCCAGGCGATCCATTCTGGAATTCAGCTGCTCTTGGACTTGAAGAGTTAAACGATTAAGAGCATCGATCTTGTCCGAGAGCTCGGCTATCTAAAGATGGATTGAATGGGAACCTGGTGAGGGGCCAGCTTCGGAGGCGACACCCTTACCCTTGATGAATGAAAGAAGGGCGGTGTGACGTTCCTCGGCGGCTTCCCTTTGGGCGTCCAGGTCAGCCCGGGTAATCACTCCGGTAGCACGTAATGCTGCCGTTAGCATCTCCAGATTGATTGGGAGATGGCCGGAAGTGGACGACGTTGATTGAGCCACTCCCGGTCTTCCTTCCGTCATTTCTGGTTCCTGTATAGGACGCTCAGATCTGGAAGTTTGTTGAGCTGCCACGGAGGCAGCTCTTGGGGATGCCACAAAGGCATCGTGCGTCGTGTGAATTTGTGGGGATGGAATCGTGGATGAAGGAAGTTCGGTCACGTGGGGAGGAGTGTGACCTCTTTCAACACCGCCACTCTCCGAATGAGAGGGCGATGGAGTGTGTGGAAGATCCCCGTGGAATGAAGTGGTTTCCCTTTGAGGGGAAACTAAGTGGATGGTGGGGGTGATTGCGACCGCTGGACGGACGATCTTATCGAGAGGAGTCCGGCTAATAGGGCTTGGTTCACCCTCAGATAGAATTTCCCTCGCTCTTACGACAGAGACGGTTCTTTCGGAATCCGCCGTCTCTGCCGTCTCACCTACTTCTCCCTCTCTCACAATCTCAGCCTCCCGCTCACCGAAACCCATAGATTGTTGAATGGCCATCCGTTCTCCCTCATGCTCACTCTCTCTTTGCTCACCTTCGGACTGGTTAGTCTCAGTCGATTCCGACTGAGACTCATCCGGATAACTTTCTCTAATATAAGCCCTTACCCGCTCTGTGCCCCTTGACCTCGTTAGAATTGATAGAGGTATTTTCATCACCGGTACTGTCGGGGCCCCCTTTGGCAGAGTTAACTTTTGAATTGCCACTGTGGGGTAGACATCAGCCTCCGGACGCTCATGGATGTCATCGTCTTGATCCATTGCACACTGTATGATGAGTTGTAGGAATCTTTGAAAAGGAACATACTTGCGGCCTTTCTTTGTGCTTCTTTCGACATAGACTCTTCGTAATTCTTCAAATATGAGTGTAGCATAGTCCACGTGTCGGTCAAAGGCAAAGCCGTTGAACATGGCTAATACCTGGGCCGACGCTGAGTCATGACCTGAATGTTTGGCGGTGAGGCATTTGTTAAGCACATCGAATAGAATCCGCCAGTGGGACTGAAGGTTTTTCGTGCGGAAGTCTGATGGTTTGGAAAGAGGACCGTCATACCCTAGAGTTTGTATCTCAGTTAGGGTTTCATAGACGGATGGGTTTGGGTCGAATGAATCAAGGGTGGGAAGGTAGTCTTCTGTGGGTAGATGAAGAATGTGGCGGATGGCAGAAGTAGTGACTTTGACCGGAACGCAGTCAATGGTGGAGGTGAAGTGAGGTTCGGGGTCGGTTATATATTGTAGCCTGTTCCAGAATAGTTGGAGATATATCTGGGGAACAGCTATGGCAGTGGATAGTGCATAATAGATGGGATGGCGGGTGAGGATGTCGAAGGCAAGGGTTTGAGTTTCTTTTGGAAGGATGGAAACGTCGAGTTGCCAGTTATGTGGGATGAACTCGACAAACTCGGCGCTGGGTAGGATGGATTCCTCGGGTAGCTGAGCATTGTTATTTGGGATGGGGGGATAGGGTACGGTGAGAATGATTGCGGGATCCATTATCCTGCAAAGTGCAACAAAGTTAGAATCATAAGACTTGAGATGATAATGCATTGATGTGAAGTCTAGATGAGTGTGAAATAGAAATTGTCTGATCTGTTTAACATCGGGTCTTTATAAGCAGAATAAAATTCCACTAATAAAGTCCAAAGTCAATCGTTAAGAGACCGATGTTAGATAAGACCGTTTCACTCAAACACTGATCCTAACTCTAATCAATGGTGCACTTGGATGGAACTATTTTTTTTTTGTGATTTTTGAATTTATTTAAAAATGCAGAAATGGAAAAATGAAAAATTTTTTTAAAAAAAAATCCTAAGTGTTGGATTTCGGATGGTCCGAATTCGGATGAACAGTGTCATCGAATTCGGATCAGTCCGAAATCGGATGATGCATGAATGATGTTTGGGGGGTCCGAATTCGGATGATGGTCCGAAATGTGAGGCATGGAATGGATGAAAGTGGTCCGAATTCGGATGGGTCAAGGAACATGATCCGAATTCGGATGATGCCTTATGTAAATGCATGCAATGATATGGGTAGGTCCTGATTTCGGATGGTACCTGGAATTCGGATGGGAACCGAATCCGGGTATCATCCGAATTCGGATGAACAGTGGTGTACATTCTTAGACTATATTCAAGTTTTGAAAATTTTGGCCCTGCTTTGATGGTCCGAATTCGGATCAACAGGGACCTGAATTCGGATCAACAGTGGTCCGAATTTGGATTTGTACTTTTGAAAATTTTGAAGTTAGTCTAAGTCGGACATCCGAATTCGGACATCCGAAACTGCATGAGTGCAGTTAATGTGTTCATGCAAATAAACGTGAACAGTTGAAATGTTAATAAAAATGCATGAAATTACAGATCCTAGTCCTAAACAAGTTACTGAACATTTTATCTAACTACAACCAAGCAAATATAACACATTAAACTACCTAAAATGAAGAAAAACCAAAAATAAAAACTAGAAATATTTTGAAAATCAAACAAGTAAACTAGGAAGGTAAACACTGAAATAAGGTGAAAAGAATGTTACATGATGATGCCAAAGTAGGAAAATGCAAGAAAAACAGAGAAATATGATGGTGCAAAAGCTTGGATTCGATGGCAATGGTGGTTCGGCGGTGGTGTCGACGAGAAGGAAGAAGAAAGAAGAAAGAGAGGAGATGAGTGAAAGCTTAAAGAAGAAGAAACATGTGTGATTGACCGTTTACCCACCTCTTTTAAAGAGGCTCGGGTCGGGTCGGTATAAGAAGATCCGCGCCCAAATGATGATGTGGGCCGCCGGATTATCACAAACAAAGACACATAAACAAACAAATATATTTGGCCTTAACAAATAAGAGAAAACAAAAATTTTAAACAAAAAATTTTGCCCAATTTATTACATCTTTTTGAGTTTTTCTATGAGACTTCAAAATAAACTATTTTTGGTATTTTCTTTAATTTTGAAATTAAAATAAAATGAAATGAAGTAAACTAAAATCTTTTTGGCTTTTTGATAAATTTGAAAGATAAAATCTTTTTGCGATTTTCTGACCTATTAAATGAAAACTTAAAATTAAATTAAAAATTAAGACCAACCTAAAATTTAAAATTTAACTACAAAAGAAATAAAGAGAAACACAGAATTATAAAATTTAAAATCCTAACAATCTACTCCCCCTCAAATGAATACCGGTTCTTTTCCTTTTTCTTTTCCAGATTTAAATCACGACAACCCTTTTTAAGCCTTACAAACACAGACAAACCTGGATATTGTTTGCATCCCACTCCAAGATGAACAATTCACACAGCAATTTGTCAGAATCATTGATTATTAAAAATATACGCAGATAAGGAAATAATGAGTTTCAATCTTGTGACACAATCCTTAAATTTAAATAACAGATATTTTCTAAAATAAAGGAATTTCAATCATTATAGATTGAAATAGAATTATTTAAGACAATATCTGATATTTAACTGGAAGGCGGATTCAACATGCCGATATGGGATACTAAAAACTGAAAACGAGGTTCGTCTAAAGCTTTAGTAAATATATCCGCAAGTTGATATTCCGTGCCAACAAAATACAACTCAATGGTTCCCTTTTCAACGTGATCTTTAATAAAATGATACCTGATATCTATGTGTTTTGTTCGAGAGTGCTGCACGGGATTGCAAGAGATGGCAATTGCACTTCGAGAATCACAGTAAATAGGGATATTGGTGAGTGAGAACCCATAATCGCGTAATTGTGTTCTCATCCACAGCACTTGAGAGCAACAGCTTGCAGCTGCTACAGACTCAGCCTCAGCTGTAGATGTGGAAACACAATTCTGCTTTTTGGAAGACCAACTCACCGGTCTATCACCTAAAAACTGTATTCCTCCCGACGTGCTTTTTCTGTCCACTCTACACCCTGCAAAATCAGCATTTGAAAACGCGGTAAGATCGAAATCGGTTCCCTTTGGATACCATAGACCAAGTTCGGGTGTACCCTTAAGATAACGAAAAATGCGTTTTACCGCAGTTAGGTGTGATTCTTTTGGGTCGGCCTGAAATCTAGCACAAAGACATGTTGAAAACACTATATCCGGCCTACTGGCAGTCAAGTATAGTAAGGATCCTATCATTCCTCTGTAAGTTGTATTATCGACACTTTTCCCGGAAGGATCGGTGTCTAACTTACAGTTGGAGGCCATGGGAGTTGCGATACTCGTGCAAGAGTCTAACTTATACTTCTTGAGAATGTCAAGAGTATATTTCGACTGGTTCACAAAA
The DNA here is from genome assembly GCA_020465985.1 of Centrapalus pauciflorus. Lineage (NCBI taxonomy): Eukaryota > Viridiplantae > Streptophyta > Magnoliopsida > Asterales > Asteraceae > Centrapalus > Centrapalus pauciflorus. The sequence continues at coordinate 574,228 of JAANYP010003357.1, read as the reverse complement.
ATCCCATCCTCAAGTTGTTTGACTTGTAATCCGAGGAAAATGTTCATTTCCCCCATCATACTCATCTCAAACCTGGACTCCATTAGGGCTGAAAAATCCTTACAAAAATTACTGTCAGTAGATCCAAATATAATATCGTCAACATAAATTTGTACTAACATTATATGTGGGCCTTCCCTTTTTGTGAACAGAGTTGTGTCCACCACACCTTTATAGAAACCGGCAGAAATAAGGAAATTCGAAAGACTATCATACCATGCTCGAGGTGCTTGTTTTAAACCATAGTGGGCCTTATCTAGCACATAAACATGGTCATGTTTATGTGCATCAACAAAGCCTTGTGGTTGTTCAACATACACTTCCTCGTTAAGTTCACCGTTTAGAAAGGCAGTCTTGACGTCCATTTGGTACACTTTGAAGTCTTTGTGTGCCGCGTACGCCAAGAAGATTCTGATTGCTTCGATCCGTGCAACTGGAGCGAAGGTCTCGTCATAATCTATCCCTTCTTGTTGTCGGTAGCCTTTGGCAACAAGTCTTGCTTTATTCCTTATCACAATGCCGTTTTCATCTCGTTTGTTCTTAAAGATCCACTTTGTTCCGATGACTGTATGGTCTTTTGGCTTGGGAACTAACCGCCATACTCTTAGCTGTTCAAACTGGTTGAGTTCCTCTTGCATTGCAACTATCCAATCTGGATCTGTCAGGGCTTCATCCACACGAGCGGGCTCTATCATACTCAAGAATGATGCGTAGAGACATTCATTAGCAGATGCCCTACGAGTTTGGACTCCTGTTGATACGTCACCAATGATTTGCTCTGTTGGGTGACTTCGGGTCCATTTGATCTCGTGTGGAAGGGGTGCTCGAGATGGAACCTCTGTGGTTAATATGGGGATGGATGAGGATTCATGGTCAATGGTTTCAAATGAAGGTACCAATGGTTCAGGTTCGATTCCCGAGTGTTCAGGTGAAGGAAGAATCGTTGGTATTATATGTGAGGGTATTATAGGAGTAAATTCAACTGCGGATGTGTCGGTGGATGATATGGATGGATGAGGGTATGTTGATGAAGATGGAGCGGAGAAACTTTGTGGCGCAGTTGAACTGGAAGGATCACCTACATTATTGACAACATTAGACACACTAGCGTTAGGACCGAAAAATTCAACATAAAAAGGATCAAATAAATTAACCAAATCAAAAGAAGAAAAAGAAATGGGGTTATTTGAAGAGTCTCCAGGCATTTGAGTAATGCGTGGTCCTGATTGATCAACTTCGGGTGCCAGTTCAGCCAACTCATCAAATGTGACGTGCACACTTTCATTGACTGTTCTGGTTCGGGTATTGAATGCACGATATGCCTTCGAGTTGGATGAGTATCCAATGAAGATCGCTTCATCTGCCTTTTCGTTAAATTTCCCGAGGTTGTCTATGTCGTTCAGCACATAGCACCTGCAACCAAATACACGTAAGTACTTGATGAATGGTACTTTATTCAAAAAGAGTTGGTAAGGAGTTTTGTTAAAGCGCTTATGGATGATGGAGCGATTTTGTGTATAGCATGCTGTTGATACGGCTTCGGCCCACAAGAACGGAGGTAGCTTTGAGTATGTGAGCATTGTACGAGCGGATTCCACTAGCGTACGGTTACGCCTTTCCACGACCCCATTTTGTTGAGGTGTTCGAGCAGCAGAGTATTGATGCTGAACACCTTTGGATCGAAGGAAGCCCTCCACTACTGAGTTCTTGAACTCCGTGCCGTTATCTGATCTGATTGATTGCACTGACAGCTGCTGTTGGGTCTCGACACTCTTGATAAAATCAATGATTTCTTGAGCTGTCTCGTCCTTGGAACGCAAGAACCTGACCCAGGTGTATCGAGAATAATCATCAACGTTAACCAACACATATCGTTTTCCATTTATGCTTTGAGTTCTCATCGGTCCGCATAAATCTATATGAAGTAATCCCAATACTCTTTTTGTTGATGGTTCGGGCTTTGGTTTGTGAGATGATCGTTTCATTTTTCCTTTCTCACACGCTCCACACAGATGGTCCTTTTCATAGCGCAATTCAGGAAGTCCTTTGACCAATTGTTTCGCAGCCAGCTTGTTGATATTATCAAAATTCAAATGGGATAATCTTCGATGCCACAACCAAGAGTCTTTTGACGAGGCTTTTGATAGTAGGCAAATGTTATCCTTCACTATTAGCTTAGCTATGTTAATGGTGTAAAGGTTAGAGTTTCGGGACCCAGTTAAGATTTCTTTTCCATCCACGCTCTTAACACTGCAGTTCTTAGCCCTAAACGTTACTTCTAGTCCTTTGTCGCAGAGCTGTCCTATGCTAAAAAGATTATGAGATAACCCCTCAACATAGTCAACGTCCTTGATGACCAGATTATTTAGAACTAAGTCCCCGTATCCTTTTATGTGAGCCTGATGGTTGTTCCTGAATTTCACAGTTCCACAATACTGTTCAACAACGTTGGACAGCAATTCTCTTCTTCCAGTCATGTGCTTGGAGCAACCCGAATCCATATACCAAATGGACTTAGCCTGAAAAACACATAAATTCGTATAATGAAAAACTACATGCATTCAAACACATCCATTTTTAATTCACAATCAAACCGTGTTCTGAACCGAGATGTTCAGAAAACATGATGAGTTAAGACCGGGTCCTGGGCTGTGTGCACAGAAGCCAAACGTGTCGGTTTAAGCACAACCGACAAGCAAAAGAACGGGTCCTAGTCTAAGGTAACTAGAAGCCATTTCTTTGAAGCACGGGTCTTGATCGGAAGTAACCAAGAACCATCTGCATTAAGATCACACAACCTTGGGTACCCACCTCAATATTGGTCCCTTTTTGTTAGGGTTTCCAGATTTATATGGCACGTGTACAGTTTTAGAATCCCAATTAGCACTTGTGTGTGGTCCGAATGCACAACCCTTTGGAATCCATTGAAGATTGGATTTATTGGGTTTTGGAACCTTAGGCGCTGAAATTGCCTTTGGTTTTTGTCTTTTTGAGACCTTTTTGACCGTTGCTCTGGTTTTGGGCCTTGGCAACGGACAATTCTCAACTTTGTTTGAGGCCGATGATGCACTATTTTTAGTTTTCTTTTTCCGAATACGTTTAACAGGATAAGGCACAAAAGCATTCATTTCAGGAACCTGTCGTCTATATTTAGTTGGACATAGATTAAACAAATCACTGAAAGAGTACTTTAACGGAATAACAGAATTCGGTTCAACATTACAGACATTGTCACACACATTGTTACACAAATTGTCTTTAGAGATTACAGACATCCTATCTCTAGTAACAAATTCACTTGGCATTAAAGCCTTCTTCACAAAAAAACTTGTAAAATCCTGCATGGTGGTTTTTGGGACTCTCCTTACATGATCTGTAGGAACAAAACGATTAGAGTCAGTAAGCATGGAAGATTTAGACTTGACAGACTTTTCTTTTTGGTGGTGAGTGGGTTTCTTAAAAGACTTGGATTTAATCTGAGTCTTTTGAGGAACCTCACTTTTGAAAACTTTTGAGCACTCACCTTTGACAATGAAAGAAGAAGATTCAGCTTTAGCCTTACCTTTATCAGATGACACATATGGAATTTTTATGGAATGAGAAAATGTTTGTTCTTTTGAAAGATCTTTCAATTGTTGTGAAACCATTTCAAAATTTTCTGTGTAGACAGTGACTTCCACAGTTTGTTGAAAAGATTGATTTACCAATTCTTCTTCTCTCTTAAGAAGAGCATCTTGAAGATCAAGTGCTTTCTCTTGAGACGACTTCAATTCTTTTTCTAAAACAATGATTTGTTGTTGAAGAACTTTTGCAGGAATATAAAGTTGAGGAGTTGATTTTACAGTTTCAGTTTTCAATTCAGCTTCTGAATAAGTTGACGAGAGATCTTCCTCTAAAGTGGGTACTCTAGAAGAATAACTCTCGTTAAGTTCTTCATATTGAAAAGAAATTTCTTTATCTTTACGCGCAACACGTTTCTCATTTTCTTGGTTTAAAACTTCTTTTGGTGACTCAAAAAAGAAAGATTTAAGACCGGCTCCCATATAATTCATGTCATAAAATACAGGTAAAACATTTTGTGCTTTTTCCAAATATTTAGGATTTTTAAAACCAATTCCTTGTTTAGAATGGTAAAACCTAGTTTTTTTGGGCTGATTTAAATGGATAGTTTGTTCTGTTTGACCCCTTTTCAAAAATGCATCGTCAAGGGTCTTTATTCTTGAGTACAAACTTATCCTTTCTTCTTCAATCATTTTGTATTTTTCTAAACTGTCTATATTTTCCATATTTACCGCATCTATTTGTTTTGTGAGAACAAAAATTTCTTCTTTTAAAGAGAGTTTATCTTTTGAAAGCGTTTCCATGCAAGATTCAAGGTATATATTCCTATCCTGAACATCTACTTTTTCTATTAACAACTGTTTTATAACATTATGATTAGTTAACCACTTTGAATGATATAATTCAGATGATTCTTTCAGAAGATGAGCTTGATGTTCAGCCTGTACACACCTTGCAGTTTCAGCATTTAATCTATCTTGTAGATCAAGTATTTGTGTGTGCAGTGTACATTCATTATCTACAAATAATTTATTTACATGTGCAGGAATGTAATAGGAATATACCTCATTGGCCTCAGAACCGGATGTGGAGCATTCGGGATCGTTGGTTGTAGCCATCAGACATGCTGGTGGATTTTTCATTGTCTCCCCCTCAGCAGCATGATCTGAATTGTCAGCAGTGACTTCAGCACATGTCTCCAACACCATACGATCTACCATGTAGCAATTCTTGCCCTTGTCATCCTCGTCTTCAGAATCTTCAGCATCCCAGTAGTCTTCCTGGGCGACGAGGGCTAATGCATCCGTTCTCTTCTTTGCTGCCTCGAGCTTTCTCTCGTAGTACGCGACGTCTCTGTCGAAGTTGTTCTTGCATTCCCTAGCAAAGTGGCCCGGTTTGCCACATTTGTAGCAGAGACGTTCATCCGCAGCTTTTGGCTCATCAGCTCTTGGCCTATCCTCTCTCCTTTCCGCCGGCCTCTTATCGGCCCGGCGATGCTCACGGCTATCATCACGCCTCCTATCCCTTCTTTTGGGCTCTCGTCTCTCTTCCCTGCGGTCATCCCGACGATCATCCCTTCGATCGTCCCGCCTGTCATCCCTGCGATCATCGCGCCTATCATCTCGTCTTTCATAACGGCGATCATCTCGATAGTCGCGTCTATCATCATATCGGTGATCATCCCTGTCATCCCTTCGGTAGTCATCCCTGCGATAGTCATCGCGGTGGTCATCCCTCCTATCATCTGAGTACCTCCGTGGACCGGTGTCATAACGGAGTTGGTTGTTAGTCTTGTTTGAGAACCATCGCTGTTGGAGACGGTTGGTCCACAAGGCTATCTGTTCTTGTATCGAGGCTTCCTCCTCATCATAGACCTCACGCGGAGGAGAAGCATACCTGTACTGAGAAGATGAAGAACCAGGAGCAAAAGATGGTGTCGGAATCTGCGTGTTGGTGATCAAGGCTAGCGAATCATTCGGTTTCAACCCTGTGTTGGCTGATAGCAGTAGAGAGGCCAATTGATTTGCCATCAGGAATGTTCAGGACTCTTTTTGTTGCCCGACATGCAAGCTGCCACTCGGGGGCTAAGGCAGCAAAGAATTGGATGTTGATATCATCCCTATCCTTCTTGATGTGCAGTTTGTTCAACTCGTTAAGGACTGCACAGAACCTGGTGAATGTGGCTTGTAGAGATTCCCCGTCTTTGGCGCGGAATTCCGTAAACTTTGCCTTTGCCTCCTCAATTTTGGCACGATCATCTAGATCTGCCCCCAGCATTTGGACTTCCAGCTCGTCCCACATTTCTTTTGCAGACATTTTACTGTCTACACCGACCAGAATATCAGTGGGGAGGGCTTGATAAATTAGATATTCTGCCTTCTTGTCAGCGTGCTGTCGGTCTCTCTCGGCGTAATTTGCCGGGTCTCTTTCAACTTTAGAGGCTTGGACAGGGGGGTCAGCCTCAGGTCTGGCAGCTATTTCACGATAGTAGATGACGGGTCCTTCGGATATAGATTGAAGCATCAGGTTCCCGAGAGGTTGCATTCCAACGAACTTAAGGAACCGGGATTTCCATTGTTCGTACTCATCGGGATAGAGAACTGATGGTCTGTTCTCAGATCCGAGTACTAGAGCTTCACGAGACATTATGATTATGGGTGCTGATTAAGAATATGAAGATCTTAGAGGTGGAAACTGAACACAGATGGGTTGGACTGAAAACAGAATGTTCTGAATTCGGATGGTGTGACTCTGGATGAACAGTGTTTCGGATGAGGGAACCGAATTCGGATGGGTGAATTCGGATGGGTTGATTGCGGATGGGTGATTTCGGATGGCTTGATTTCGGATCTATGAACAGTAATTCGGATGGCTATGGTTCGGATGAGGTTGAAGTTCGGAAGAGGTCCTAATTCGGATGAACAGTACTACGGTTGGGGACCAAGTTCGGATGAACCTAATTTCGGATGGACCTAATGAACCGAATTCGGATGAACCGAATTCGGATGAACAGTGGAATGACTGAATTCGGATGGACCGAAATGGGTGAGGTCCGAAATTGGAAAAATTTAACTACAAGTCCCAACAGTGAAAATGGAAAGCCTGATCTGAACTTCGGATGGTCCGAAGTTCGGATGGGACCGAAGTAGGGTCCGAAATAGGCTTAAGGGGGGGGGGGGGTCCGAAATTCACCTAAGTAAGGTGCGAATTGGACCGAAAAGAGGTCCGAATTAGGATGATGTGAGGTCCGAAATTGGTGCCTATGTGGTCCGAAATGCTACAGTAGTAATCCGAAATACAACAGGTTTTTTACGATTTCTAAGGCAGAATGAGCAGAATTCGATTTTTATCAGATTTAAAGCCTAAAAACAGTTCTAAATGATTTATAAACTATTTTAAACACTTTTGGTGATTTAAAATAACCTAAAAAACACTTAAAAACAGCATGAACACGTGAAAAACCCACTTAAACAACCCATATTTTCAAAGTTAAAAATGGCCGATTCTTGATGATTTTAACAAAGATATGGAACTAAATGAGTTTAAAATCAGTAGAGAATGATAGTGTGATGTTTATATGACCATTATAACATAAGAAACACGAAAAAATAAGGGAAATGAAGATCTAACCGACATGAGATGAAGAACACGAAGAACACATTCAAAACCCAGCAGAAAATCCGAATAAATCAGTTGAAATCCACCCCTTTGAGCTCTGCAGAAGCGTGGTGGGCCGATAACCCACAGGTCCCAGGATCGAAAGCTGGCTTTGATACCAATTGTAATAATGTATTCCCGTATATTTTCAGCACCTTGACGATTTTCTTATCAAACACATGAAGAATCAAGCTCAATAAATGTGTAATGATAAAGAAGAAGACAATATGAATGTTGAGAGGTAACCCTAGGAGCCTAGGAGCCTTTTCTAGGCTCCTTCAATTAACTTACACAACATGGCAACTTTGGCCCCTAGACTATTACATAAACATAAATTACATAGAAATTAAATACAAGACAAATTACAAAGACAATAAATATTACAAAACAACTCCTAGGATCGAAATAATAAATCTAACAACCTAGAATGACTGAATGAGTATATATAATCTTACATATCACAGGGCTGCTGAGTTTGCTGTTTTCAAGTCACAAGCACACACACAACATAAACACTTAGTTCATTCATCAATTAAAGGGCTATTGTTGATCTTTTATTCTGTTTTTAAGCTAGACACCGGACCATTTTGATCATACAATCACACTTAATTGTTGATTTTATATTGAAATGTTGATGCTGTCACTGATCTTTCATTCTGTTTTCAACCACAAGCACACATGAAACTTAGATTTATTTCTGTTTTAATGTTGAGGTGCTGCTAATGGTTCATCTTTCCTGTTTCCAGTCACCCACATAGAGAGTACACTCTACTTAGCCTATATATATAACAAGGTAGAAGAGGGCTGTTGTTATTGGGAACACCAGTGAACAGCTTAAACCATCTCCACTGGCCACTTCGCAAGTCTTTGCCAATAGGCCATGAATACAATGCTGCATTTAAATAGAACGAACTGTATTTTGATAGGAGGGGTTTCCAGCATTTATCTATAAATACCAAGTCAGAGGAAGGAAAAAGGGTCGCGTTTTGAGAGAGAAAAAGCCTAAGAGAGGTCCCGTTGAGCGAATACGAGTACGAAGCAAGCACGAGTCAAGCTACGACATTGCCACGAAGATGAACTCACAACTCTTGAGCTTTTAATCAACCATGTCCAGCTAAGCTCGCGATAATCATTCTCGGAGGAATCATCACGCTAAGTGTTCTAGTTTAATGAACGATTTATTATGTTTGCATGTTTTACAGTTTATGCTTTGATTGTGAACAATTGAGTGTTATTTATTTTGTTGCGATTCGCAAGATAGTTCGTTGGTATTTTACTATTCGTGTCGAGTTATTTATTTAATTAAGACGAGTAATCAAAGTAACACGCGCTATGCCCAAGATTGCGTAACGGTTTCTATAACAATTATAAATAAAAGATTATGTCTATGTAATCTTTATATCGTTTTATAAATTAAACCCGAAGTTTGATGTGGAATCCGGGAATGGTTATATTCGTTAAAGTATTTAATCAAACATTCACTTACATCTTTTTCTTTAATCGCGCAAGTAGTTAAGTTTATAAAAGCAAATAATCATCCTTTTCAACCAATCACTTTTTCCAAGTATTTAAATTACAACGCTAGTCGCTCGATTACATGAAATTAACCTCTCGCTCTCTGTGGATACGATCCCTACTACCCTAGCTTCTAAGGTAATTAGTGGTTATTTTTGGCGAGGTAACGACACTCTTGTCAGTGACTGTCTTTGTTCCTTGAGCCAGACTTAAAAATTTCACCTCTAGACGACGCTTCTCGTCGGCAGGACATTATTATTGAGAGAATACTTCCTTAACTCACTCCAGGACATGTGCGACACTACCTCCATCATCATCACATTTATCTATGCATCCCACCACATAACGACATCTCTTGCAAACATTGCCGTGGCAAATCGAACCATATCCGTTTCAACGCAGTCGCTGATTCGGAAAGTTCATTCCGTTGTTGTAATCCATTCTAGTGCCGTCACAACAACTCCAGTCCTAACGAAAGTAACAGCCCCGTTACTCTTGAAGTCTTTGAACCTACATCCCTTTGCTTAATTAGAAGAACCAGTGTCTTCTAGTCTATCCTCTTGTTCTCCTTGTTGTTGTTCGTTATTCTTTCGTTTTTCAGCTTTACATTTGGCCCCGGCCTCATCCCCGACCCTCAATTGATTAGCAAATGACTGAGCTTGCTCAGCCATTCTTTTAGCTTGTAATTCGTTATTCTGTTCCATTAGAGTTTGCATCATTTGGAATGTTTGCTGCGGAGTCATATCGTCTCCTGACATGTTCTGAAATATAGCAAATAATATTTAGAACATTTATTTCTAAGTCCTATGTGTTCACAATTACCCTTTTATTTGTCCCTATGGTTTATGTATATCCTATCTTAGTTCAGATCATTTCCTAGGAGTCCATTCTAATATCATTACCTATGTTTGAGTCCAAGTCCTCACGGACACTTGGAACCTCAAACTAATGCTCTAATACCAAACTAAGACATCCTCCTTGATTAATGATATAACTTCTAACACCAGGATCAACATAGAACCTAGTATTTAACATGCAATTAAAATGATAAACTTAACACAGTTTTAAGTAGCTTCACACTAAAGCACGAAAATCTACAAGACTACAGTGACATAGTCTAACTATTACAACATCTTTGTTTGAATTTAGTAACAACACATCGCAGCCCCAAAGCTATATCATCCATGTACCAATAAGCTTCAAAGGTCATCAAAAATTGAAATGAGTGCCTAAGAAGATGGTCCATCTACAACTTTTCCTTTGCCTGAAAACATTGAAAGTCAAAGGGTAAGCTATGCCTTAGTGAGATAACAAATTACTCGTTCAACAGATATTTTTTTTACAAACTAGAGTGAAAATGGGCAGTGCAAGCCCCATAACAAGTGAAAAATCGTGAAGTGCAAGCATGGGGTTTGGCAGTTCAAAATGCTGATCGGGGATGTGCCGAACCTGACTAGCAAAGTGTATGGGATGATCAGTCCCCTACAGTGGCCTACTGTCAGCCCCAGTCCAGGTCGCATCAGAATGTGAAGTAATCATCTTGCAGTGCAAGCATGAATTATAAGATGCACTTTCAAATGAACGCTGGCTACATGTTTGTCCCATGTCAAGTACGAGTGTGCATCATTACAATGAATCATATGTGAGTGCCAATTGATATATATTGAACAACAGGAACATGCCATTGAAAAGTAAATGAATGCAAAAATAATAAATGTTTGAATAATAATCTATCACTCACAGTGGTTTATACAGTGTAAGTTGGCTTTGAATCAATGTGTGTTAGTTAACACCACAAAGATCCTGCTATGTCAGTGTAATAGTGAATCAATGTTAGTATCTGCTTAAAAACTTAATTTTTAAATTTAAGTGATTCGAACCAAAATTTGGGCCACATCCGAATTTCGGATGAACCCGAAATCCGGATGGCCCGAAGTCCATCCTTAGTAATTGTGTTTGTAATCCCCATCCGAAATTCGGATGACACGTGAACCAAAATTTGGATGACTTTTTGATCCGAAATTCATGTTTTTACTTAATGATTTTTTAAATTTTCCATCCGAGTTGCTTATGATCCGAAATTCGGATATGACCTGAGCTCGGATGGATCCGAGATATGTTCATCAGACACGAGTTCATACTTATACTTTTCTAATTATTTTCCAGATTTCATTTTGGCCATTTATGCACGTTTGTGACTACAAATTATTAATAGGAACTTAATTGTACTCTTTTATCACTTTATAACATGAAACATAACTTAAGTATACTTAAATCAGCCCCTTTTTGTCCATTTTTCTTCACTGTCGAAGAAGACACACTAAAACACATAGTAATTTCTAAAATTCATACTTATAATTCAAATCAGAAGCTGAAATTTGGTATGTAGCATCACTAACACTCAGTTTTAACATACTCATAAGTATCTAACTACATCAGCAACTTAAATCTTACGATTTGGTTCTTCACAAAACCGAACCAAAACTCCAAAATTCATAATATTGAGCAAGTTTTACCTCGATTTGTTGATTGCAGTGTTAATAGTTCCTTATTCAAACATGACCGAATTCGAACTTATAGATATTTTAACAAGTTTGAACTCTCTGACAAGTTTGAACCTGAAGAACAAGTACGAAGTCGGTCACTTTCAACTTGAAACCCATGATTTTAACCCCATTTGACTTAATTAACAGTGTAATCTAGTCCTATTAGGTCTTAATCTAAGTTATGGATCACTTTTAAGTTTTTGTTTTTAAAATTTGCGATTTAAAGTCACCGAGTTTTAAAGGACATAAAACTCAAAAATGGTCGATTTTAGCCACAAAAAAAATCCTAAACTAGCACTTACTTAGTATTAGGTTGTTCAATACACCTTAATGTGTAAATGTTCGAGAAACAGTACTAAACTTCGAGAAATAGGAGCAAATTCGAAAAGCCGAGAAGTTCGAAGTTATGTTCGAGATCGCTTCAGACAAGTTCGAGAGAACAAATTCGAGGGTAGATGACTTAAATGAAGTACGGTTGACCTATTTATATCAACCACCTTCGAACTTAGCTTAAGTTCGAACTTCCAGGAAGTTCGAAGGTAACTTCGAATTTGTCTGGTATTTCGAACATAACTAAAAATTTTGAAAATTATTGAATAAAATCCAACTTTTTCATTTAACGGAATTTTTCCAACTTTGCAAGAACATTCACACTAAGCAACAGATTTTCACGCAATATTTATTTCTTCAACTAAAAATGCATCCTAGTAACTTTGACCTTTATCCTACTTAAAATAAAATAAAGTAAAAATAAACTAAAGATAAACCAAAATTAAAATTACTCAAAAATACTTAAAAAAAAATAAAACTTCTACTAACAAAATATTTTTGCGAGATAGTCAAAGAAGGTTCAATCAGATAGCGGTGTCAAACTCACTTTCAGTATTTCACTTTCACACTTAGGAATTTTTTATTCCTTTGATTGTTTGTCGTGATATACATTCCAAGTCGATTGTCGGTATGTTTTTCCCTTTAAACATTCAACACTTTGGAAATTCTTTTGGCCTTTTTATTTATCAAGAATCTACCTTACGTGTCCCATACTGAGATATACTTCTATGATCAAGACAGACACACAATGATTATAACTATTCGGTATTGCAAATTTTCTTGAAAAGGCAAACGTCGGACACAGTTCTGTATTTACATACAACAGGGTGTCTTAGTTTGTCTTAGAGTTCCTTTTAAGTTAGTAAGACATCGGTGACAGGTCTGTACTTACGTACAACAAAGCGACTTATCTTGCTAGCTTAAGTCAAAACAGAGGTGACAGGTCTGTACTTACGTACAATCATTGTCTGTATGTCTCTAACACAAAAATTAAGACCTTTTGGTCATACATCAAAGTTACACATATGACATTTTCTTGATTGTTTTATTAGCTGTTAGGATTTCCTTTGTGTATTATGCCTACCAACATATCAGACAAGAATGTGTATAACACTTTAGAATTTATGGTTCATTATGTGTGAAAGTTCAACACTTAGAGTTTGTTTAGACAGTGCTAATATTCGTCACTTTGAACCTATGATTCTAAGACTTAACTCATTTTTCGATATTCTCTTTGTTTGAAAATTTTTATGATTTTCTCTTTTTTTCCTTTTGTTTTTCACTTTCAAGATAAATAAGCTGATAAACTAGCCTTCTAACTTACTATAAAAGGAAAGAAAATCTACTAAACTACTAACTTACTTTAAAAAGAAAGAAAAACTACTAAGGTCAAGTTAGACGGATACAATTTAGTTGAACTAACAACTCAAAGCGTGACTTATCAAATGCTTTAGTGAATAAATCTGCATTATTGTCTTCCGTTGCAACTTTTACCAGTTTTATCAAATTCTTTTCAGCACAATCATGTATGAAATGATGTCTTATGTCTATGTGATTTGTTTTACTGTGTTTAACTGGATTATTAGTTATAGCAATTGTTGACTGATTATCTATCCTAATGGGAGTATGAGTGTAAGTCAAACCGTAATCCCACAATTGTTATTGTATCCACAAAACCTGTGAATAGCAACTACCAACAGCTACATATTCGACCTCGCACGTTGATACGACTACCGAAGTTTGTTTCTTGCATTGCCAGGATACGAGCCTCCCTCCAAGGAACTGACAATCTCTAGTTGTTGATTTCTGGTTCAAGCTACGTCCACCATAATCAGAGTCCGTGTATGCCTCCAATTCCAGATGTCCATCAGCATGATACCAAAGTCCCAACTTCGGTTTCGACTTCAGGTATCTCAGAATTCACTTCCCGGCTTTCATATGCATCTCTTTTGGATTTGCTTGAAACCTAGCACAAATACACACAGCAAGCATAACGTCAGGTCTAGAAGCAGTTAAATACATGAGTGACCCGATCATGGCCCGATATAGAGTCGGATCCACACCAGTATCACTTTTTATTCGTGGTCTGAGATTGTGATTCACTTGAATCGGAGTAGTAAAGTGTGCGGTCTGCTTTGTTCCTTCCATCCGGAAGCGCTCCAGAATGTCGTAGACATACTTCGTCTGATGGATAAACATTCCTTCTTTCCTCTGTTCAACTTGCAAACCAAGAAAGAAGTTCAGCTCTCCCATAGCACTCATTTCAAACTTTGACTTCATGACCTTTTCAAAGTCTTTGCACATCTGTTCATTTGACGACCCGAAAATGATGTCATCCACGTACACTATACCAAGATAAAGTCTTCTCATTTTCTTTTCACGAACAATGTACTATCACTTCTCCCTCTTTCAAACCCATTGTCCGAAAGATGAGTTGACAGCGTCTCATACCACGCCCTTGGTGCCTGATGCAATCCATACAGAGCCTTATCAAGTCGATATACTCTGTCTGGATACTTTCGATCGGTAAACCCAGGCGGCTGTTCAACCTACACCAATTCCTTCACTTTGCCGTACAGGAATGCACTCTTTACGTCAAGTTGATATACCTTAAACCCTTTGAAGGACGCGAAGGCCAGAAATAGACGAATTTCCTCGAGCCTTGCCACTGGTGCAAACACTTCATTATAATCAATTCCCTCTTCCTGGTTGAATCCTTTCACCACAAGTCTTGCCTTGTTATTAGTAACTATACCACGATCATCCCTTTTGCACTTAAAGACTCATTTGGTCCGTATTGCAACTTCTCCTCGAGGTAACGACACTAACTCCCACACTTCAAGTTTTCTGAACTGTGACAGTTCTTCTTGCATGGCTTCAACCCAAGAGTTGTCTTTCAGTGCCATTTACACATTCTTCGGCTCTACTTGTGAGATAAAACACGAGTATAGACACGTGTGATACGCCTCGGAGTCATTAATCATTGATAACAGCACCATGTTATTATTCACACTACTCCTAGTTCTCACACCAGTATTCGAATTCCCTATGATACTCTCAATTGGATGATCCTTGTTTATCCTCGATGTCTCAATCTCATCGACTCGAAGATTATCTCCTAAGTTTGATCCTATTTCATCTAACGGGGGTACGCCTTCAGACGGTACATTCTCTTCCTCATGATCACTATTCTCGGAGTTAGAATTACTCGTCTGATTCTCGTTCGTAGGTAATTCCGGTTCAATCTCTGTTGGAGCCCCATCTTCTGTCGTTGAAGGCTTAGATGTTGATGGAATGCCCGACTTTGGAAACCTTGATAGTCGTCATTAAGGTTTAATGACGAGAAGTCATTTTCCAATGTACCTGCATTTCCACTAAACAGTATGTTAAATGATTCAAACAATGAGTCGTAATCAAATAACCATTCCGGACCAGTTTGGGGTTCATGTGAATAACTTGTTACATCTATATTAAACACAATCTCAACTGTACCATTTGTTTTGTTAAAAACCCTTTTGTTTGGTGAGTTAGGGACATAACCTAGGAAGTATCATTCGTCAGCGTTTTCACCAAACGTAGGTTGATGTTTTGTTTTCAATAAAGTACACGGTACCCCAAACGGTTCAAAGCCATTTAAATTAGGTGGTCTTTTATTTAGAACTTCATAACAGGTTTTGTTCAGTGATTTGACAGTAAGGACCCGATTTAAAACATGACATGCGGTATTCACTGCCTCCCCCCAAAACATGGTAGGAAGCTTTGAATCCGAGAGCATTGTCCTTGCTGCCTCAATCAAAGTCCTATTCTTACGTTCTGCCACCCCATTTTGTTGTGGCTCATAAGGTGCACTAAATTGATGCACTATGCCTTCGGATAGTCAATATACACCAATTACTGTGTTTTTAAATTTGGTTCCGTTATCACTCCTAATACGTTTTACCCTCGTCCCGTATGAGTTCTCGACTTGGTCTAAGAACCCAATCAACTTTCCAGCTGTTTCGTCCTTTGTACCTAAAAAGAAAACCCAAGAAAAACGTGAGTAATCATCCGTGATAACTAAACAATACCAACTACCACCTATGCTCCTTTTGTTGATAGGACCGAAGAGATCCATACGCAGCAAATCGAAGGTGGAAGCTATCGAGTTCTGAGTCTTTGACTTGTGTGACTTCTTGTGTTGTTTGCCTTTCTTGCATAATACACACTTGTCATCGAATTGAAAAATCTTCAGTGGAACACCTTGCACCAGACCATGTTTAGTGATATAATTCATTTCTTTAGGTGCAAGTGTGCCATCCGTCTGTGCCATAAGATGGATTCGGACTCTGAAGCTTTGGATAGAAGACAGATTGTTCCCATCGACGAGTTTGAGATGTTCACGTCCATCATATACAAATCATTCTTCCTTGGGGCTCTCATCATGATCTACTATTCAGGTATTTTAAATCCCGGCTTTAGCACTAACGCTTCAGTTTCAGTAAAGATTACTGAATTCTTCTTATCACAAATCTGAGATACACTAATGAGATTGTGATCAAGTTTATCGACATGGTAAACTTGATCAAGTATGATTGTCCCATTAGTGACCACTCCAGTTCCACTGATATGACCTCCCTTGTTCCCAGCGAATGATACAAAACCCTTGTTCCCTCTCGTGAAGTCTGTGAGTAGACTCCTTTCCCTAGTCATGTGACGAGAGCAACCACTGTCGACGAACCACTTGTTGTTTAGACCTGTAGTTAGCTCCTGCACATGAAAGAAAACAAGTTAGTTACCACGGAGACCTAAGCCATGACTGACTTGGTAATACCATTCTCATCCACATACGTGAACTCCTTCACATACCCATCTCTCCTTTCAGGTGACTTGGGTTTTTGATTGAGAACCTGTTGTGGTGCTAAGTGATTAAGTGTTGGGAACAAAAAGGCCTCAGTCAAACCTGCTTTACATCTTAGGGAGAGATTTTTAATCAAACCTGTTTGATGCACTTGATGGTATAATTTAAGGTCTGTTAATGCCTTATTGAAACCTGAAAAGTGATTTGCAATATAAGTCAAAGCTGTTTACCCTGTTACATTCGTTGCAACAAAGGCAGATTGTCCAAGCTGTTCTGTCTGTTGAACAGCCTGGACATAAACTGTCTACGCTGCTCTATTCGGTTGAGCATCTTGGACAAATTCTAAGTGTCGTTCTTTATGAACAGAACCTGTTATTAGTGAACAGGCTTAACACTTTATGGAATATGTTTTCAAGTCCTCATGTATTGTTTTGGACTACAAGATCAGTTTACAACGTCGAAGACAAAGTGGAAAATAGAAGATGCTAAAGCTGCCTACGCTGTTCCGTTACATGAAGAAAAAGAGGATATTTGAAATGAGTGACATACCATTTCTTATATCAAAATGGCCTTAACAAAAGAAGAAAGATGCAAAGTTGACATTCCTCTTTTGGTTAAAGACTTATTCAACAGAGACAAAAAGAAAAAGACAAAGATTCTGCCACATGAAGACAAGTCTGCTTTATCAGAATGTGCTAGAAAAGTTGTTTTGTCTTTTTGGAAAGACATCCCACTATCTCATCGTCCAATGAAGAAGCTTCACAGAGATTCTCAGTGAGAGTATAAAAGGAAGCTTCTAAGGATTGTGAGACAACTAAGAGTGAGAAATTCATATCATGCATTGAAGTGTGTTATTCCATGCATGCAGGTCTGCTTGAATAAAACAGTAACGTGTGTCTAAGGTGTTCTTATTTAAGCTGTCCATCTGTGTCTTGTAAAATCTGTGAGTTCATCTTAGTGAGTGTATTCATTGTATCTAGTCTGAGTGTGTCTTAGATTAGTTGAACATCTGTTGTATCTTTCATCTCAGCTTGAACCTTTCCGCAGTCAAGCTTGTTTGATAATAACACTTGTTAATAATATACACAAACATTGAGAAAAGAGTGTTGAGTTTTAAATTGCTGTATTCACCCCCCCTCTACAGCTTAGAACAATTTACTAGGAAAACCTTTTGGGACCTACAATTGGTATCAGAGCAGATAGAGTGTGTGTTAACTCTAGATCTGTCATTCTCCCTACTTTCCCATGGACAATAGTGCTGCCAGCTCCTCTTCTTACTATGACAATGGTTCTATGGCCAAACCCTCAAAATTCAATCATCAAAACTTTTCTGGTTGGAAGTGCAGAATGATGATTTACTTAGAGAGTCTGGATGTACAACTGTCAGAGATAGTAATGGAAGGTCCCTATGTGCCAACCTCTGTTACTACTATCACTCCTGCTGTTGAAGGAGCTGCCCCTGAGATCAGAACCTTTGAGAAGGCCAAAGCTCAATGGTCTGATGAAGACAAAAGGCTGGTTGCTCTTGATGCAAAAGCCAGTAATAACCTGGTCATTTCTCTTCCTGATGATGTGTTCAAACAGGTTGAGAATATGAACTCTTCTTTGCAAAGCCAAAGGAGTCTGTCACAGAAACCTATACCAGGTTCACTACTCTAATCAATGATCTCAAAGCTGTTGGGATCACTAAGAACAACTTGACTCTGGTGAACAAGTTCTTGGACATTCTGCCTGAGGCATGGAATTATTTTTCTACTATCTTAAGAAATTCAGGCACCATCAAATGTATGGATATTGTAAATTTATATGGATCCTTACTAAATGATGAGCAGTCAAGGCAACAGAAAAGAAATGCTTTGGAAATGTCTAAGAGAGGTGTTGCCTTAGTGGCCAGCGTGAGACAACCTGTTAGTCAGGTATGTGATGTGTTCACACAACCTGATCAACAGGCTGATGATGAAAGGTAAGAAATGTCTGAAGAGGAAGACTGTGAAGATCTTGCTGAACTAGATGATGAGAAAATGATTGCAATGCTTGTCAAGAAGTTCAACAAGAAGAGGTTTGGTGGAAGAATGCTGCAAAAGAAGTCAGGTGCCATAAAAAAGAAGGCATTTGATAAAACTAAGACTGAGTGGTTTAAATGTGGCAATACTGGCCATATAGCTGCTGACTGTGTGTCTAAAGCTGTTGGTCAATCATCCAAACCATTCAAGAGAAACAGGGACGATGGCTACAGGGTTAAGTACCTTATGGCCATGGCTAAGCTGAGGAAGTTGGAAGACTCAGTGGCTTCCAACAAGCAAAAGGGACTCATGGCTGAGACATCTGATTGGAAGGAATCTGACTCATCTTCAGATGAAGAAGATAACAACTGTCTGATGGCCAACATTGATGTCCCATCCACAAGCAACTTCAAATAAGACCTGGTTGAAGCTGAAGCCCTCAGCAGCTTAGAGAACTGGAATCTAACAATGATGTACAAGGTACAAAACTTTATGGCTTACAGTTCTGATGAAAAAGTCAAAATGTTTGAATATTTGCTTGTTGATTTAAAAGCTGCTATTGAGAAGCACAATGTTTTGTTGTCTGAAATCTCCAAGCTAAAAACTGATCTTGAAATAAAAACTAGTAAACTGGACAGTTTCCATAAGTTGGAAACTAAACTTGATGAATTAAAACACATCAATTCCATTTTATTAGAAGAAAAGAGAGAAACAGACATAAAACATGCATAGCTTCAAAAGATTGTTGACTATTGGTGCCAATCTGCACAAAAAGTCAGCCATTGTATCATTCAACAGATCCCTGCTCAAATCCAAGCCTATCTTGGAGGGGATCTTGACAAAGGAGCTTCAATTGTTGAGATAAGTAATCTTAAAAATGACTTATCCACTCTTGGTGAGCTTCCAAGCACTTTCATCCAGAAAGTGAATGGTAAGCTAGTATCAACAAATAGGTTTGTCAGGCCTCAAAATACTGACAACTTGTGTGAAATAGCTCCAAAAGCTGATGATTGAATGTGTTCTCCATCAGATCAGTATGCTAAGTGCTCAGCTGGTTCACACAAGCAAAAGAAAGGAAAACAAGCTCAAGCTGCAGCTGTGGACTCTAAACCTATGGACAAGACAGGCTCTGGGTCTAAAGCTGATGGTAAGAGACCTGTTAATCTTTTGATGCTGATCATTTTGAGAAAAAGTTTTCAAAAGGTAAGCAACCTGCTTTCAACAAGAGTAAGTGTTATGTTGAAAGCAAATCTGCTGTGATTTCAAATAAGATTTTAAATCATGGTGGAAAATTGGTTATAAATGAAGGTAAGTCTTTCAAAACAAAAAACAGTGATTATGTTGATAGGCAACATCCATCACATCTCAGTAAGGGCAAAGGCAAAGCCGTTGCTCAACCTGAGAAATTTGGGAATAAGTTTCCCAAACCTGTGGAAGGTCAAAGGCCAATCAAACTTCCTGTATTTGATATCTGTCATCCTATAAAGAGGAAAGAGGATACAGGCAAAGCTGTTGCCATTGTGCCTTCCACCCAAACTGTTGATTCTTCTAAAAAGAGAAATTAGTTTGCTAAACCTGCTGATAGGATCAGCAAAAATAATTCAGAATATGAATCTGGAAGTACTTCTTCCAAAAAGGCTAAAAATAGAAAATGTTATAAGTGTGGGAAGAAGACACATATGGCCAAAGACTGTTAGAAACTGAGGACATGAGGCCTGTTGACTCTGCTAGTTCCATCATTGCAAAAACAAGCAGTGTTGGAAGTAATATGGTCAATGAGGATAATATCCAAGTTGATACAATCCAAATAGGGAATATTAGTGTGAATATCACTGGTCCATCAACAAATGTTGATGAAGTAGGAGAACTCATCCCTATGATGAGTTCCCCTAAATATAACTAATATTTTCCCATGACACTCTGCAGGAAAAACAACCATCCCAGGTTTGGTACTTGGACAGTGGCTACTCAGGACATATGACAGGTTGTAAGGATCTGCTGAGTGATCTCATGCCTGAAAAAGGGCCAAAAGTCACCTTTGGTGACGATGTACAGGGATCCACAGAAGGATATGGAACTCTTCAAGCTGGTGCTGCTGTATTCAAAAGAGTGGCCTATGTGTCTAGGCTAAAACATTATCTTGTAAGCATTAGTCAACAGTGTGATGCTGGCTACAAGGTTAACTTTGATGAGCACCTGGGTTACATATTGGATCCCCAAGGCAAAGTTGTGCTGTGTGCACAAAGGAAGAAAGGTGTTTATGTTGTGGACATGAAATCTGCTGATCCCACAACTGAAACCTGCTTTATCTCCAGAAGCAATGCAGACATGAACTGGTTATGGCACAAAAGGCTATCACTCCTGAACTTCAAGAATATCAACAAACTTTGTAAGAAAGAGTTGGTAACAGGTTTGCCTTCTATAACCTTTGTTAAGGATAAACTCTGCACAACTTGTGAGAAAGGCAAGCAGAGAAAAACATCTTTTAAATCTAAGCACAATTTCTCTATTGATACTCCTCTCTTCTTAATCCACATGGACTTGTTTGGACCAGTCAGTGTCCCAAGTCTAGGAGGTAGAAGATACACTCTAGTAATGGTTGATGAGTTCTCCAGGCTTACATGGGTGATCTTTTTGAAGAGCAAAGGAGAGGCTACTAGAGAAATCCTTAACAAAAAGATGGAGATGCTGAACTCTGCTCAAGTTAAGCAGCTTAGAAGTGATCATGGTACTGAATTCAGAAACAATACTCATGTGGACTTCTGTGAAGAAAGAGGGATCTCACAGAACTTTTCAGCAGTAAGAACTCCACAGCAAAATGGAGTTGCTGAAAGGAGTAACAGAACTCTCATTGAAGCTGCTAGAACCATGCTGTGTGCATCAGGTTTACCTTCATCCATCTGGGCTGAAGCTGTCAACACTGCCTGCTTCACCCAAAATAGATCATTGGTGGTGAAAAGGTTCAACAAGACTCTTATGAGTTAATCAAAGGGAGAAGGCCAAACATTAGCTATTTCCATGTGTTTTGATGTCCCTACTTCATTCTGAACCAGAGGGACCAGCTGGAAAAATTTGAACCCTAAGCTGATGAGGTGTTTGTTGGATACTCTGCTATCTCCAAAGCCTACAGAGTATACAACTACAATCGAAAGGTGATAGATGAATCTATCAATGTCACTTTTGAGGAGTCTAGGAGTGCTTCCACCAAAGCTGTTCCTGAATCAGTTTCAGGAGAGTTCAGGTTTGATGATCTCATGCATTCCATTAATGAAGAAAAGGACTCAAAAGCTTCCACTACACCAAGAGTGGAACCAGTTAACCACAATGGACATGATGATGACTATGTTGGTACACCCTGTGTGAATAAGTGTACTGACATAATTACAACATCATGTCCTGAACCAATCGATACTGATTTTCATGGATCCTCTGCTGATATGTTCAACAGTGGAAAGTCATGTTCAACAAGTGGACAGGCTCAAGATAACAGTGTATCTGAAAATCTTGAAAGCTGCTCTACAGGACCTGTTGAAGATGCAAATAACTCAGGAGAATTTTCATTGAAGCAAGATCCTAAGTGGATCAGGTGTCACCCAAATGATCAAATAATTGGTGACATCAAGAAAGGGGTAGGGATGGCAAAATAAACCGAACCCGACGGGGAATACCGAAAACCGATTAAGTTAAACGGGGGATGGGGCGGGTATGGTATTGATAATACCCGCACCGTATACCCGATTACATAACCCGTTTAAATCCCCAATTACTTTTAATAGAAACATGTTATTTATATTGTATATATATTATATATAAAAGGTGAATATTTTTATCTATTTTATACATTATACATAAAACTTATTATGTATAATTTAAAAAACTTATTTATTTACGTATAATTTATTGAAATAATGTTTTTTTCATTATCATTTGATAGGGATACAAATTTAATTTAATATTAGTATTGTAATTTTAACATACATGAACATTTTAAGCTTAAATTATGAATCATGTGATTAAATTTTATATAATTGATTTATAAACGGGTTACCCGATTCCCTGAGGGTTTCCCGCGTACCCGATGGGGATCCCCGTTTAATACCCGCGATTTTTTTAAACGGGGGCGATATTTTCATTCCCCGCCTTGAACCCGTCCCGTTGCCATCCCTAGAAAGGGGTGCAAACAAAATGGGACAACTTAGGAAACTTCTGTATGTTTTCTAGCTTTGTGTCCATGATGGAGCCTAAGAGAGTGGATGAAGCACTGAAAGATGCCAATTGGATCACTACCATGCAAGAAGAGCTCAATCAGTTTGAGGGAAACAAAGTATGGAAGCTGGTCCCTGCTCCTAAAGGAAAAACAATAATTGGCACCAAATGGGTTTTCAGGAACAAAATGGATGTGCAAGGTCATGTTATTAGAAATAAGGCAAGACTGGTTGCTCAAGGCTACAGACAGGAAGAAGGCATTGACTATGATGAAACATTTGCTCCAGTGGCCAGGTTAGAGGCAATTCATTTGTTTTTAGCCTACGCTGCCCACAAGAGAATGAAGGTATTTCAAATGGATGTAAAGAGTGCATTTTTAATGGAAAGCTGCAAGAAGAAGTGTATGTCAAGCAGCCTCCAGGTTTTGAAAATGAACATCATCCAGGTTTTATCTATAAGTTGGACAAAGCCCTCTATGGTCCAAACAAGTACCTAGAGCCTGGTATGACACTCTAACTGATTTCCTTATGAGCAATGGTTATTCCAGAGGTAAAGTGGATACCACACTGTTCATAAAGATGGTAAAGTCTGATATTATGCTTGTTCAAATATATGTGGATGGCATAATATTTGAGTCTACTAATGAGCAGTTATGCAAGATTTTTCATTACTCATGAAATCAAAATATGAAATGAGTATGATGAGAAAACTTACTTTCTTTTTAGGATTACAGGTTAAACAAACCTCAAATGGAATTTTTATAAATCAAAGAAAGTACACTTTAGATCTTTTGAAAAAGTTTTGTAAGGTCTACCACTATACGAGATCTATCTAGACGCGGAGCTGTCAACGAGTGCGGAATCCTCGTTAACGGGTAGACGGAAACAACTCTCAACTACGAAACACGGAGACTATCAGAGGCTGAACTAACGACACACGAACGATCCTACGAACTGATTCTCTACGAAAGAACACACACCAAGCTGATAAACTCGAGATCGCTTTATGCTTAATCCCTCACGAATTCTGCAAAAAGTCTAATAATATCTCGAGTCTATCCCTAATTATAGACCCTGATTCGAGTCTGATGTGGGCCAAACTCGAATCTGGCCCAAGGCCCATTCGAGTCTGTCCACAAAGACACTCTCGAATCTGGTCATATTCGAATCTATGGCTACATTCGAATCTATCACAGATTCGAATGCCAAGCCTTGTATGATTCGAATCTAGCATTTCACATAAACAACTAAGTGTTGAAACTTATGTTATTACCTTATGATTGATTTTATCTTTGTACATTATGTTTGAACTTCTTGTAATACGTTACATCAAGTTCAAACATACAAACACTAATAAATATCAACCATATATAAACATATATAACAAACACTTGCTAAACCACAATGTTGGATCACTTAGACTGCTATCGTCACACAGGATGTACCAACAGACTCCCCCTTGACGATAGCTTCTAATAATTCACACATTTGACTTAAGAATTTTGTTTATTTATTGATTCAAGCTACTTCCAGCATACAAACCTTTCTCAACACATACCTTGACTACATTTTCATATTTACTAGCTTCACTATCCATATGTGCATCACTAGAGATTTTACAGGCATGCAAAATATGAAGATCATCTTTAGAGAGGTTTACCAGGTGAAGAGGGTCGTAGACTCTAAGAATAACGTTTTCTTAAAAATCTTCCATGACCGCTTCCCCAGTCTCAGTGTCAGCGTACCACCAATGTAGATTCTTCAAAACATTCTGTGGCATCGGCTTGAGAGGCACCTTCCTAAGACATCTAGCTGGTTTATTGAGAATCCTCATCCAAGGTCGTCCAGTTAGAGGATCGATACGCGAAGGATCTTCTACTCTTCTCCCGACCCTTGGATTCAATCGCTCGAACTTCCTTGATCTCCCCTCTTTTCTTATGATTCTTTCAATTACGTTCGCGTAGGGATCATTGCCAATGTTTATCAGATCTTTCCATGCTAGTGCAGTGATTTCGATCTTTGGCAGGGAGTTGAAAGCTTTTAAAGTTCGCCTCAGGTACTGGAGCCCGTCTTTCCTTTTAATGATGAATAGCTGCAGTTCTCTATCAAAGAACCAGCTTAATATGCGCTCAGACAACTTCCCAGTACCCGTCACCCTCATTGTCTTTTTAATCTCCAATTCCTTCTTTTCAGCTCTGAACCATAACTTTCGTTTTTCTTCATTTGATAGCTCTCTAGCAGGTTCTTCTGTTGATGGCTGAGCATTCAACGCAGCATTCACTACATCTATGTTGACAATATTATTTCCATCTATCATGTAAGTATCCGTGATAGGATTCTGCTGTACGACTATCTCATCGGCTTCATCATCCTCATCAACAACTACTTCGTCATCCGACTGCCAGTCTACTATCTCCTCTAGCACAAACTCACCTTCTTCTAGCTCTTCATCGTCATAGTCAAAACCTACATCCATCGGATCATCATCGAGATCCATAAGAGCGTCGATCATCTCACTGATTTCAAAATCTGTAGGCTGCTTTGATGAACTTGCTTCTCCTATTTCTCCTTCAACTTGACTGGGCTCCCCCTGAACTTGTGTAGCCTGAGCAGCAGGAAAATCTACTGGCTCATTCTCATTAGGTGCATCGGGATCATTGCCTTCGTCATCTTCATCTCTACGCTGTTCCTCATGATCCCTACAACTTGTCTCCCCCTGAGCTTTTAGATTTTTCATTAGCTGCTCAAGGAGGGACCGCATCGATCGGATCTCTTCTGATTGATCTGCAATAAAGGACTTTAATTCTGTGTTCTCTTCCCTGACATTCTCCACAATCTTTTTCAATTCGGCATTATCCTTATCAAGATTTGCATTATGCGCCTGGATTTCGCCGATCGCCTTTGTTAGGCCTAAGATTTGGACATGTTGGAAGTCAACGCGTCCCTTAAGCTGCACAAACTGTTGGTTGTCAGCGTAGGTGGTCGAGGTAGATGGAATGGATTGTATAGGAGTTGGGCGAATTGGTGATGGAATATATGGTTCATGTTGAGGTGGTGGTGGTGGTGGAGCGGTGGCCTGAGGTTGAGATTGGGGGATTTCTGGATGGCCTGCTGATGCTGAAGAAGACCCTTGCATAAACCTGTGACGCTTGGCCCTTTGCCGAGTCACTAAGGGAGCAACTTCCTCCTCTTCAAAATCTGAATCATCAGATTCCCTTGCTAATCTCCTCCTCGAGGCCTCTTCATTGACTACTAACCTAGATCCATACGTTCCAATTTGAATATTAGGTTCTGTAGACACTGATTCAGGAGCTTCAACCTCTAGCTCCTCCATTTCTTCCGACTCAGTTTCCGATGAAGACAAAACTTTATCAGCTTGCTCTGGTATATATTCATCAACATCTCTTAACACGTCTTCCTCTCCTTCTGGTGGACTAAGTAATTCACCTACTAATGCTGCAACGACATCTTCGTTCGCATGAGGACCTGCCTCCCAGATTTCAGTAAGCGTTTGGCACAGTTGCTCAGCTTCAGTTGGAACATTTGATGGCCCGGCTTCTTGAACTTCTGGTTGCTGACTTGACGAAGGCCTAGACGCCTGAGTTTGACTCGCTGATGGTCTTTGTCTACGTCTTTGAGCACGCGGTTGTGGTGGCTGTTGTTGTTGTTGTTGTTGTGGAGGCTGCCCGGCTCTAAATTCAACTTCCCCTGCCCAGTTGGCAACTTCTGGGGCTACGAAATTCCTATCCAGGATGGCTCCAAACAATGGACGCTCAACTGGAACAGCCAACCTTCCTCTATGCGAGGAACAGTCAGCAAAGATCCTTTTGTCCATAACGGCAACGCTTTGAATGTCGTTTGACGGCGGCAGATTTGGCAAGAAGTGCCTGATCAACATCATGATAAACCGCGGATACAACAAGAATTGTTGATTTTCTGGGGCGGTTATCTGGTGAACAAATTCTGAGAAAAACATCTCCGAGAAACTATATGGACGATTATACACCATTGCGACTATCCCAGACTGCATCTTCGCAACCATATAATCAAACCCTGCTTTCTTTGGAGCAAAGCATACCATAAAGACATGCACAAGAAATCTCCACTGTCCAATTAATCCACTCTTCATATATGAAACTTTTGTCACGTCTTGACTGTATCCCATTCTCAGAAAGGCCGCTTGCCTTATGTTCAGAGGAAATTCAATCGGTCCAGCTTCTTCTTCTTGAGATCCAAGCTGCAACACTTGACGCAGCATATCCGCTGAAAAGACTAGCGGTTGTCCAGCAATACGAGTTCGTAGAACTGTCGGTGTGACCGAGCGTGTACCTGCAGATGATCATAGAATTGCCGAATATATGGTAAAACTAGCTGGACATTATGAGACAGTGCAAAACCAATCCTAGACTCTACTAGGAAATCAAGCACTTGTCTAAATCCCTGCGCCTCAGGGAGATTATGATCCGGATGAAGCACCATATTGTGCTTAGGCACAAACGCTCGTACAGCCATTTCTGCACAATAAACAAAACAATTAGATTCATTAAAAATCAATAAACTTGTTTAAATTCAAATCTGTTTTATTTTGAACTTGTTTAAGTACAAAATCCAACACAATTAAATTTCTACAAGTTTAATAAAATTTAAATTAAATAATGCAAATAAAAAAAACAGATTCGAATGTAACAGATTCGAATTAGTCCATTTTCGAGTTTGTTGACAGATTCGAAGGTCCTGGTCTTCTCGAGTCTAATGACAGATTCGAGAAGCCCCATGAACAGATTCGAACCGCCGACATTATTCAAAGACCAAATCTCTTGATTTTAACCTTTTTGGACTTAGAAAATTACATTCATTAGTCCTACTAGTTACTAATCACAGATATATGCCTTTAATTTGACTGTTTATCGGTCCAAACTTGGTAATTTTGTAAAAACCCTATTTCAACCCTTAAACCTTCAAAAACTCGATGATTTTGCCTAAAATTGTGTATAAAACTACATGAAGCTTGTACAATCAAGTTGATTATACCTAGATACAGTAGTAGAATCGAACACACTAGCTTTAAACTCGACGGATTGTCGTTTATGAGAGAAACGATAGACTCGAGAATAGATTCGAAATCGCTGGAATAGATTCGAGAGTATAGATTCGAGAACAGTAAGTATTAAATGACTTCACTGTTGAACTATATATACTACCAACCTTCGAATCTAAGGCCAGACTCGAATCTACTGACAGATTCGAGGCTTTCCAAATTCGATTCTATCCTAAACTCGAAAACACCAAACACTCAGAAAAAATTTCGAAAATATTTGAAATAACTTCAACCTTTTCAACCTTTTTCTACGGTATTGTGTAACAAGATAAACTATGCCCAATCTTTTACCCTAAGCACAAGATATTTCACGCAATGTTTATTTTATCCAACTTTGAATGCACCCTCAGTAATTTTTGACCTTTTACCTAAGTAAAAATTAAACTAAAATAAAATAAAATAAAATAAAATAAACTAAGGTAAAATAAAATAACATAAAAATAAAATTTTGACCAAAAATTTAATCTAGACTTAAGCTATACTTATAAAATTTTACAACCTAAGCTAAATACTAAACAAAATATTTTTGATGAGTATAGTCTAAGAAAGGTTCAATCAGATAGCGATGTCTGATACTTACTTTCAGTACTTAAACTTTCACACTTTAGAATTTTTTGATTCCTTTGATTGTTTGTCATGACATACCTATTTAGGCGATTGTTGGTATTTTACCCCTTTAAACACTCTACATTTCGGAATATCTCTTGGCATTTTTATTTATCATGAAATTATCTTACGTGACTCAGACATAGACATACTTTTATGATCAAGGCACACAGACAAAGATTCTAACTTGTTGGTATTTGCAAACTTTCTTTAAAAGACAAACATCGGACACAGGTCTGTATTTTCATACAACAAAGTGTCTTAGTTTGACTTAAGGTTTATTCTTAAAGTTAGCAAGACAGCGGTGACAGGTCTGTACTGACGTACAACAAAGCGACATATCTGCTAACCCGAATCTAAACAGAGACAACGGGTCTGTACTTACGTACAACAGAGTTGCATGTTTTCGACTCTCAGTATTGTATGATATTTCTATCCTTTCCGTTTTAAGATGTATTTGATGTTTCCATACATCCCCAGAAAGTTTGCATACCTCATTTAGACTCAAAGTTTGTATGTCTTGTACATAAAAATTAAGACCGCTTGGTCGTACATCTAAGTTAGTGACACGCTTGACTTTTTCTAGAATATTTTATTAGCCTCGAGATTTCCTATATGTATTATGCCTACCAACACATCAAACTAAATAAAGTATAACACTTAGAATTTAGTTGCATTATGTGTGAAAGCCTAAATACTTAGAGTTTGTAACGACTGTGCTAATTTTCGTCACTTTGAACCTATGTATCTAAGACTTAACTCTTTTTCTGATATTCTCTTTTTTTGTATTTTTATAATTTTCTCTCTTTTTTCTTTTGTTTTTCATAAGAATTAAGATAACCTACTAACTTACTAAAAATAGAAACTTACTAAAAATAGAAACTTACTAAAAATAGAAACTTTCCTAAATTAGCAGACTTCTGAAAAGAAAGAAAAACTACGAGTTATAAAAGAAAATAAGCTACTACTACTAAGGTCAATTTACTCTGGGTTGCGCATTCCATTCAGTTGAATTAAATACTCAAACCGTGACTTATCAAATGCTTTGGTAAATAAATCTGCATTATTATCTTCTGTTGCCACTTTTACCAATTTGATTAAGTTATTTTCAGCACAATCACGAATAAAATGATGCCTAATGTCTATGTGCTTTGTTTTACTGTGTTTAACTGGATTGTTAGTTATAGCAATTGTAGATTGATTGTCTATCCTAATTGGAGTTTGAGTGTAAGCCAAACCGTAATCCCGCAATTGTTTTTGTATCCACAGAACCTGTGAGCAGCAACTACCAGCAGCAACATACTCGACCTCGCACGTAGACACGGCTACCGACGTTTGTTTCTTGCATTGCCAGGATACCAATCTCCCTCCTAGGAACTGACAACCTCCAGTTGTTGATTTGCGCCGTCAAGCTGCATCCTCCGTAGTCAGAATCCGTGAACGCCTCCAACTCTAGATCTCCCTCCGCGTGATACCAAAGTCCCAGCTTCGGTTTCGACTTAAGGTATCGTAGAATCCGCTTCACAGCTTTCATATGCATCTCCTTCGGATTCACTTGAAACCTAGCACAAATACACACAGCAAACAGAATGTCAGGTCTTGAAGCAGTTAAATACATAAGTGATCCAATCATGGCCCGATATAAAGTCGGATCCACATCAGTATCACTTTCAGTACCCGGCCCGAGATTATGATTCACTTGAATCGGCGTGCTGAAATGGGCAGTTAACTTTGTTCCCTCCATCCAGAAACGTTCTAATATGTCATAGACATACTTAGTCTGATGGATAAACATCCCTTCCTTCTTCTGGTCAACTTGTAACCCTAAAAAGAAATTTAACGCTCCCATAGCACTCATCTCGAACTTAGACTTCATCACCTTCTCGAAATCTTTGCACATCTGTTCGTCTGATGATCCAAAGATGATATCATCGACGTACACTTGTACCAAGATAAAGTGTTCTCCCTTCCTCTTAACAAACAGAGTACTATCTATCCTACCCCTTTCAAAACCGTTCTCTAATAGATGGTTGGATAGAGTCTCATACCACGCCCTAGGTGCCTGATGCAGTCCATATAGAGCCTTATCTAAGCGATATACTCTATCAGGATATTTTGGATCTGTAAATCCGGGCGGTTGTTCTAAATACACCAACTCCTTCACTTTCCCATACAGGAAAGCACTCTTAACATCTAACTGATATACCTTAAAGCCCTTGAAGGAGGCAAAAGCTAGAAACAACCTAATGGCTTCCAGCCTTGCTACTGGTGCAAATACCTCGTTGTAATCGATTCCCTCCTCTTGGTTGAAACCCTTTACAACTAATCTAGCCTTGTTGCGCGTGACTATACCCCGATCGTCCCTTTTGCACTTAAAAACCCATTTGGTTCCTATGGCAACTTCCCCTCGAGGTAATGGAACTAACTCCCACACTTCTAGTTTCCTAAATTGCGAAAGTTCTTCCTGCATCGCTTCAACCCAGGAGTTATCCTTAAGTGCCATCTGCACATTCTTAGGCTCTACTTGCGGTATGAAACATGAATAGAGACATGTGTGATATACCTCGGAGTCGTTTATAATCGACAACAACACAGTGTTGTTATTTACACTACTCCGAGTCCTCACACCCTCGTTAGGATTTCCTATGATGCTTTCTAATGGATGGTTCTTGTTATTCCTAGAGGTCTGTATATCATCAACCCTTAGATTATCTCCTAAGTTAGATCCTATTTCACCTAATGGGGGAACAGGCTCAGCTTCTACATTTTCCTCCTCATGGACGTTTTCCTCAGAGTTGGAACTTGATGCTTGAGACTGATTCTCAGTGGTAGGTGCTTCAGGAACATCGACTTCTGGAGATCTATCTACAGTCGCAGTAGGCTCGGATGTGGATTCAAACGTAGTCCTCGGAAAGATATGGCCATCGTCATTCAGGTGCAACGTCGCCATGTCTTTTTCGATTGTACCTGCATTATCATCCAAAGGAATGTTAAATGACTCAAACAATTTATCATAGTCAAATAACCATTCCGGACCAGTTTGGGGTTCATGTGTATAACTTGTGACTTCAATATTATACACAATCTCCACAGTACCATTTGTTTTGTTAAACACCCGTTTGTTTGGTGAGTTCGGCACATAACCTAGGAAGTATCCTTCGTCAGCCTTTTCACCAAACTTCGGTTGATGTTTTGTACGCAATAAAGTGCATGGTACACCAAACGGTTCGAATCCAGTTAAATTAGGTGGCCGTTTATTCAAAATTTCTTAGCATGTTTTGTCCAAAGATTTGACTGTAAGGACTCGGTTTAAAATATGGCACGTGGTATTCACTGCCTCCCCCTAAAACATGGTAGAAAGCTTTGAATCCGAAAGCATAGTCCTTGCAGCCTCAATCAATGTTCTATTTTTACGTTCAGCCACCCCATTTTGTTGAGGTTCATATGGTGCATGGAATTGATGCACTATGCCCTTTGATAGGCAATATACACCAATTACAGTGTTTTTGAATTCAGTCCCATTATCACTACGAATATTTTTAACCCGTGTTCCGTAGGAGTTCTCCACTTGGTCTAAGAACCCGATAAGCTTGGAAGCCGTCTCATCCTTTGTACCTAAAAAGAAAACCCATGAAAACCGTGAGTAATCGTCAGTGATAACTAAACAAAACCAACTAACTCCGATACTCCTTTTGTTGATTGGGCCGAAAAGGTCCATATGCAACAAATCGAATGTTGAGAATATTGAGTTCTGCTTCTTGGACTTGTGTGTCTTTTTATGTTGCTTGCCCTTCATGCACGGTAGACACTTGTCCTCGAACTGAAAGCTCTTCATAGGCACACCCTGCACCAGTCCATTCTTCGTTATGTAATTCATCTTCCTTAGGTGCAGGTGAGCCATGCGTTTGTGCCACAGTACGGATTCCGTCTCCGAAGCTTTGGATAATAGACAGATTGGCCCCATCGAAGTCTCTGGCTTGTTCATATCCAGCATGTACAAGTCATTCTTCCTTGGCGCCCGCATCAAAACCCATTCTTCAGGAATCTTGAATCCCGGCTTTAGCACTAACGCCTCAGTGTCAGTAAATAACACCGAGTTCTTCTTATCACAGATTTGAGATACACTAATGAGATTGTGAACCAGTTTATCAACGTGATAAACTTGGTCTAACTTAATTGTCCCATTAGTGACCACTCCGGTACCCGTGATATTTCCACCCTTGTTACCCGCGAATGATACGAATCCCCGATTCCCACCCTTGAAGTCTGTAAGTAGACCTCGTTCCCCTGTCATGTGCCTGGAGCAGCCACTGTCGACGAACCACTTGTTGTTTGGACCTGTGGTAATCTCCTGCACATGAAAGAAAATAGGTGAGTTATCACGGGGAACCCATACCATGACTGACTTGGTAATACCATTCTCGTCCACATACTTGAACTCTTTCAAATACCCATCTCGCCTTTCAGGTGACTTGGGCCTTTGAACTGGGTTCTGTTGTGGTGCCGAGTGATTTAAGTTCACTCTTTGCCTTGGAGTAGGCATTTGTTGTGGAGCTCTAGAATAATTCCTATTATATGGCATTTCGGACTGTGATCCCTGAGCTCTTACCGGTGCGTACTGTCTAACTGGAGTGTGAGACCTAACTGGAGTGTGTGACCTGCTAGGTGTTGTGCTCCTATAGACTTGTTGTGGTGCTGACCTAGATTGATTAATGACACGATTCGGTGAATTTGTCCTAATCACTTCCTTTGGTCCAACCTTAACCGGTGTGTTTTTCACAACTTGTTTGGGTGCGGCCTGCACAGCTTTCTCGGTACTTTGAGAACTGCTGGTGCTCGCCACACTGGTTGAGGGCTTAACAGGTGTTGGATTCACTGTCTTAGGTGTAACATCTGCTTTCCTAAGCGGACAGTGAGAAGCAACATGCCCCTTCTCGTGACATCTAAAGAAAGACATCTTATCTAAGGACTTTTTGTGTGTTCCCTTAGATCTAGGTGTCTCACTAGTGTCTATTTCCTTTGGTACATCTATGGCGACTGGCTCATCGACCTGATCAGCCCAAGCAATTTTCTGTTTTCCTGCAGGTGTTTCACTGGAGGAAGACACAAATTTGACTTTCTTAACCTTGACGGTTGAGTCAGCCACCTTAGGTGTATTTTCCACTATAGGCTCTGGTGTCGGTGTAGGTAGGTCCTCTAAGTCTACTGACTTGTCAGTTTTCTCCTGATGCTGAGGCACATAGTTTGCATTGAAAGGTGGAGGAATTTTGTGAAATCCTAGACCTACGGGCTTCTTAGACTGTCTTTGGGCATCTAAAACTTTCCCTAGATTTAGGCTCGAATTCCTAAACTTCTCCAACTTGCTATTTGCCTCAGCTACCTTTACCTTTGTTTCAGCTAGCTGTATGTCCTTGTCCCTAAGACTTTTGGTCAAGGCTTCTACGTGCTCATACATTAGCTCTATCCTAACACACTGCTCACTGAGTTTGTCTTTTAGAACTATGACGTCTTGAGCAACAGCCTTAAGCTTTTCTTTAAGGTCTTGCTTAACATCGTTTAGGCTAGCATTTTCAATTTTTAAGTTCTCATTTTGAGCAGATATGGTTTTATGTGATTCTAGGACTAGATTTAACCTATCGTTAGAATTAACACACACAACACATAATTCACGAAATAGAGAATAAGTCAGACTAACCTTTGAGTTATCAGATTCCACATTGGCCATCTGAGCAGCAAACTCCAGCACTGTCTGATCATTCGCCTTCTCTACCCACATCGGACTGTTGTCCCGTGTGGTCTGCTCGTCCCCATCACATCCAGATTCCGTGACTTCAGCCATGAAGGCTCTAGCATTCGACTCAGGATGTGAACTCCAGTCATAGGTACGATCTAGCTGTCTGTCTGAAGTGACATTGGATAGAAGACCCGCTAGATTGGCTTGACCAGATGATGAGCTCGGAAGATATCGTTGTTGGGACTGATTTTGGAACTGTCCCTGATGCTGACTCTGTCCTTGGTATGTCTCCACCTTCGGTATCTGACACTCTCTGGCGAAGTGTCCCAGTCCTTGACAGTTGTAGCATTTCACCTTGGACTTATCAAATCGTATCCCCTTGTTATTCATCTGCAGATTCTTCCCAGTTCTTTTAATGAATCTCTTAACCCGTTGGGTTACCATGGCCAGTTGCCATTTCAGATCCATTTCCTCAAGATCATCAGGGTCGACCTGATCGTAGTCTTCGTCCCAAAGAGCCGGATCATTAATCTTCCCCTGAACACAATTCCCGTATGCGGCCACAAAAGAAGCAAGCAGATTCAAATGCTCTTCCGCTGACTTTGCGCTCATGGGCATCTTTGAATAGCTCTGAGATGTCGATGCCAGTTGAACTTGAGGTTGCGGCTCTTCCGATCTTCCTAATCCAAAGAACGCGCGATTCAATGTGTCATCAGACTCTGCTGGTGACGATGTCTCTTCAGTGAAAAACGCTGTAGCAGTCTTCGGTTCGGCTGCCGCTGAAGGTTTTGTTGTCTTTCCAAAATACATCGTTGGATTCTGGACTTGTTCGTAATCAGTCTCGGCCTTCAGTAGCTCAAAGTGATATGCCCGCAACGTTCCCACAATATCATCCAAAGATTGAGTGTAATACTTGTCCTCGTTCAGCTTGATCATTGCCACGTACTTAGCCCATTTGGCTGGTAAGGCATCAAGAAGCTTGTTGTTCTTGTCCGTATCAGTAAACTCAATCCCGTGACTCTCAAGTATTGTCAATAGATGATAGAACCGGGTGATGATATCATCCAGCTGTTCATCCTTTATCGCCTTGAAAATCGCAAACTGTTGTTTCAACAGCTCAGTACGCTTTCTACGAACCCTAGGATTTCCCTCACACCTCTTCTTTAGAGACTCCCAAAGTTCCTTAGATGTCTTCTGAGTCCTAAATGTGTGTAGAATATCCTGAGGCAAAGCCATTCGGATCAGTGAGAAAGCTTTGTTTTCGGCTTCATACAATTTCTTGTCATCCTCCTTCATCATTTGGTATGACAAGACCTTCTGACGGCCTTCAACTTCTGACACTAGTGGAATATACCCCTCGTCGATACACACCCACATGCGCATGTCATTAAAGCGCACGAAATCGGTAAACCGATCTTTCCACCAGTAGTAATCCTCGACTTTCATCAGCTTGGGCGGAGCGTTTGCCTTCCCAACCTCGTGGTCCGTTTCTAGGAATTTTTGAAGATTAGACATCTTTCCGAAAGTAATTGAATTTACCTTAATTAATTTAATTCGAAACTAATGTGAATTAATTCTTTCGAATCTAGGTAGATTCGAATGTAATCAGATTCAATTTATTTGGGATTAAATTCGATTAAGTGTTATAATTCAATTAAACTCGAAATTATGTCAGATTCGAACAGTCCTTAGATTCGAAGGCAGACACACTCGAAACTACAGCAGATTCGAACCCCTATTCGAAACTAAGCTAAACTCGAAATAAACTCGAAACTAAGCTAGACTCGAGATCCTATTCGAATGAAGCAACAGACTCGAAACTAGGTAGATTCGAAACCCTCTGAAACAGACTCGAAAGGAGCGGATTTTGGTTAGACTCGACACTAAGTGTAACCCTAATTACCCCTATTAGATTCGAGCGCCGCAAACTCGAAAAACGGCTAACACTTTGATTTTTTGACGTTTTACAGATTAAATCAGTATTTTTCTAACGAAAAATAATGATATCGATCAAAAACGTGAAAAACCACAAAGTATTTCCTGAATAAGAATTTGCTAAGCTTGAAAACACGATTTTGAGAGAAAAACCGTCCAACTAGCGTCAAGAAACCTAGAATGTATCTAGATGAACACGAAGAACACCAAGAACACTCCGTAGGCTCTGATACCACTTGTAAGGTCTACCACTATACGAGATCTATCTAGACGCGGATCCGTCAACGAGTGCGGAATCCTCGTTAACGGGTAGACGGAAACAACTCTCAACTACGAAACACGGAGACTATAAGAGGCTGAACGAACGACACACGAACGATCCTACGAACTGATTCTCTCCGAAAGAACACACACCAAGCTGATAAACTCGAGATCGCTTTATGCTTAATCCCTCACGAATTCTGCAAAAAGTCTAATAATATCTCGAGTCTATCCCTAATTATAGACCCTGATTCGAGTCTGATGTGGGCCAAACTCGAATCTGGCCCAAGGCCCATTCGAGTCTGTCCACAAAGACACTCTCGTATCTGGTCATATTCGAATCTATGGCTACATTCGAATCTATCACAGATTCGAATGCCAAGCCTTGTATGATTCGAATCTAGCATTTCACATAAACAACTAAGTGTTGAAACTTATGTTATTACCTTATGATTGATTTTATCTTTGTACATTATGTTTGAACTTCTTGTAATACGTTACATCAAGTTCAAACATACAAACACTAATAAATATCAACCATATATAAACATATATAACAAACACTTGCTAAACCACAATATTGGATCACTTAGACTGCTATCGTCACACAGGATGTACCAACAAGTTTAAATCTGATCAAAGTTCTCCTATCAAAACCCCAATGACAACAATGTAAAGTTGGATGCTGATGCCAGTGGCAAAGCTGTTTCAGTAACAGCTTATAGAGGCATGATTGGGAGCTTGGTATATTTAACTGCTAGTAGACCAGATATTATGTTTGCTACATGTTTATGTGCTAGGTTTCAAGCTGATCCTAAAGAATCACATCTAGCTGCTGTAAAAGGAATCTTCAGATACCTTAAGGGTACACCAGGTTTTGGTCTTTGGTATCCCAAAGACTCAAGTCTTGAGCTAACAGGATACTCAGATTCTGATTTTGCAGGCTGCAGGCTAGACAGAAAAAGCACAACAGGTGAGTGTCAACTCCTTGGTGGTAAGTTGATAAGTTGGTGTAGCAAGAAGCAGAACTCAGTTTCTACTTCTACTGCTGAAGCTGAGTATATTGCTGCTGGAAGCTGCTGTGGGCAGATTCTGTGGATGCAGCGTCAGCTTGAAGACTATGGACTTGTATACAGGAAGACTCCTATTCTGTGTGATAATACAAGTGCTATAGCCATCACCAATAATCCAGTATTTCATTCCAGAACAAAGCATATAGAAGTTAGATATCATTTCATCAGGGATCACATCCAGAAAGGTAATGTGGAGGTAAGTTTTATTTCCACAGATAAACAGCTTGCAGACATTTTCACCAAGCCTCTTGATGAAAACAGGTTTAATTATCCTGTAAGCAAGCTGGGCATGTTAAATAAAAGTGACTAAGTGTCCTTAATGTTCTAAGGCATTATATGTCTCACACTGCTCAAGTCTTTCAGAACAACTTTGACAAAACAGGCTATGCATGTTCTACACTTAGCCAATTTCTGAAGACTTGAACAACTTGAGCATATAACAAATTTGAGACCATCAGTTTTCTCTTCAAACCTGGTCTGTTGATCAAACCTCCAAGGTGCTCACTCTCTCAATCTGTCATACAAGACATTGTCTTGTAACCTGGTCAGCTATTGAACATAACCTGTTATTGCATAGCTCCACAGGTTGAATGAACAACTTTAAGAATGACAGTTTGTGATGAACCCTGCTCATGACAAGTTTGACCACCAGCTTAGAACATCAGTTTTAATTACCTTTCTTCATAATTTAGTTACTTAATTTCTGTATTTCTTTAACATAATTTTCTATGGATAATGCGTGTCAACGTGTGTTAGCGAATATAAAGGTTCAAGTGGTCTGACAACCGTTCTGACATGGACAACCGTTCCGTTTTCCGTTAAAGAACATTTCAAATCAACTGCCCAATCTTTCCTCTCTCCTACCCACTCACATACGAATCCTATAAATACCTCCTCTACTGTTTCATCTTCTTCTTCCTCTACTGCTACAATAACTTCCAAAGAACCCTAAAATCGACTAAGTGTCCAGTACTCATATTTCCACTACTCCACAAATGGCTTACCAAAACAACCCTTTGCTTCCAGTGTTCGTTGGTAAGGATGTTGAGAAACATCCATATGTTATCACGATGCTGACCTTGAAACCCACGAACTACATTCCCAACCTAACCATCCCCAAAAACTATGAGGGGCAAGGTTATGAGAATATGGTGGAGTTTCTGAAGGTTTACCCTCTACACTACGCCATGACTGCATCTCCTGGTGTCCTGTACCAGGAGATGGTGTATGAATTTTGGTACACCTGTGCCTATGACCCAGCAACCAAAATCATCAGGGGAACCATTCTCAATGGGACTCAGACCATAGAGTTCACTACTGGTCTTATCAGGGAAGTTCTTCATCTCTCTGTGGCTG
Organism: Centrapalus pauciflorus; assembly: GCA_020465985.1. NCBI lineage: Eukaryota > Viridiplantae > Streptophyta > Magnoliopsida > Asterales > Asteraceae > Centrapalus > Centrapalus pauciflorus. The sequence continues at coordinate 535,472 of JAANYP010003357.1, read as the reverse complement.
AAACGTATGACCAGCCACAGCCTGAAAATGATCAGATGGGAAACTTGCTACGCTTCTGTGGTGTAGCAGAACCCAGAGTTGGAGACACACTGTTCAGAAAGGATCTCTCACCTGTACTCCCAAATGAGCATCCTCTCTCTAGACCTATGAGGAGGTTGCTTGGTATGGTGGAAGGACCCTCTACTGTGAGAATGGATCCTGTGACTGCTCCAAGAGGAAAATCCAAATCCAGACCCAAAGTTGTAAAAAGGGTCCTGGAATCGACTCAAGCTGGTGCCTCTATGGCACCTGAGACCATGGAATAGATTAACCCCCCTATTTCTGACCCAGTCTCAACACCAGTCCAAACATAATTCCCTGCTACTTATCCTCAATCCCCCACACTGTCTCAATACTCCTAGAGAAAATCCTTAGCTAGGAAGAAACCACCTACCCAATCCAGCCCCTCTTACTCTTCTCAACAAAAGTCAGTTTAAAAAGAAGCAACGCATTCTTCCTCTCCTATTTTGAGAGAAGGACCAGGATCATTGGAGTAGGCTTCACTCCAACATGAGTCCACCCTGAGTCAACCTAGACCCTCTGGTTCCTCCCAACAGGAACCAGGTGTACACATGGAGACTACCACATCAACTATCCCAGCCTCCCAACAGGCTGAGGGTATTGAAAGACAGTTGTTAACTCCACTCCACACTGAGTCCACACAGTCTCCACCCCATACTTCTCTAACACAACCTGAGTCTGCACGAGGTGCCAAACCTGCTGGACTAGACCATCTAGTAGATCAGACTCAAACTTCTGCTCCTAGTGATACAGCTGTTGTACACCCAACAGCTACTGAAGGACCAACATACCAAGCTGATGAACCACTGGGTACGGACCATCCCTCTGGTGAGGCTACTCCTCAAATGCAAATTCCATCAGCAGGTTTCACCACTGCTGATGTTGAAATGCACATCCCATCTCCCCATGATGAGGCACCTATAAACCAAGGTGCTGTTGAGGGAACCACCCCAGGCTTTGATGAAGGTGCTGTAAAATAGGCAGCATCTGAAAAGCCACCATCTCCTACCCCTTCTGCTGATGAAGCAGCTACAGCCACTGCTGAAGGATCCATTGTCCCTTCCAAGCTGGGCCATCTTACTTATGCCCAGGCTATGAAACTTCAATCAAAAGTATCCCTACCTTCCCCATCACATCCTCAAACACCTGCCTCATCCTCATCTCATTCCCATTCCTCACCATCTACACAATCAAAACAGTCCACCCATACTCCTCCATCTCCCAAAGATCTTCCTTTGAAGGATCAACTATCATTGTTGACGAACAAAGTTGGCTCTTTGGAAAATTCCATGATCTCCCTACCATCTATAATCTCAGACTCTGTGTCTGCACAACTCAAAGGATTCTTTGATTTGTTCAAGAATTCCTTTCTAACCCCTCCTCAAGCTGATCAGTCCTTACAGCTGCTTGCACTCACTGCACAGGTGTAAACTATCTCCACTACCCTCTCCTCTATCCTTTCCACTCAACAGGACTCTGTGTCCTCCAAGGCAGCTGTCTCCCAACAGCTGTCCACTCTCCTTTATACTTGCACCAATACCCTTCCATCTACATTGGCCAGCTTAAACACTCTCATTGTCTCTCTGTCCAATTCTGTGTCATCAAACCATGATGATGTGCAAGACTCTCTTGAACTACATCTTGCACAGCTTCAAAGTTTGTTGTTCACAGCTTCTGATAGAGAAAACCTATCAAAGTTGTCCTCCGTTGCTGATTCTCAATCTACCTCTCTTCAGACCTGCCTTACCCAGCTTGCAGAGGTTAAGGACAATCTGGCTTTCTTAGTGCAGAACCTGGTTGGCCCCAAACCTGCTGCCAAAACTACTGCGCGTACTGAATTTGTTTCTCCAGGCAGACCACATGTTGAAGGCTCTGTGCCATCTCCTTCAAAGGGGGAGAAGTTATATGCCTCAAAGACTAAGTCTAGGGGGGAGAAATCTTCTTCTCCTTCTAAGGAGAAATCAGCATCTGTTGGTCAAGCAGCAGGTGTATCACAAACAGGTCCCACTGGAGATGTCTCCCATCAAGCTGAAGTTGCTCAGCCTACTCAGGCAGGATCTCCAAACCCTGCACAAACTAAGGGGGAGGAATCCATTCCTGGGGACAGGCCGAGCAGAAGGAGACATCTGATATTGAAAGAAGAAGAAGAAGAGGAAGAGGTTCCTGAAGCTGTTCCATCTACAGCAGCGAAAGAAGAAAGCATCTGTAGACCCTGACTACCTAAAAGCTGCACAGCTGAGGTTTGACAAGGCAAGAGCTAAAGAAATGGGTGTTTCTACGGAGAAATACTATGAATATAGAGATGAACAACTCCAAGCCCTTTAAAGACTAAAGAAGGAAGAAGCCTCTGCCAAAGCTGCTAGATCCTTTGCATTCAAAGAGGCAAGTAAAATTAAAATGCCTTCTTTGGATGTGCAATGAAACTTGCTTGAGGCTGCTAGGGAGTCAGTGGTTGAAAAGGAAGGTGAAAAGGAACAGGGTGCTCAGGTCTCAGTGACCAAATCCAAGCAGGCATCCTCCTCTGCAAGAGCCCAGATTCATTTTCACAACCTGGCAAGGAAAAAGTTCTTTGATGTTGTTGACAGAAGACTTGCCAGGGAACCAATTGTCAAAGCTGTTCCCATTTCGAGAAAAGGCAAACAGTGGAAGTTACAGATAACCAGAATGGGTGCTGAAGGTCCAGAACTGGAGGCATATGAATACACTGATGTTGCACAAATTGGATACAGAGAATGGGTGGAGTTGGCAGTTGCCCTGAGCCAGTCTAAATCAGACACAGCTAAGACTGTCAGGGCATATGTCAAAAAGTTTATGGAAAGAGTGAAGGATCTTGGCCTGATCATAGAAGAACAGATCAAGGGTACCTCAGTGGCTAAACCCAAGATAAAGGCCAAGGGAAGTAGAAAGGATACAGAGCTGGAGGAACTCCTGATAATGATTGAACAAGGTAATGTAGCCGTGGAAATCAAAGGAGTAGACCACAGCCTGCCTAAAGGAGTGGAACGTGAGGAAGATAAGCTGGTTGAAGAACCTGAGCTGGGGGTATTTTTCGTAGATCCCCTTATAAAGAAAAAGTGCTTCCAAAGAGCATCAGACTTGCACAAGGTTGGTATCAAACAGCTTATTGCTTTCAGACTTGCTAATTCCTTTAGGCAATCTATAAAGTGGAGAGCAGGCATCTAGGATCAGTTCAGAGGCTTTTATGAAAGAGGGGAGCTTCAACATCCCAGTCTCAAGTTCCTAAGAGTTGAAATGGAAGAAATGGATGAAACTAGGGAACAGCTTGAAGAGATGTTTATAGAAGGAGTGCCACCACTGCCTTGAAGTCCAACTACTATCTGAGTAGATGAAGAATGGAAGCTGTCCATCAGTTGGACAGGCTTGCCATTAATTGCTCCCATCATCAGTCCAATATGTTGAGATTTCTATGTACATTAGTTGTACTTTGTTGCATTTGTTGTAACTTTTACTTTACATTAGTTGTAATCAACATCAGTACATAAGTTGTACTCTTGTAAAACATGTGTTGTTTCTGTAATAAAAAATCGGTATGTATAAACTGATCTTTTACTTTACCTTGATGTTGTAATTTCATTTCAGCAAAATGTATTGTAAAAATATGTAGTGATTATTGATAACATCAGCTTAGATTGATTATTGCAAATAGGGGGAGATTGTAAGACACAAAAAGGCCTCAGTCAAACCTGCTCTACATCTTAGGGGGAGATTTTTAATCAAACCTGTTTGATGCACTTGATGGTATAATTTAAGGCCTGTTAATGCCTTATTGAAACCTGAAAAGTGATTTGCAATATATGTCAAAGCTGTTTACCCTGTTGCATTCGTTGCAACAAAGGCAGCTTGTCCAAGCTATTCTGTCTGCTGAACAGGCTGGACATAAACTGTCTACGCTGCTCTATTCTGTTGAGCAGCTTGGACAAATTCTAAGTGTTCTATTTTTTGTGAACAACCTTAACACTTTATGGAATATGTTTCCAAGTCCTCATGTATTGTTTTTTACTACAAGATCAGTTTACAAAGTCGAAGACAAAGTGGAAAACAGAAGATGCTAAAGCTGCCTACACTGTTCTGTTACATGAAGACAAAGAGGATATTTGAAATGGGTGACATACCATTTCTTATATCAAAATGGCCTTAACAAAAGAAGAAAGATGCAAAGTTGACATTTCTCTTTTGGTTAAAGCCTTATGCAATAGAGACAAAAAGAAAAAGACAAAGATTCTGCCGTATGAAGACAAGTCTGCTTTATCAGAATGTGAATAAAAGTTGTTTTGTCTTTTTAGAAAGACATCCCACTATCTCATCGTCCAATGAAGAAGCTTCACTGAGATTCTCAGTGAGAGTATAAAAGGAAGCTTCTAAGGATTGTGAGACAACTAAGAGTGAGAAATTCCGATCGTGCATTGAAGTGTGTTATTCCATGCATGCAAGTTTGCTTGAATAAAACAGTAACGTGTGTCCAAGCTGTTCTTATTCAAGCTGTCCATCTGTGTATTGTAAAATCAGTGAGTTCATCTTAGTGAGTGTATTCATTGTATCTAGTATGAGTGTGTCTTAGATTAGTTAAACATCTGTTGTATCTGTCATCTCAGCTTGAACCTTTCCGCAGTCAAGCTTGTTTTTATTTAACACTTGTTAATAATATACACAAACATTGAGAAAAGAGTGTTGAGTTTTAAATTGCTGTATTCACCGCCCCTCTACATCTTAGAACAATTCACTAAGGAAACCTTTTGGGACCTACATTAAGATTCACTCTTAGCCTTTGGGTTGACATTTGCTGTTGAGCCCTTGAATAGTTTCTATTACAAGAAATTTCAGATTGATATCCCTGGGCTCTACCTGGTGTCTGTTGTCTTTGAGGAGTATGAGACCTAACTGGAGTGTAAGTCCTTCTAGGTGTTGTACTACTATAGCCTTGTTGTGGTCCTGACCTATTCTGATTAGGAACTCTATTTGGAGAATTAGTTCTAACCACCTCATTTGGTCTAACCGACACATGTATTTGTCTAACAGCTATCCTAGGTGTTGCATTCACATTCTTCTCAGTGTTTTGAGAACTACTTGCGCTAGCAATACTAGGTACTGATCTTTGTTGTTCTTGCTTTCCTACAACAGGTCTAGACTCTGGTTGAGAGGGTGTAGACTCCACTTTCTTATAAGGACAGCTAGACGCAACATGTCCTTTCTCATGAAATCTAAAGCATGACAACTTATCAATCGAATTCTTATAAGTGCCCTTTAATTTAGGTGTCTCACTAGTGTCATTTTCTTTCGTTTCAACTACAGTGATTACTTCCTCTTGTTGATTATTAATTTCAGGTTTACCTTCTCCTAGTATAGTGTCACTAGTAGACTGCACAAACTTGACTTTCTTAATAGTAGAGGTAGTATCAGACACCTTAGTTGACTTATCCTTATCAGATTCAGTTCCAGTTGCTACCTCTGATTCGACCGATTCATCGGTTTATCCTGAGGTTAAGGCACATAGTTATCGTTGGTGGAGGACTCTCTTGATAACCTAGGCCTACTGGTTTCTTAGACTGCCATTGAGGCTTCTAAGATCTTTCCTAGGTTCAGAGATGAGTTCCTAAACTTTTCAAGCTTACTGTTTCCCTCTGCAACTTTAACTCTAGACTCGGCTAGCTCTACATCTTTAAGAGTAAGTTCTTTGGTTAAAGCTTCAACATGCTCGTACATGAGTTCTATCCTGACACACTGTTAACTTAATTTGTCTTTTAGAACTATGACATCCTGAGCATCTGCTTTCAGCTTATTCCTTAGATCTTCTTTAATATCTAGAAGACTAGCGTTATCTGATTTTAACGATTGGATCTGACCAGTTAAGTTGTTATATGTTTCTAGTACTAAGTTTAACCTATCATTTAAAGTAGCACTTCAAACACATAAGTCATGGAATGTAGAAAAGTTTAGAGTTACCTTTTTATGGTCTGATTCCACGTTAGCCATTTAGTAGCAAACTCCAGAATGGTCTGCTCCTCTGACTTTTCCACCAACAAAGGACTTGTATCTCTCTGCTTGGTGTGATCTGCAACTTCTTCTGCTCCTGTCATCCTCAATCTCAGTTACTTCAACCATAATGGCTGTAGCATTTGACTCCGGATGAGTACTCCAATCAAAAGTTCCTTCAAGCTGTCTGTTAGATGACACATTAGTTAACAGACCAACGATGGCTGCTTGATTTCCCGAACCACCAGACTGATATCTTCCTTGAGTCTGATTCTGATAATTCTCCACTTTGTGTCTTTGACACTCTCTTGCAAAGTTTCCCAAACCTTGACAATTGTAACACTTAACCTTTGATTTGTCAAACCCAACCTTAATGTTGCCTAGGTTCAGATTTCTCCCAGTTCTCTTCACGAACCCCTTGACCCTCTGAGTCACCATGGCCAGTTGCCATTGTAGGTCCATTTCCTCTAAGTCATCAGGATCCACCTGATTGTAGTCTTCTTCCCATAACGCAGGATCGTTTATCTTCCCTTAAACGCAATTGCCGTACGCTGCGACAAACGAAGCCAAAAGATTCAGATGATCTTCAGCCGATTTTGCGCTCATTGGCATCTTTTTGTATCCTTGAGATGTAGATGCTGAATGAGTTGGTTTTTCTTCTGGTTTTGAAAACCCTAAGAATGCCCTGTTACTAGATTCTTCTACTTCTATTGGAATGGATTCTTCTCCCAAGAAGAATGCTGTGGCTCCCGACTTCAGTTCACCAGTAATTGACGGTTTTGACTTTCCAAAATACATTTCTGGATCTTGAACCTGTTCAAACTCCCGTTCTTTCTTCTGTAATTTGAAGTAATAAGCCCTCAACGTTCCAATGACACCTTCAAGAGTGAGAGTCTCGAACTTCTCTTCATCATGCTTTATTAAAGCTGTGTACATCTCCCATTTTGCAAGTAAAGCATCTAGAAGCTTTTCGATCTTCTCAGTCTCTTGATAGTCAATAGTATGATTGTCAAGCTCAGTTAACAGATGATAAAATCTAGTGATTGTCTCATCTAGTGTCTCGTTCTTCAAAGCCTTGAAAATTGCAAACTGCTGTTTCAGCATCTCAGTCCTACCCTTGCGAACCCTTGGATTTCCCTCACACCTCTCGTCTAGAGCATCCCATAGCTCTTTAGAAGTCCGATGATTTCTTAAGGTGTGTAAAATTTCCTGAGGTAACGCCATACGAATAATGGAGAAAGCTTGGTTCTCGGCCTCATATAGTTTCTTATCATCATCCTTCATATTCTGATAGGTTAAGACTCTTTGACGGCCCTCTAACTCTTGCGTAGGTGGAATATAACCCTCATCGATGCAAATCCACATGCGCATATCATTGAAACGAGCAAAATCAGCAAACCTATCCTTCCACCAATAGTAGTCCTCCAACTTCATTAGCTTTGGCGAAGAATTTGCTTTGCCGACCTCGTGGTCAATTTCTATGAATTTTTTTCAAACTTGACATCCTTTCTAAACTTTTTTTTTTCGAACTTAAACAATTTAATTAAAAAATAAACCCCTTCGAACTTAGGTAAGTTCGAATTAATTTAATTTTAAATTCGTTTGAAAATTAAATTCGAATTCGGTTAAGTTTGAACTCAACAAGTTCGAATGACTGCAAGTTCGTGAAACCCTAGAAATTTCTGACAAATTCAAACTTCTGACAAGTTCGAGGAAACCTAATTTCTGACAAGTTCGAATCTGACAAGTTCGAATCTCAGCTAAATTCGAATGAAGCCCTAAATTAAGTTCATGAGGAGCGTATTTTGACAAGTTCAAATGAACTCTAATACCCCCTTAAGTTCGAGCGCCGGAAGTTCAAGAAACGGCCAAAAATTCGATTTTTTTCAAGTTTTCAGATTAAACAAATGTTTTTAAGATTAAAAACAATGAATTCGACTGAAAAAGTGAACCAATATGAATTTTTCTCCGTTACTTTGCTTGTAAAACTCGAAAAAGTATGAAAAATGTGATTTTTTCCGGTTAATAACGTCAAGAAACCAAGAATGTTTAGATGAATGCGAAGAACACGATGAACATTCTTTATGGATTTGATACCACTTGTAAGGTCACCTACCTATGGATCTTATCTTGACGCGACACCGTCCAACGAGTGCGGAATCCTCGTTAGGGGTTTAACGGATCGATCACGCAAACGGAAACACGGAGACCAACACAATGATTGACGTCACGACGAACATCCCGATACGTGAATCTATCCAAACGACTCTCTGCAATGCTCACAAGTTCGTACGTGCACAATACGAGCTCTAGGAAAACCGGAGACTAACACAATGATAGACGTCAACGACGAACGTCCCGACACGTGAATCCCTCCAAACGACTCTCTGAAAACACTCACAAGTTCGTACTTAGCTCTGGGTGTTAATCTCTGCGAAAGTCCTTAATCAAAACTGATTAATTCTTAATTATAGAGCTTAAGTTCGAACTTAACCCAGACAAGTTCGTTTAGGCCCAAGCCCATGAACTTGTCCACTATAAGTTCGAACCTGGCCTTTGAACTTATTCTTGAACTTGTTCTTGAACTTATGTTTGAATTTACCTTTGAACATATGTTTGAACTTATATTTGAACTTGTGTTTGACTTATCTTTGTACTTAAGTAAACATCAATCACAAACAAGATCAAACATACATAACCAATATCAAACATATGTATTAACTTGTAATTACAAAGCCTGAACCATTACAAAAGAACTATCTACATTTAGACTGCTATCGTCACACAGGATGCACTAACATGATGTCTAACAAAGACATTCAAATCGAAATGGAACGAGGTATGAGGCACATTAATCTGACAACACCTATAAGAGATCTTGAGACATTGATCAATACATGGAGCTTCAACTTATGTGTAGACATAGTAAGTGTGATATACAAGAATCGGGATGGGCATAAGAAAGATATGAAAATCTTTGAGCTAAACAAATATTCAGACGGAACCCTGAGAATAGTTCTTACTACTTTGAAAGGGATTCTGGATGAAGATAAATCTAAGAGAACTGAAGACGCCATGACTGTTAAAGAAAGCTTGATTATGGTCGACTTTGTATCTGAAATTGAAGTACGCCTGAGTAGCCGACGCGTTATTAGATGATTTAAGAAGAAGCTGGCCTACTGGGAAGGGTACTAGACTTTCAATCATAAAAGGAGGAGATTGTTGGGAACTTTATTTTGATTTATGCTTGTAAAGTCTAGGGACTCAATTGTAATTTGTTGAAAGTGCTTCTTAGTATAAATAGTAGGTTCAAGGTTTGTTATGTAAGATTCGTATATCTCATTTTGAAAGCATTGTATCTTTTCTCTCATTGAATACAAAGCATTCAGTTGTGGTTGAATCCGTTCTCTGTGTATTTGATCTTGATCTATGTTGGATTTGATATTATCACTTCAAACACTCAAAACTAAAACATTCAATTACAAAAAGCCCAAATCTTGTACTATCAGATACATATAATAGAAGTAGCATACAAAACGTGAATATCAAAATTCTAGATGGTGTTGTTGTCAACATACTATATGAATAAAGTAGGAATCCTCGAAGGTGCCTAATCCTTTCTACTTCTATTCTAGTAGTGGCTGTCTTGTCTTCTGACCCCTGGATATACACATTGAAATTCAAAAAAGTAAGGTAAAAGTTCATGAGTACACAAGGGTTAGAGTCTGTAGATAAAATTTGATGATGACATCACCACTACATCATGATTGATTTTATAAAGCACTTGAGGGTCATACCGATGAGCACAACTGAGCAGATGCAATCAAACTATTGAATAAATGATACTGGATATTTTTTATAATACGAAATAATATTAAGATTAAATTAATTATAGTGTGGTTAATTTTACCTCAAAGCACGTGGACTAAAAGGACAATATTAGATATTGTAGCGATTTAATTTTCATTGAATGATAATTAAATAATTATACACTCTTTTATTTAATATTGGATATTAAATAAACGATGCATTTATTTGAATTGGTATTATCATTTAATTATTAGATAATTAGATGGATAATTATAAACAAATGAATAGATATAATTATTGTTAGGCACAAAAAGGCCTCAATCAAACTTGTCCTATATCATAGGTGGAGATTTTCAATTAAACATGTTTGATACACTTAAGGGTATAATTTAAGGCTTTTTAATGCCTTATTGAAACCTGATAAGTGATTTTCAAAAACTGCTCACACTGTTTCATTAGTTGTAACTTGGCAGATTGCTTAAGCTGTTCTAAACTGTTGGACAGGTTTGGCATAGACTGTCCACGCTGCTCATATCTGTTGAACAGCTTAGACCAAAATGAAGTGTTTAGTTCTCTGTGAACATAAACTGTTCTTTGTGAACAGGTTTTACACATTATAAAATTTGTTTCCATGTCATTATGTAAAGTCTTGGACGTAAAGATCAGTTTACAAGTCGAAGACAAAGTGGAAAATTAGAAACTGCTTTCACTGCCCAAGTTGTTTTGATACATGAAGACAAAGTGGATATTTGAAATGGGTGACATACCATTTCTTATATCAAAATGGCTATACAAGTAGAGGAAAGGATTTAAGTTGACATTCCTATTTAAGGTAAAGCAGCTTGCAATAGAGACAAAAAGGAAAAGACAAAGATTCTGCAACAAAGGGACAAGTACTGTTTTGTCAGAATTGTAGAAAAGCAGTCTTCTCTTTCTTTAAAGGCACTCCACTATCTCAACAACCAATGAAGAAGTTTCTACGGGATTCTCAGAGTGAGTATAAAAGGTAGCTTCTAAGGGATAAGAGATAATCAAGAAAGAGACATCTACAAGTCTAGAACATGCAAAAGAATTGTGTTTTCATGCATGCAAGTTCTGCCTTCAACTGAGAAAAGAATAGTGTAGGTCCCAAAAGGTTTCCCTAGTATGTTGCTCCAAGCTGTAGAGGGGGGGAGGGATGGATACAACTATTTAAACTTCAACACACTTTTCTCAATGTTTGTGTATATTATTAACAAGTGTTAATTTCAAACAAGCCTGAACTGCGGAATGGTTCAAGCTGAGATGACAGATACAACAGATATTTAACTAATCTAAGACACACTCAGACTAGATACAATGAATACACTCAATTAGATGAACTCACTGTTTACATGACAGACAGACGGGCAGCTTGAACAAGAACAGCTTGGACACACTTTACTGTTTTATACAAGTAGACTTGCATGCATGCAAACACATTTCTTTGCACATTTTGAATGTCACGCTCTTGGTTGTCTCACATTACTTAGAAGCTTCCTTTTATACTCTCACTGAGAATCTCAGTGAAGCTTCCTCATTGGTCATAGAGATAGTGGGATGTCTTTCCAAAAAGACAAAACAACTTTTCTGCACATTCTGACAAAGCAGTATTATCTTTACATTGCCGAATCTTTGTCTTTTACTTTTTGTCTCTGTTGTAGAAGGCTTTATCTAAATGAAGAATGTCAACTTTAAACCTTTCATCTTCTGTTATGGCCATTTTGATATAAGAAATGGTATGTCACCCATTTCAAATACCCACTTTGTCTTCATGTAACGGAACAGCGTAGGCAGTCTTTGCAGCTTCTGTTTTTCCACTTTGTCTTCGACTTTGTAAACTACTCTCTTGGTCCAAGACAATACATGAGGACATGGAAACATATTACATAAAGTGTTTAGCCTGTTCACAAAGAACAGGTTCTGTTCACAAAGAACAGAACACTTAGAATTTGTCCAAACTGCTCAACAGGTTAGATTACAACTGATGTAATAAGATTATTACAACTAATGTTATGAAGTACAACATATGTACAAGGATAAGTTTCCACAAATCTGGACTATTGATATTGGGAGCAAATAATGACAAGCCTGTCCAACTAATGGACAGCTTCAATTCTTCATCTACTCAGCAGTACATGGACCTTCAAGCTGATGTGGTCTTTCTTCAAACAACTGTTCAAAATGCTCCATGGTTTCATCAACCTCTTCAATTTCATGTCTAAGAAACATGAAATCAGGTTGTTGAAGCTCTCCTATCTCATAGAAGCCTTTCAACTGTTCCCATATAACTGCTCTCCATCTTGAAGACTGTTTGAAGGAGTTGGCGAGTCTGAAAGCTATAAGCTGCTTCTTAAGACCAACCTTATGCAGATCAGATGCTCTCTGGAAACACATTTTCTTTGTTAGGGGATCAAAAAAATACCCCAAACTCAGGTTCTTCTATAAGTAGGTCTTCCTCATGTTTCACTCCTCTGGGCAGGCTGTGATTCAATCCTTTGATCTCAACAGCTAGGATACCTTGATCAAGCATAATCAGGAGTTCTTCCAGCTTAGTATCCTTCCTCTTTATCCTAGCTCTTAATCTTGGGTTCAACCACTAAGGTACCCTCGATTTGTTTTTCTGAGATCAGGCCCAGGTTCTTAACTTTTTCCATTAATGTTTTGTCATATGCCTGGATAGTCTTAGCAGTTTTAGACTTAGACTGACTCAGGGCAACTGCCAATTCAACCCACTCTCTGTACCCCATACAAGAAACATCAGATTGTTCATATGCTTCCAATTCTGGACCTTGAGCACCTAGCCTGGTTATCTGAATCTTCCACGGCTTGCCTTTCTTTGATAGGGGGACAACTTTGATAATTGTTTCCTTGGCAAGCCTTCTGTTGGCAACATCAAAGAATTTCTTCCTTGCCAAGTTTTCAAAGTGTATTTGGGTTCTTGTTGAGGAGGATGCGGGCTTTGACTTGATCACTGAGACCTGAACACCCTTTTCTTTCTCTCCCTTTTTCTCAGTCACTGACTCATTGGCAGCCTCTAGCAGTTTCCTTTGAACATCCAGGAAGGAATTTAGCTTTTCTTGCCTCCTTGTATGCAAAGGCCTTTGCAGCTTTTGGAGAGGCTTCTTCTTTCTTTTGCCTTTCTAGGATCTGAAGCTGCTCTTCTTTGAATTTATAGTAAGTCTCCATAGGGTGGCCTATGTCTTTGTCCGAGACTTGTCAAACTTGAGTTGAGCAGCTTTGAGATATGCAGTGTCCATTGAGGCTTTTCTCTTCCCTTTAGCTGTTGTGGTTATGACAGCTTCAGTTTCCTCTTCCTCTTCTTCTTTAGTTTGCTCCAAGATCATATGTCTCCTTCTGCTTAGCCTGTCCCCCGGAATGGATTCCTCCCCCTTAGATTGTGCAGGGTTTGGAGATCCAGCCTGAGTAGGCTGAGCAGCTTCAGTAGTTTTGGATACATCTGCAGCAGGACCTGTTTGGGAAAGACCTGCTGCTTGTCCCAATGATGTTGATTTCTCCTTAGAGGGAGATGAAGATTTCTCCCCCTTAGACTAGGTCTTTGAGGCAGATATCTTCTCCCCCTTTGAAGGAGAGGGCATGGAGCCTTCAACAATGGGTCTGTCTGAAGGAACGAATCTAGCAGGCTGAGCAGCAGTTTTGGCAGTAGGTTTGGAACCAACATGGGTATGCACTAAGAAAGCCAAGTTATCTTTAATCTCTGCAAGTTGGGTAACACAGGTTTGAAGAGAGGTAGAGTGAGAAGTAGCAAGGGATGAGAGCTGAGCAATAGCTTCCTTGTCAGAAGCTGAGAACACCAAACTTTGAAGCTGTGCAACATTTATTTCAAGAGGACCTTGCATATCATCAAAGTTTGATGACACAGAATTGGACAGAGAGACCACTAAGGTGTTTAGGCTGGACAAAGTGGAAAGGACAGTGTTTGTGCAAGTGTCAAGGAGAGTTGACAGCTGTTGGGAAACAACTGATAGGGAGGACACAGAGTCCTGTTGGGTAGAAAGAATTGATGAGAGGGTTGAGGATAGTGTTTGCAGGTGTGCAGTGAGTGCAAGTAGCTGAGAGGAAGGGTTAGCTTGGGGAGCGCAGGGGTAGGGAAAGAAGTCCTGAACAAATCAAGGAACCCCTGAAGCTAAGCAAACACAGAGTCTGAGATGATAAAATTTAGGGAGGTCATGGAAGTTTCCAAAGAACCAACTTTGTTGGTCAGCAAAGACAGCTGATCCTTCAAAAGAAGATCTTTAGGGGATGGAGGTGTATGGGTTGACTGTTTGGATTGGGTAGATGGTGAGGAATGGGATGGTGAAGGTGAGGATGTAGGAGTATGTTGAGCAGTAGGGGTAGGCAGGGAGACTTTGGAGGTTAATTCCATAGCCTGGGCTTAAGTAAGATGGCCCAGCTTGGAAGGGTCAAGGGGACCTTCAACAGTGGCTATTTCTGCATCATGAGGTGAAGTGGAAGGAGTTGGTGGCCTTTCAGATGCTGCTTGTATTGTAGCACCATCATCAAGACCTGGGGTGGTTCCCTCAGTAGTACCTTGGTTTTTAGGCACCTCTTCATGGGGAGAAGGAATGTGCATTTCAACATCATCAGTGGTGTAGCCTGATGACGGAATGTGCACTTTGGGAGCAGCCTTACAAGAGGGATGGTGTATTCCCTCAGGTTCATCAGCCTGGGTTGATGGTCCTTCAACAGCTGTTGGGTGTAGAACAACTGCATCACCTGATCTGCTGGATGGTCTGTTACAGCAGCTTTGGCACCTCATGCAGACTCAGATGGTGTATGAGAAGTATGAGGTGGAGACTGTGTGGACTCAGTATGGAGTGGAGTGGACTCTTGTCTTTCAGTATCCTCAGCCTGTTGGGAGGCTGGGATAGTGGATGTGGTAGTCTCCTTTTGTACCACTGGTTCCTCTTGGGAGGAACCAGAGGGTCTAGGCTGACTCTTGGTGGACTCTTTGTGGAGTGAAGCCTGCTCCAAATGTGCTGAAATTTCTCCCAAATTGGAGAAGCAGCAGGGGTTGCTTATTTTTCAACTGACTCCTGTTGAAAGGGGTCAGAGGGGCTAGTTTGGGATGATGGTGTCTTTTTGGCTAAGGATTTGCGTCTCTTATTGGATTTGAGGGATGAAGTGGAGGATGGATGTTGTGGAGAAGTGATGAGGGGTTCTTTTTGGACTGGAGGTGAGACTGGGTGAGAAACAGGAGGGTTAACCTGTTCCATGGTCTCAGGTGCAACAGAGGCACCAGCAACAAAGGATTCAGGTTCAACGAATGAACCAGGGTGAGTAGTCTGCTCCCCCTCAGCTACTTAGGCAAAGGGAACAGACTTAGACTTAACTGTTTTACCTATCTTGCGGATAGGCTCAGTTTCAGTCGACTCCAAACCCCTTTTCACTAGCTTAGGCCTGGATTTGGATTTTCCTTTGGGAGCAGCCATTGGATCCACCCTCACAGTAGAGGGTCCTTCCACCAAACCAAGTAACCTCCTCATTGGTGTTGACAGAGGGGGTTCATTGGCAAGAACTGGGACAGGAAACGCAGCAGTTGACAAGTATGGTTGAGAAGTAAAGAGAGGCTCATCACATACATGTTTGAAGATGAGGCTTAAGAATGTTTGGTATCTGACAGCCATAGGATGATGTTCTTGCTGCATTAATTCCTCAATTTCACAAAAATCCATCTGGCCATGTTCAGTGTAGTCCCACCCACAAACTGCAGAACTCTTGGAATTTCATACCTACTAAGCTAGTCAAAGGAACCAACTTTGCAGCCAAAAGACATCACCACAGAGGCGAATAGAAAACTTTAAGTGGGTGATAAATCCCTCCTGAACAATGTAGCTCCAACTTTTGGTTCTGCTATGCCACAGAAGCGTAGTAGGTTACCCATCTGATGATCCTTAGGCTGTGGTTTATCATAGGTTTCAGGAATAGGATGATGAAGAACTTCCCTGGGAAGAGCAGTAGTTATCTCAATGGTTTGAGAACCATTGAGGATAGTTCCCTTGATGGTTTTGGTTGAAGGGTCATACGAACAGGTGTACCAAAACTCATAAACCATCTCCTGGTACAGGACACTAGGAGAGGCAGTCATAGCATAGTACAGGGGGTGGGCTTGTAGAAACTCCACCATTTTTTCATAACCCTTTCCCACATAGTTTTTGGGAATGGTTAGGTTGGCTATGTAGTTGGTGGGTTTAAGTGTGAGCATTGTGGTGACAGAGGGATGTTTTTTAACATCATCACCAACGAATACTTCTACCAGGGGGTAGTTTTGGTGAGCCATTTTGAAAGTAGTAGGATGAATGATGCCTGACACTTAGTCGATTTAGGGTTCTTCAGGTAGTTATGGAAGTAGTGGAGAAGAAGAAGATGAGGCAGTGAATGAGGTATTTATAGGATTTGAATGTGAGTAAGTAGGAGAGAGAAAGGTTTTGGGGGTTGATTTGAAATGTTCTTTTAACGGAAAACGAAACGGTTTGCCATGTCAGAACGATTTTCAGACCACTTGACCTTTTTAACTACTAATACACGTTAACAAACATTTTCCATAGATAATTAAGTTGATTAAATACTTAATTTAAGTAACTTAAATGTAAAGAAAGGTAATTAAAAACTGACGATATAAGTTGTTGTCTAAACCTGTGATGAACAGGTTTCATCACAAACTGATCACTTCCTTAAGCTGTTCATGCAACCTGTGCAGCTAGATGAGAACAGGTTTTATTGTGAAGCCTGTTAAATAGCTGATCAGGTTACCACCAAGGAGTTGACATCCACCTGTTGTGCTTTTCCTGTCTAGCCTGCAGCCTGCAAAATCAGAATCTGAATAACCAATTAGTTCAAGGCTGGAGTCTTTGGGATATCAAAGACCCAAACATGGTGTACCCTTTAGGTATCTGAAGATTCTTTTTACAACAGCTTGATGTGATTCCTTGGGATCAACATAAGACGTAACATATAAACAGGTAGCAAACATAATACCTGGTCTACTAGCGTTAAGTATAGCAAGCTCCCAATCATGTCTCCGTAAGCTGTTACTGAAATAACTTTGCCAGAGGCATTAGCATCCAATTTTACATTGGTTGCCATTGGTGTTTTGATGGGAGAACTTTGATAAAATTTAAACTTTTTAAGAAGATCTAAAGTATACTTTCTTTGATTAATGTAAACTCCATTTGAGGTTTGTTTAACCTGTAATCCTAGAAAGAAAGTAAGTTCACCCATCATGTTCATTTCGTATTTAGATTTCATGAGCAGTGAAAAATTCTTGCATAACTGCTCATTTGTAGAACTAAATATTATGTCATCCACATAAATTTGAACAAGCATAATATCAGATTTCACCTTCTTTATGAACAGTGTGGTATCCACTTTACCTCTTGAATAACCATTACTCATAAGAAAATCTTTAAGAGTGTCATACGAGGCTCTAGGTACTTGTTTTAGACCATAGAGAGCTTTGTCCAACTTATAGACAGAACCTAGATGTTGTTCACTTTCAAAACCTGGAGGCTGCTTGACATATACTTCTTCTTGCATCTTACCATTCAAAAATGCACTCTTGACATCCATTTGAAATACTTTCATGCTCTTGTGAGTAGCATAGGCTAGAAACAAACGAATTGCCTATAATCTGGCCTGGAGCAAATGTTTCATCATAGTCTATTCCTTCTTCTTGTCTATAGCCTTGAGCAACCAGTCTTGCCTTATTTCTAGTAACATGACCTTGCTCATCCATCTTGTTTTTTAAAACCCACTAGGTGTCAATTATAGTTTTACCTTTAGGAACAGGGACCAACTTCCACACTTTGTTTCTCTCAAACTGATTGAGCTCTTCTTGCATGGCAGTGATCCAATTGGCATCTATTAGAGCATCATCCATTTTCTTTGGCTCTATCAGGGACACAAAGCTAAAAAACATACAAAAGTTTCCTAAGCTGTCCCATCTTGTTTGTACCCCTTTGTTGATGTCACCAATTATTTGATCATTGGGGTGACACCTGATCCATTTAGGATCATGTCTCATTGAAGATTCTCCTATATCATATTCATCTTCATCGTATCTTGCAGAACAGCTTTCAAGATTTTCAGACACACTGTTATCTTGAGTCTGTTCACCTGTTGAGCATGAATCTCTATTGTTGAACACATCAGCAGAGGATTCAAGGAAATCAGCATTGATTGGTTCAGGACATGGTGTATTAATAATGTCAGTACACTTATTCACATAGGGTGTGTCAACATAGTCATCATCGTGTCCATTGTGGTTAACATGTTCCACTCTGGGTGAAGTGGAAGCTTTTGAGTCCTCTTCAATAATGGAATGCAAAAGATCATCAATGCTGAACACTCCTGAAACTGATTCAGGAACAGCTTTGGCGGGGGCACTCCTAGACTCCTCAAAGGTGACATTGATAAGTTCATCTATCACCTTTCTTGTGTGGTTGTATACTCTATAGGCTTTAGAGATAGCAGAATATCCAACAAACACACATTCATCAGCTTTGGGTTCAAACTTTTCCAGTTGGTCCCTCTGATTCAGAATGAAGCAAGGACATCCACACACATGGAAATAGCTAATATTTGGCCTCCTTCCTTTGATTAACTCATAGGGAGTCTCTTTGAACCTTTTCACCACTAAGGATCTGTTTTGAGTGGAGCAGGCAGTGTTCACAGCTTCAGCCCAAAATGATGAAGGCAAACCTGATGCACACAACATGGTTCTAGCAGCTTCAATGAGGCATACGTTCATCATTTCAGCAACTCCATTTTGTTGTGGAGTTCTTACAACTGAAAAGTTTGTGAGATCCTTCTTTCTTCACAGAAGTTCTCAAGAGCACTGTTTTTGAATTCAGTACCATGATCACTACTAAGCTGCTTAACTTGAGTAGAGTTCAGAACCTCCATCTTTTTAATAAATCCAATAATTTCTCTAGCAGCCTCTCCTTTGCTCTTCAGAAAGATCACCCATGTAAACCTAGAGAACTCATCAACCATTACCAGAGTGTATCTTCTACCTCCTAGACTTTGGACACTAGCAGGTCCAAACAAGTCCTTGTGGATTAAGAAGAGAGGAGTGTCAATAGAAAAATTATGCTTGGATTTAAAAGATGTTTTTCTCTGCTTGCCTTTCTCACAAGCTATGCACAATTTATACTTAACAAAGGTTTTACCAACTCTTTCTTACAGAGTTTGTTGATATTCTTGAAGTTCAGGTTTGACAGCCTTTAGTGCCATAAGCAGTTCAGGTCTGCATCGCTTCTTGAGATAAAGCAGGTTTCAGTTGTGGGATCAGCAGATTTCATGTCCACAACATATACACCTTTCTTCATTTGTGCACACAACACAACTTTGCCTTGGGGATCCAGTAAGTACCCCAGGTGCTCATCAAAGTTAACCTTGTAGCCAGCATCACAAAGTTGACTGACGCTTACAAGATTGTGTTTTAACCCAGACACATAGGATACTCTTTTGAATATAGCAGAAGCAGCTTGAAGGGTTCCATATCCTTCTGTGGATCCCTGAATAATATCACCAATGGTGATTTTTGGCCCTTTTTCATGTTTGAGATCACTCAGCAAGTCCTTGCAACCTGTCATGTGGCCTGAGCAGCCGCTGTCCAAGTACCGGACCTGGGATGGTTGTTTAACCTGCAGAGTGTCATGAGAAAATATTAGTTATTTTTAGGGGAACTCATCATAAGGATGAGTTCTCCTTCTTCATCAACATTTGTTGATGGACCACATAGATCTACACTAATGTTTCCAATTTGGATTGTATCATCTTGGATACTCTCCCCAATGACCATGTTACTTCCAACACTGCTGGTTTTTACAATGTTGGAACTAGTAGTGTCAGCAGGCCTTATGTCCTTAGTTTCAGGACAGTCTTTGGCCATATGAGTCTTCTTCCCACATTTATAGCATTTTCTTCTTTAGACTTTTTGGAAGAAGTACTCCCAGAAACACATTCTGGGATATCCTTGTTGGCCTTGTCAGCAGGTTTAGCAAACTTATTACTGTTTTTAGAAGTACCAACAGTTTGAGTGGAAGGAGAAATAGAATCAGCTTTACCCGTGTTTTCTTTCCTCTTTTTAGAAGGGCAGATATCAAAAATTGGATGTTTAATTTGCTTTTGTCCTTCCACAGGTTTGGGAAACTTATTCCCAGCTTTCTCAGCTTGAGCAATGGCTTTGCCTTTGCCCTTACTGAGATGTGATGAATGCTGCCTATCAACATAATCAATGCTTCTGGTTTTGAAAGACTTACCTTTATGTATAACCAGTTTTCCACTATGATTTAAAAACTTATTTTAAATCACAGCAGATTTACTTTTAACATGAGACTTACCCCTGTTGAAAGCATGCTGCTTACCTGTTGAAAACTTTTTCTCAAAATGCTCATCATCAAAAGGGTTAACAAGTTTCTTCCCATCAACTTTAGATCTAGAACCTGTCTTGTTGGCAAGTGTAGTGTCCAAAGCTGCAGTTTGAACTTGTGTTCCCTTCTTTTGTTTGTGTGAACAAGCTATGCACTTAGCAGGCTGATTTGATGGAGAACACATTCCATCATCTGTTTTTAAAACTTTTTCACACAAAATGTCAGTGTCTTGAGGCCTGACAAACCTATTTGTTGAGACCAGCTTTACATTTATTCTTTGAATGAAAGTACTTGGAAGCTCACAAAGAGTTGATAAGTATTTTTCGAGATTATTTATCTCAACAACTGAAGCTGCTGTATCAAGATCCCCTCCAAGATAGGCTTGGATTTTAGCAGGGATTTGTTGACTGATACAACGATTGACTTTCTGTGCAGATTGACACCAAGAGTCAACAATCTTTTGAAGCTTGGCATGCTTTGTGTCTGTCTCTCTCTTTTCTTCTAATAAAATGGTATTGATGTGTTTTACTTCGTCAAGTTCAGTTTCCAACTTATGGAAGCTGTCCAGTTTATTAGTTTTTATTTCAAGATTAGTTTTTAACTTAGAGATCTCAGACAACAAAGCATCATGCTTCTCAATAGCAGCTTTTAAATCAACAAGTAAATATTCAAACATTTTAACTTTTTCATCAGAACTGTAATCCATAAAAATTTATACCTTATACATCATAGTTGGGTTCCAGTTCTCCAAACTGATGAGAGCTTCAGCTTCAGCTAGATCATGTTTGAAATTGCTTGTTGATGCGACATTAGTGTTGGCCATCAGACAATTGTTATCTTCTTCATCCGATGATGAGTCAGATTCCTCCCAGTCACATGTCTCAGCCATGAGTCCCTTCTGCTTGTTGGAAGCCACTGAGTCTTCCAACTTTGTCAGCTTAGCCATGGCCATTAGGTACTTAACCCTGTAGCCATCATCCTTATTTGTCTTGTATGGTTTTGATGTTGAGTCAACAACTTTAGACACACAGTCAGCAGCTATATGGCCTGTTTTGCCACATTTAAAGCACTCAGCCTTATTTTTGTCAAATGCTTTCTTTTTGATGGCACCTGACTTCTTTTGCAGCATCTTTCCACCAAATCTCTTCTTAATGAATTTTCTGACAAGCATGGAAATCATTTGTTCATCATCAAATTGTGGAAGATCTTCACAATCTTCTTTCTCAGACAATTCTTCCATTTCATTATCAACCTATTGATCAGCTTGTGTGAACACATCACACACCTGACCAGCAGGTTGTCTCACGCTAGCCACTAAGGCAGCACCCCTTTTGGATATCTCCAAGGCATTTCTTTTATGTTGCCTTGAATGTTCATCATTTAGTAAGGACCCATACAAATTTACAAAGATCCATACATTTGATGGTGCCTGAGTTTTTGAGGATAGTAGAAAAATAATTTCATTCCTTAGGCAGAATGTCCAAAAACTTGTTTACCAGAGTTAAACTATCCTTGGTGATCCCAACAGCTTTGAGATCATTGATGAGAGCTGTGAATCTGGTATAAGTTTCAGTGAGAGACTGGCTTTGCAAAGAAGAGTTCATACTGTCTAACAAGATTGTTGATCCTGTTATCCAGTGTGATAGTGGGACCATCATAGACGGTACACAAAGTATCCCACATCTCCTTTGCAGTCTTCATTTTCTCAACCTGTTTGAACACATAATTAGGAAGAGAAATAACCAGGTTGTTCATGGGCTTTGCATGAAGAGCAACCAGCCTTTTGTCTTCATCAGACCATTGAGCTTTTGCCTTTTCGAAGGTCCTAATTTAGAAACAGCTCCTTCAGCAGCAGGAGTGATAGTAGTAACAGAAGTTGGCACATAGGGACCTTCCATTACTATCTCTGGTAGTTGTACATCCAGATTCTCTAAATAGAGCATCATTCAACACTTCCAACCAGAGAAGTTCTGATGATTGAACTTGGCGATTTTGCCATTGAACCATTCTCATAGTAAGAGGAAGAGCTGGAAGCACTGTTTTCCATGATGGGAAATAGGGAGAATGAGAGATCTAGAGTTAACACACACTCTATCTGGTCTGATACCAGTTGTAGGTCCCAAAAGGTTTCCCTAATATGTTGCTCTAAGCTGTAGAGGGGGGGGGGGTGAATATAACTATTTAAGCAACACACTTTTCTCAATGTTTGTGTATATTATCAACAAGTGTTAATTACAAACAAGCGTGAACTACGGAATGGTACAAGCTGAGATGACAGATACAACAGATGTTTAACTAATCTATGACACACTCAGACTAGATATAATGAATACACTCACTAAGATGAACTCACTGTTTACAAGACAGACAGATGGATAGCTTGAGTTAGAACAGCTTGGACACACTTTACTGTTTTATTCAAGCAGACTTGCATGCATGAAAACACACTTCTTTGAACGTTCTGAATACCACACTCTTGGTTATCTCACATTCCTTAGAAGCTTCCTTTTATACTCTCACTGAGAATCTCAGTGAAGCTTCCTCATTGGTCATAGAGTTAGTGGGATGTCTTTCCAAAAAGACAAAACAACTTTTCTGCACATTCTGACAAAGCAGTATTATCTTTACATTGCCAAATCTTTGTCTTTTCCTTTTTGTCTCTATTGTAGAAGGCTTTAACTAAATGAAGAATGTCAACTTTAAACCTTTGATCTTCTGTTATGGTCATTTTGATATAAGAAATGGTCTGTCACCCATTTCAAATACCCACTTTGTCTTCATGTAACGAAACAACGTAAGCAGTCTTTGCAGCTTCTGTTTTTCCACTTTGTCTTCGACTTTGTAAACTAATCTCTTGGTCCAAGACAATACATGAGGACATGGAAACATATTCCATAAAGTGTTTAGCCTGTTCACAAAGAACAGGTTCTGTTCACAAAGAACAAAACACTTAGAACTTGTCCAAACTGCTCAACAAGTTAGAGCAGCGTAGACAGTTTATGTCCAGCCTGTTCAACAGAATAGAACAACTTGGACAATCTGCCTTAGTTGCAACAAATGCATTAGGGTAAACAGCTTTGACTAATATTGCAAATCACTTATCAGGTTTCAATAAGGCATTAATCAGGCCTTAAATTAAACCTTCAAGTGCATCAAACAGGTTTGATTAATAGTCTCCCCCTAAGATGTATAACACGTTTGACTGAGCCCTTTTTGTGCCTAGCAAATAGTGATAGTGAGTCTAAGTTGTTCTACCTCCAAGCTGTGCATCAGTGTCTTGTAAACCAGTGTGTGCACCTTAGTGAGTGAATTCATTGTAGCTAGTCTGAGTGAGTCTTAGATTAGTTGTTCATATGTTGTTTCTGTCATCTCTGTTTGAACCATTCCGCAGTTCAAACCTGTTTGTAATTAACACTTGTTAATATATACACACAAACATTGAGAAAAAAGTGTGTTGAATTTTAACTAACTGTACTCACCCCCCCCCCCCCCCCCTCTACAGTTTACTGCAACATAGTTGGGAAACCTTTTGGGTCCTACAACTGGTATCAGAGCAGTTTAGAGTGTGTGTTAACTTTAGATCTCTTCTATCTTCCCAATTCCTACCATAGACAATAGTGTTGCAAACTCTTCCTCTTCTTACTATGACAATGAATTGTAAGGTCACCTCAAGCACGGATCTGATCTTGACGCGACACCGTCCAACGAATGCGGAATCCTCGTTAGCGATTAACGGATCAATCACACACGGAAACCGGAGACGAACACAATGATAGTCGTTATGAAGAACGACCCGACACGTGTATTTTTCCGAAAGACTCTCTGAAATCTCTCAAGTTCGTATGTGCACTAATACAAGCTCTGATCACTAATTTATGCTAAAATCAATTAATCAAACGGTTTAACACTTAATTATAAGGATTAAGTTCGAACTTGACGTAAACAAGTTCGTTTAGGCCCAAGCCCACGAACTTGTCCACTACCATTCGGACTTAGCTTCACTAAGTTCGAACCCTAACCTTTGAACTTGTTCTTGAACTTAGCTTGAAACTTATTCTAGAACTTATCTTTGATCTTATCGTTGAACTTATCATGCAAATGTAAACATCATACACAAACAAGATCAAACATATATAACTTGTATTTGAAAAGCCTGATCTATTACAAAAGACTATCTATTACCCACCTTGACTCCTATCGTCACACAGGGTGTACCAATAGACTCCCCCTTGACGATAGCTTCTAGAAAGAAATTCACTAATCTATACAAGTAGGCTTATTCATACTACTGCCTGCATGCAGTCCCTGTTCAATGCAAACCTTAACTACTTTTTGGTACTTCTTGCCTTCTGATCTCCAACCTTCATGAAAATAGATTGGTTCCTCATGAAGCTTCAGCAAGTCGCCCTGAGAAAGGTTTACAAGGTGCATAGGGTCATACACTTTCAAAATAAGTCTTTCATCTTGATCTTCCATAACTACCTCGGCTGTCTCATTATCAACATACCACCACTTCATATTATTCAGAACATTCTATGGCATTGGCTTTAAAGGAACCCTCTTTAGGCATCGAACCGGTTTGTAAAACATCTTCATACACGGCTTCCCGGTCAATGGATCTATTCTCGATTCATCCATGACTCTCTTTCCTTCCTTTGGCTTAATTCTATCGAACCTCCCAGACAGACCTTCTTTTCTGATAATTCTAGCTATCACTTCAGCTTACTGGTCGTCTCGTAGATTGATCAGATTTTTCCATGCCAGTTCCTTCACTTCAAATTTAGGCAATGTATTGAAGACTTTAAGTTTTCTCTTCAGATACTGGAGCCCATCTCTTCTTTTAAGCACAAAGAGCTGCAATTCCCTGTCGAAGAACCAACTAAGAATGCCTCCAGATAGTTTTCCTGGCCTTGGCAAACTTATTTTCTTCTTCATTTCCAATTCAGCCTTTTGCTCTTCCTTCTTAAACCATAAGTTTCTTTTCTATTCATTTGTAAGTTTCCTGTCCGGTCTATCAGTTGCTGAATCGTCATGTATTGCTGATCTTATTACTTCTATGTCAATCGGACCCTGACTCTCAAACATATACTCTTCTGTAATCGGCTGCTTCTGTATCACTATCTCATCTGCTTCATCATCTTCATCAATCAGAACTTCATCATTCGGGCTCCAAACTGGAACATTTTCCAGGACCAACTCTCCTTCTTCAAGTTCTTCCAGATCATCTTCAAAATCAAAATTCATATCATCATCATCTTCAATTCCGGCCAAGGCTTCAATCATTTCTTGCTCAGTAGACTCTGAGGCATCTGGAGCCTTGCCTTTCTCTTGATCTCCTCCTCCTATTCCAGATGATCCCGGCTCCCCCTGAAGTTCAGCTAGCTGAGAAGTCTCATGTGGAAGATCTGCTAGCTCACTGTCTTTTTGCGTACTTGGGTCACCTCCTTCATCATCACTATCTCTCTGAACTCCCCTCAACACATTGTCTCGGCAACTGCTCTCCCCCTGAGCTTGTAGATCTTTCATGATTTGCTCGACCAGGGTCTGAAGAGTTAGAATTTGAGATTGCTGGGCTGACACTTGTGTTTGAAGCTGAGCATTCTGCTGCTCTAACCTGGAATTGTGTTGCTGCAGCTCATTTACAGCTTGCGAGAGCTGAAATATTTGGACTGTTTGGAAGTCTACCTTGCCTTTCAACTCTGAGAATCGTTAATTTTCAGTAAAAAGAGTTTGTGATGATGGAGTAGTGGCTGAAGTGGATGGAGCAGTGGATGTAGCGGTTGGAACGGTAACTGAAGTAGATGGAGCGCTTTGAATTATGCATTGGCGCTTTATTCTCTGTTGAGTGGCAATCACTTCTTCTTCTTTCAAGATAAATTCTGCATCTCCTTGATCTTCATCTCGGAGTGCCGGACGAGTAATTTTTCTTCTCCTCACAACTACTCTTGATCCATATCTTTTAAAAGTAGTTGTTGGATTAGCAGCTTCCCTTACCTCCTCTTCTAAACTAGAGTCTAAGTCTGATTCAGATACTGTCTCAACTAGACCTTCTGTCGCTTCGTCCCGACTCTCTGTTCTTTCTGTCACTTCTTCCTGACTCTTTGTTCCTTTGGATGCAGCAATCGGTGGCTGATATTCATCAATGTTCCTAAAAAGGTCATCCATGTCAGTAGGCGGCACCAAAATCTCATGAATTAGTTGTTCTGCTATATTAACCTGTGCTGCTGCTCCTTGCTCAAAGATCTCTTGCAAGGTTTGTTCCCTCTGGTCAGGCTGTGGTACCAATGTTGATGGCCCAGCTGCCTCCGTAGTTGATCTTGAATGTGGAGTTACCCTAGCAACCGGAGCTCGCTGATCTGGTGCTAGTTGCTGTTGTTGTTGAGGTGCTTGTTGTTGTGGAGGTTGCTGCTGAGGAGCATCAACGTGCCAATCATCTCCTTCTGGTGCTACAAAATTGGGATCTATGACTGCACCAAACAACGGAGCCACATGTGGCCTTACTTGCTCTGCCCTTCGTGCATTATGGGAATGGCAGTAAGCAAATATTCTTTTATCTATGATAGCTACTCCAGTTTGTTCCGGCAAGGTCGGTAAATCTGGCAGGAAATGCCTGATGATCATCATGGTAAAACGCGGATACATGAGAAATCTTTCACGGCTGGGAGCAGAGATTTGGTTGACAAACTCCCCAAAGAACATCTAGGAAAAGCTAAACTTCTTGTTGTAGACGAGAGATATCATCGCTGATTGGAGCTTGGACACCATTGTGTCAAATCCCACCTTCTTCGGAGCAAAATAAACCATGATAACGTGTACCAGATATCACCACTGGCCAATGACACCACTCTTAACATACGATGCCTTGGTGATGTGTTGAGCATAGCCCAGTCTTAAGAAGGCCGCCTGCCTTATTGGAGCCGGAAAGTCAATTTGGCCATCTTCTTGGTCAGTAGTCCCCAATTGTTGAATTGATCGTAGATGATTAGCGGAAAATGCAATTGGACGACCACCTACCCTCGTGCGTAGAACCGTAGGTGTAAAAATACAATCTACTTACAATGATTGCAAAAATTGTCGACCGTATGGAAGAATGATCGGCTGGTTGTGCGTCAAAGCATATGCCACTCTAGATTGTTACAAGAATTTGATCATTTGCCGGTAAGGCTGAGCCTCTGGCAGCTGAAGGTCAACAACCATAACTATGTTGTGCTTATTGAAGAACGCTCGATATCCCATATCTGCACACAGTGTAGACACATAAACTATTAGAAATTAATTTTGAATAATTTAAGTTATTCGAACTTGATTAAGTTCGAATTTGAACATCTTCGAACTTACTTAAATTCGAGAATATAAGGCATTTGAACTTACTTAAGTTCGAAGAGTCTTTTGACATTCGAACTTAATTAAGTTCGAGAATACCTTTCGAACATGTCTGACTTCGAACTTATAGATATTTTGGACAAGTTCGAAGTCCTGACAAGTTCAAACCTTTAGAATAAGTTCGAATGTTGTTGAACAAGTTCGAAATCGGTCATTTTAAACTTCAAAAACACAATTTTAACCCTTTTAGACTTAATTAACTGTAGAATCTAGTCCTAATAGGTTCTAATCATGTTTATTAATCATTAATTTTAAGTTTTGGATCCTAGAACTTGTGATTTAAACAACCTAGTTCTAAATGATAGAAAAACTCAAAATTGGTTGATTTTAGCCACTAAAAGGTCCTAATCGTACACTTACTTAGTATTTGTTGGTTCAAAACACCTAAGAGTGTGGATAGGTTCGAGGAATAGTGTCAAACTTCGAGAAATAGTCATTAAAAATCGAAGAACGATAAGTTCGTAGTCAAGTTCGAAATCACAAGTAAGTTCAAGAGAATAAATTCGAAGGTAGGTGCATTGAATGAAGCACTGTTGACCTATTTATATCAAAACCCCTTCGATCTTATGTTAAGTTCGAACTTGCAGCAAGTTCGAATTTAACTTCGAACTTAGCTGATGTTCGAACTTAATTGAAAATTTTTGAATAAAATCCAACTTTTTCAACTTTTTCACTAAACGGAATTTTTCAACTTCGGAAGACATTCACACTAAGCAATAGATTATCACGCAATATTTGTTTCTCCAACTAAAATAAATGCATCCTAGTAACTTTGACCTTATTCCTATTTATTAAAATCAAGATTATCTAAGCGTAAGTAAAATAAAATAAAAATAAATTAAAATAAAATAGAAAAAGAAAAGTAAAAATATAATTAAAGATAAACTCAAAAATAATTTAAGGACAAAAATACACTAATAGAATAATTTTGCGAGATAGTCAAAGAAGGTTCAATCAGATAGCGGTGTCAAACGAACTTTCAATATTTCACTTTCACACTTCAAGAATTTTTATTCCTTTGATTGTTTGTTGTGAAATACACTTCAAGGTGATTGTTGGTATGTTTTTCCTTTTAAACATTCAACACTTTGGAAATTCCTTTGGCCTTTTTTATTTATCAAGAAACTACCTTATGTGTCCCATAATTAGACATACTTCTATGATCAAGGCAGACACACAATGATTATGACTTTTTGGTATTTGCAAATTATCTTTAAACGGCAAACGTTAGACACAGTTCTGTATTTACATACAACAGAGTGTCTTAGTTTGTCTTAGAGTTCCTCTTATGTTAGCAAGATAGCGGTGACAGGTCTGTACTCACGTACAACAAAGCGACTTATCTTGCTAATTTAAGTCAAAACAGCGGTGATAGGTCTGTACTCACGTACAACAATGCGACTTGTTTTGACTTCCGTTACTTTTCAAAACCTTATCTTTCTTTGCTTAAGATGTATTTTGATGTTGCTATACATCCCCCAGATAAATTTGCATACCTCATTCATAATCATTGTTTGTATGTCTCTAACATAGAAATTAAGACCTTTTGGTCATATATCTAAGTTAGTTACACATATGAGATTTTCTTGATTATTTTATTAGCTTTTAGGATTTCCTTCATGCATTATACCTACCAACACATCAAACAAGAATGTGTATATCACTTTGATTTTAAGGTGCATTTTGTGTGAAAGCTTAACACTTAGAGTTTGTTAGACTTTGCAAATTTTCGTCACTTTGAACCTAAGACTCTAAGACTTTTCTCATTTTTCAATATTCTCTTTTTTTTTTTTTAAAGTTTTCATGATTTTCTCTCTTTTTTCTTTTGTTTTTCACTCTTAAGTAAATAAACTCATAAACTAAACTACTACCTTACTACTAAAAGAAAATCTACTAAGGCCAAGTTACTCTGGATTACGCATGCCATTTAATTGAACTAACAATTCAAAGCGTGACTTATCAAAAGCTTTTGTGAATAAATCTGCATTATTGTCTTCTGTTGCAACTTTTACCACTTTTATCAAGTTCTTTTCATCACAATCACATATAAAATGATGTCGTATGTCTATGTGCTTTGTCTTACTGTGTTTAACTGGATTGTTTGTTATAGCAATTGTTGATTGATTGTCTATCCTAATGGGAGTATGAGTATAAGTCAAATCGTAATCCCGCAATTGTTGATTGATTGTTTGTCCTAATGGTAGCTACATACTCGGCCTCACACGTTGATACGGCTACCGAAGTTTTTTTCTTGCATTGCCAAGATACGAGCCTCCCTCCAAGGAACTGACAACCTCCAGTCGTTGATTTCCGGTTCAAGCTACACCCGCCATAGTCTGAATCCGTGTAAGCCTCCAATTCCAGATCTCCATCAGCATGATACCAAAGTCCTAGCTTCGGTTTCGACTTCAGGTATCTCAGAATCCGCTTCACGGCTTTCATATACATCTCCTTTGGATTAGCTTGAAACCTTGCAAAGATACACACAGCAAACATTATTTCAGGTCTAGAAGCATTTAAATACATAAGTGACCCGATTATGGCCTGATATAGAGTCGTATCCAGATCGGTATCACTATCTGTACCCGGTCCGAGATTATGATTCACTTGAATCGGAGTACTAAAATGTGCGGTCAACTTTCTTCCTTCCATCCCGAAGCGCTCCAAAATGTCGTAGACATACTTCGTCTGATGAATAAACATTCATTATTTCCTTTGTTCAACTTGTAAACCGAGAAAGAAGTTTAGCTCTCCCATAACGCTCATCTCAAATTTCGACTTCATAACCATTTCAAAATCCTTGCACATTTGCTCGTTTGACGACCCGAAGATGATGTCGTCCACGTACACTTGTACTAAGATAAAATCTTCACCTTTCTTTTTCATGAATAGTGTACTATCAATTTTCCCTCTCTCAAACCCATTGTCTAAAAGATGAGTTGACAGTGTCTCTTACCAAGCCCTAGGTGCCTGATGCAGTCCATAAAGAGCCTTATCAAGTCGATATACTCTGTCAGGAAACTTTGGATCAGCAAACCCTGGCGGTTGTTCGACATGCACCAATTCCTTCACCTCTCCGTACAGGAATGCACTCTTGACGTCGAGTTGATATACCTTAAACCCTTTGAAGGAAACGAAAGCAAGAAACAGTCGAATCACCTCAAGTCTCACCACTGGTGCAAACACGTCGTTATAATCTATTCCCTCTTCCTGGTTGAACCCCTTTACCACGAGTCTTGCCTTGTTACGAGTAACTATACCCCGATCATTCGTTTGCACTTAAAGACCCATTTGGTCCCTATAGCAACTTCTCCTAGTGGTAACGACACTAACTCCCATACTTCAAGTTTTCTGAACTATGACAGTTCTTCTTGCATGGATTCAACCCAAGAATTGTCTTTCAGTGCCATTTGCACATTCTTTGGCTCTACTTGTGAGATAAAACACGTGTATAAACACGTGTGAAACGCCTCGGAGTCGTTGATCATCGATAACAACACTATGTTATTATTCACCATGCTCCTAGCTCTCACGCCGGCGTTTGGATTCCCTTTGATACTCTCAATTGGATGATCCTTGTTTATCCTCGATGTCTCAATCTCATCGACCTGAAGATTATCTCCCAAGTTCGATCCTATTTCACCTACTAGGGGAATGACTTCTGACATAGTAATTTCTACCTCATGATCACTATCTTCGGAGGTAGAATCACTTGGCTGATTCTCATTTGTAGGTATTTCAGGTTCATTATGTGTTGGAGACCTATCTTCCGTCGTTGTTGTCTGAGATGTTGATGGAATGCTTGATCTTGGAAAACCTTGACAGTCGTCGTTGAGATTCAATGATGAGAAGTCATTTTCCATAGTACCTGCATTACCACGAAACGGTATGTTAAATGATTCAAACACAGAGTCCTAGTCAAATAACCATTCAGGACCAGTTTGAGGTTCGTGTGAATAACTTGTTACGTCAATGTTAAACATAATTCAGGTACAAATGTGCCATGCGTAATGTAACACCTTGCATAACCTTTCAGGACACACTTGTCATCAAACTTAAAACTTTTCAGTGGAACACCTTGCACCAGACCATTTTTCGTAATGTAGTTCATTTTCCATAGTTGCAAATGTGTCATGCGTCTGTGCAATAGTATAGATTCGGATTCTGAAGCTTTAGGTAGTAGACAAATTGTTCCCATCGATGAGTCTGATACATTCATGTCCATCATGTATAGATCATTCTTCCTTGTGGCTCTCATAATGATCCATTCTTCAGGTATTTTGAATCCCAGCTTCAGCACTAACGCTTCAGTTTCAGTAAAAATAACTGAATGCTTCTTATCATAGATCTGAGATACACTAATGAGATTGTGATCAAGTTATCAACATGGTAAACTTGATCAAGTGTGATTGTCCCATTAGTGACCACTCCCGTTCCAGTGATATTTCCTCTGTTGTTCCCAGCGAATGATACAAATCCCTTGTTCCCTCCCTTGAAGACTGTCAATAGACTCCTTTCCCCAGTCATGTGACGAGAGCAACCACTGTTGACAAACCATTTGTTGTTTAGACCTGTAGTTAGCTCCTGCACATGAAAGAACACAAGTTAGTTATCACGGGGAACCCAAGCCATGACTGACTTGGTAATACCATTCGCATCCACCTACGTGAACTTCTTGAAATACCCATCTCTCCTTTCAGGTGACTTGGGTTTTTGATTGAGAGCTTGTTGTGGTGCTTAGTGATGAACAATCACTCTTGGCCTTTTGGCTGGAATTTGCGGTTGAGCCCTTAGAATAATTTCTATTTTAATGCATTTCATTATGATATCCCTGGTCTCTGTTGTATTTGAGGAGTATGTGATGTAACTGGAGTGTAAGTCCTTCTAGGTTGTACTCCTATAACCTTGTTGCGGTCCTGACCTTGATTGACTAGGGACTCTATTAGGAGAATTAGTCCTAGTCACTTCATTCTGTCTTACCGACACCGGTATTTGTTTAACAGTTACCCTAGGTGTTGCACTCAAATTCTTCTCAGTATGTTGAGAACAACTTGAGCTAGCAATACTAGATACTGGTCTTAGGATTGGTTGATCTTGCTTCCCTACAGTAGGTCTAGACTCTGGTTTAGAAGGTGTAGACTCTACTTTCTTATAAGGACAGCTGACGCAATATGTCCTTTCTCATGACATCTTATCAATCGGCTTCTTATAAGTACTCTTTGATTTAGGTGTCTCAATAGTGTCATTTTCTTTCGATTCAACTACAGTGACCACTTCCTCTTGCTGATTATCAATAACATGTTTAGCTTCTCCTAGTATAGTGTCACTAGTAGACTGCACAAACTTGACTTTCTAAATCTTAGAGGTAGTGGTAGATACCTTAGTTGAATTATCCTTTCCAGATTCAGTTACTTTTGCTACCTCTGATTCAACCGGTTCAGTGGTTTTATCCTGAGGTTGAGGCACGTAGTTGTTGTTGAACAGTGGAGGACTCTCTTGATAACCTAGGCTTACTGGCTTCTTAGAGTGCCGTTGAGCTTCTAAGATCTTTCCTAGGTTTAGAGACGAGTTCCTAAGCTTTTCAAGCTTGCTATTGGTCTCAGCAACTTTAACTCTAGATTCAGCTAGCTCTACATCTTTAAGAGTGAGTTCTTTGGTTAAAGCTTCAACATGCTCGTACATGAGTTCTATCCTGACACATTGTTCACTTAACTTGTCTTTTAGAACTATCACGTCTTGAGCATCTGCTTTTAGCTTATTTTTCAAATCTTTCTTAATATCTAGAAGACTAGCGTTATCCGATTTTAATGATTAAACCTGAGCTGTTAAGGTGTTATGGGTCTCTAGAACTAGATTTAATCTATCTTTTAAAGTTGCACTTAAAACACATAAATCGTGGAATGTACAAAAGTTTAGAAATACCTTTTTGCGGTTCGATTCCACATTGGCCTTGTGAGCTGCAAACTGTAGAATGGTTTGCTTCTCTGTCTTTTCCACCAACAAAGGACTTGATTCTGTCTGCTGGGTGTCCTCTGCTTCTTTTTC
The DNA here is from genome assembly GCA_020465985.1 of Centrapalus pauciflorus. NCBI lineage: Eukaryota > Viridiplantae > Streptophyta > Magnoliopsida > Asterales > Asteraceae > Centrapalus > Centrapalus pauciflorus. The sequence continues at coordinate 501,768 of JAANYP010003357.1, read as the reverse complement.
AGCTCTATTCCCCCCAGTCTCAGTTAATTCAGCCATAAAGACTCTGGCATTTGACTCCGGATGAGTGCTCCAATCATATGTTCCATCAAGCTGTCTATTGGATGACACATTAGTTAACAGTCCAACGATGGATGCTTGATTCCCAGAACCACTAGATTGATATCTCCCTTGGTTCTAATACTGATAATTTTCTACGTTTCGCCTTTGACACTCTCTGGCAAAGTGGCCCAATCCTTGACAGTTATAGCACTTTACCTTTGACTTGTCAAATCCAACTTTGTTGTTGCTAACGCTCAGATTTCTTCATGTCCTCTTCATAAACCTATTGACCCTTTGAGTCACCATGGCCAGTTGCCATTGTGGGTCCATCTCTTCCAAGTCGTCAGGATCTACCTGATCGTAGTCTTCTTCCCACAGAGCTGGATCGTTTATTTTTCCTTGGACGCAATTGCCGTATGCTGCGACAAACGAAGCTAGAAGATTTAGATGATCTTCAGCTGATTTTGCGCTCATCGGCATCTTTGAATAGCCTTGAGAAGTAGACACTGCTTGACATGGTTTTTCCTCTGGTTTGGAAAACCCTAAGAACGCCCTATTACTAGAATCCTCTGACTCAACTGGAATAGGCTCTTCTCCCGAGAAAAATGCTGTTGCCCCCGACTTCAGTTCACTAGCGGTTGACGGTTTGATTTCCCAAAATACATCTCTCGATCTTGAACCTGATCAAATTCCAGTTCCTTTTTTTGTAACTTGAAGTTGTATGCCCTCAGCATTCCAATAACCCCTTCAAGAGTAAGAGTCTCAAACTTCTCATCATCATTCTTTATTAGCGCCGTGTACATCTCCCACTTAGTCGGTAAAGCATCCAAAAGTTTTTCTATCATCTCAGTCTCTAGATACTTAACTTTGTGATTGTCAAGTTCAGTCTCATTCTTCAGTGATTTGAAGATGGCAAATTGCTGCTTCAGCGTCTCGGTTCTTCCCTTTCGTACCCTTGGATTTCCCTCACATCTCTTCTCTAGAGCATCCCGAAGCTCTTTAGAAGTCCTATGATTCCTCAAGGTGTGTAGGATTTCTTGAGGTAATGCCATTCTGATAATCGAAAAAGCACGGTTCTCGCCCTCATAAATTTTCTTGTAGTCATCTTTCATGTTCTGATACGTCAAGACTCTTTGTCGGCCTTCAAGCTCTTGCGTAGGGGAAACATACCCCTCATCAATGCATATCCACATGCGCATGTCATTGAATCTTGCAAAGTCAGCAAACCTATCCTTCCACCATTAGTAAACTTCCAGTTTCATCAACTTAGGAGGAAAATTTGCTTTGCCAACCTCATGGTCCATTTCCAGGAATTTTTGCAAACTCGACATTCTTTCAGAAACTTTTTATTTTCGGACTTAAACAATTTAATTTAAAAATTAATTTAAAATAAATCCTTTGAACTTATGCAAGTTCGAATTAATATAAAATTAAATTCATTTTATAAATTATATTCGAATTGTTTTAAGTTCGAACTCAACAAGTTCGAATGAGTGTAAGCTCGAGAAACCCTAGATTCTCTGACAAGTTCGAACCTCAGTTAAGTTTGAGAAAACCCTAGATTCTCTGACAAGTTCGAATCTGACAAGTTCGAAAACCAACTAAATTCGAATGAAGCCCTAAAACATCTTCGAGAGGAGCGTATTCTGATAAGTTCGAAGAACCCCCTTAAGTTCGAGCGCCGCAAGTTCGATAAACGGCCAAAAATTCGATTTTTTCAAGATTTCAGATTAAACCAATGTTTTTAATATTAAAAACACTGATTTCAACTGAAAAAGTGAACTAATATGAATTTTTCCCCGTTACCTTGCTTGTAGAACTCAGAAAAACTTCGAAAATAGGTGAAAAATCCGGTAAAAACGTCAAGAAACCAAGAATGTTCGTATAAACACCAAGAACACTCGAATGGCTCTGATACCACTTGTAAGGTCACCTCTAGCACTCATCTGATCTTGACGCGACACCGTCCAACGAGTGTGGTATCCTCGTTAGCGGTTTAACGGATCGATCATGCACGGAAACCGGAGACGAACACATTGATAGTCGTTACGACGAACGACCCGACACGTGTATTTCTCCAAAAGACTCTCTGAAATCTCTCAAGTTTGTATGTGCACTAATACGAGCTCTGATCACTGATTTATGCAAAAGTCAATTAACCAAACGAATTAACACTTAATTATAAGGATTAAGTTCGAACTTGACTTAAACAAGTTCGTTTAGGCCCAAGCCCACGAACTTGTCCACTACCATTCGAACTTAGCTTCACTAAGTTGGAACCCTAGCCTTTGAACTTGTTCTAGAACTTATCTTTGAACTTATTCTAGAACTTATCTTTGAACTTATCTTTGAACTTATTCTAGAACTTATCTTTGAACTTATCATGATAATGTAAACATCATACACAAACAAGATCAAACATATATAATCAAGATCAAACATATATAACTTGTATTTGCAAAGCCTGATCTATTACAAAAGACAATATATTACCTACCTAGACTGCTATCGTCACACATGGTGTACCAACATGGATCTATTGCAAAAACCCCAAAGTTCAATCATCAAAACATCTCTGGTTGGAAGGGCATAATGATGCTCTACTTGGAGAATCTTGATGTACAACTACCAGAGATTGTGATGGAAGGTCTATATGTGCCTACATCTGTCACTACTATTACTCCTGCGGCTGATGTAACATCCGACATTAAACCAGGTTAGCAACTATGACCTAATCAGTATTTAATAGCCAATTATAACCTAATCAATGGTCATTAGCAATTAATCAAAGTGATTAACAATGTTCATAAGGAAATTCAACTCAACTAGAAACAAATTCATCGGTGCGATAAATCGGGAAATCAATTAATCCGATCGAATTACTATCTGATGGATTAATTCAACTAAGTACGTAATTAAATTATGATTAGTGACACTAGTCATACACTAATACACTTACTGAACATTAATTATGCAAGAGTAAAACAATTCATTAAAACAATGCATCCAAAAGTATTTATGAATTTACAAGAAAATGGAAAGACAAGAATACATTTCTAAATACTTTTATACAGAAAAAAAAAGAAAATACACCCAAAATATCTTAAAAATCCGGCCCATAGGTGTACTATATAGAGTTTGACTTATATTTATTTTATTACAACCTCTATAACACATCAAAATCAAATCCTCATTCACCATCTTCTTTCATTTCAACCAAGATCACACTCCACCTCCATTTGATGACCAATTTTCCCTATAAATAGAGGACTTCTCATCATTCATTTCCACACATTTCACAAGCCAAAAACCTTTCTTGTTTCCCCCCAAAAATCCAGCCCTACTCTCATACACAACCAAAAATTGTGTTTTTCTTTGTTCTTCAAGAAATTCAAGTGTTCTTGGTGCAACTTTTTCTAGAGTTTCAACTTCTACTCATTTTCATTCTCCTAACACTTCAAAGTAATTAAATACTAACTTATTACCTCTTATATTAATTTTTATATAAGTCTTGCATAATATATATAATCACCAACAACAACAAGTTTCATAAAAACTCAAGTTAATAAGTCACTAGTATTTGTTTTTAAGTTGTTTTCTTCAAATGTGTTTATAAATATATAAACACATCATGAAAGGGTAAATATTATGAAAAACAAGTGATATATATATATATATATATATATATATATATATATATATATATATATATATATATATATATATATGTTTTATAACTTTTATATAAGTAGTCTTTGAATAAACAACAAGAATCACTAGTTATTTCAAGTTTATGAACTACGGAATTTCGGCAGAAAACTTGCATCGACTTTGAAAAATCATAACTAATTTATAACTTAACAAAATGAGTTGATTCTTGTCTCAAAAGTTAGATCTATGTCTTAACTAAAAAGCTGGAAGTTTTCATAATTTATTATGGGGTTTAGAACCCACAGATATTATTTGGGATCCCGAAAGTTTGACAGCTCAAAAATGGCCAACATAGGGTTTTCAACAAGCTTTTTCCCTAACCTAAACATCTCGAAAAATGGCCGTTTTTGACATTAAAAATTCGTTGTATATAGTAGTTTAATGTCCAAGAAAACCAAAGCCTAAATCGTTTTGGAGCTTGGTCAAAAACAGCCTCAAAGTAGGCCGAAAAACCTTCGAAAAGCTGGAAACTTATCCAATCATCCGTCAGAGTTGCAAGAATTATCCAATCATCCGTCAGAGTTGCATGAAAAGCGTGAAACCTTCGAAAAGCTGGAAACCGTCAGAGTTGCAAGAATTATCCAATCATCTGACCAAGTTCCTCACCTTGGGGAGCTCCGGTCTTGTTTGTCCAAAAGAAGGACGGATCCTTTAGGATGTGCATCGATTATGAGAGCTGAACAAGTTAACGATCAAAAACTGGTACCCTCTCCCCAGAATCGACGATTTGTTCGATCAATTCCAAGGATCTAGTTTTTACTCTAAGATTGATCTACGATCTGGGTATCACCAAGTGAAGGTTCGGGTAGAAGATATACCCAAGATAGCGTTTAGAACTCGTTATGGACATTACGAATTTCAAGTGATGCCACTTGGTTTGACCAACGCACCAGCCGTATTCATGGATCTTATGAATCGAGAGTGTAAACCGTATTTGGACAAATTCGTAATAACGTTCATAGACGATATCCTTATCTATTCTAGAAATAAGGAGGAGCATGAGCAGCATTTAAAGTTGATTTTGGAGTTGCTAGAGAAAGAACAGTTGTACGTCAAATTCTCTAAGGGTGAATTTTGGCTACGAGAAGTCAAATTCCTAGGGCATGTGATCAATAGCCAAGGGATTCAAGTAGACCCATCAAAAATCGAGGCCATTAAGAACTGGGCAACCCCCACTGAAATCCGTCAGTTCTTAGGTCTTGCCGGTTATTATAGGCGATTCGTAGAAAACTTCTCGAAGATAGCTGGTTCTTTCACGGAATTGACTCGAAAGGACATAAAGTACAACTGGTGTGAAGACCAGGAAACGGCATTCCGACTGTTGAGGCTAAGAGTGTGTAGTGCACCTATTCTGTCCCAACTGGAAGGAACACAACTGGAAGGATTGGGTTGTGTGTTAATGCAAAGAGACAAGGTTATCTCTTATGCATCACGACAACTTAAGGTTCATGAGGTGAACTACACGACTCACGATTTGGTGCTTGGAGCTGTGGTGTTTGCTCTCAAGATATGGAGGCACTACCTGTACAGTACGAAGTGCACGGTGTTTACAGATCACAAGAGCCTTCAGCATATTCTAAACCCAAAAGAATTAAACATGAGGCAGCGACGCTGGGTTGAGCTGCTTAGCGATTATGACTGTGAGATCCGTTATCATCTGGGTAAGGCAAATGTAGTAGCTGATGCCTTAAGCCGGAAGGAACGAGTTAAACCCTTAAGGGTACGAGCTTTGGTCATGACTATACAGTCAAACCTAAACTCTCAAGTCCGCAAGGCACAAGAGGAAGCAGTCAAGGAGGGAAATCTGCTAGATGAGGCCTTGAGAGGAATGAATAAGCAGTATGAAATCAAGTCAGATGGATGTCGGTACTTCATGGGCAGAATTTGGCTAGCAAAATTCAGAGGATTGAGGAAGCTGGTCATGGATGAAGGGCATAAAACAAGATATGCTGTTCACCCAGGGTCAGATAAGATGTATCACGACTTGAAGGGAATGTACTGGTGGCCAAACATGAAGGCTGACATTGCTACATATGTTAGCAAGTGCTTAACGTGTTTGAAAGTTAAGGCTGAGCACCAGAAACCATCAGGATTGTTGGTTCAACCAGAAATACCAAGTGGAAGTGGGAGAATATCACCATGGACTTCATCACCAAGTTGCCAAAGACTTCTGGAGGTTATGACACCATTTGGGTGATTGTGGATCGACTTACAAAGACTGCACACTTCTTGCCAATCAAGGAGACTGATAAGATGGATAAGTTAACACAGATCTATCTTAAAGAAGTTGTCTCAAGGCATGGAGTACCTGTATCAATTATATCAGATAGGGACAGCCGGCTCACATCAAGATTTTGGCAATCATTGCAAGAGGCGTTGGGTACACGCCTAGACATGAGCACAACCTATCACCCGCAGACGGATGGTCAGAGTGAAAGGACGATTCAGACCATGGAAGACATGCTAAGGGCTTGTGTTATCGACTTTGGCAAAAGTTGGGACAGACACCTGCCATTAGTTGACTTTTCCTATAACAACAACTATCACTCGAGTATTAAGACTTTTCCATTCGAGGCACTTTATGGGCGAAAGTGTCGGTCACCACTTTGTTGGGCTGGCGTAGGAGATAGCCAGATCACTGGACCCGAGATCATCCAGGAGACTACAGAAAAGATAGTCCAGATTCGGAACCGATTAAAGATCGCACGGGATCGACAGAAAAGCTATGCAGATGTTCGACGGAAGGATTTGGAATTTCAAGAGGGAGATCAAGTAATGTTGAAAGTCTAGCCTTGGAAAGGCGTAATCCGTTTTGGGAAATGAGGAAAACTCAATCCTCTATATATAGGTTCATTCAAGATCACCAAAAGAATTGGCGCAGTAGCCTACCGACTCGATCTGCCCCCAGAGCTTAGTAATGTTCATAATACCTTCCACGTATCCAACCTTAAGAAGTGCCTGGCAGATGAAACACTCGTTACACCCATGGATGAGCTGGAGCTACATGATAAGTTGAACTTCATTGAGCAACCGGTGGAAATAATGGACCGAGAAGTCAAGAAACTAAAGCACAGCCGGATCCCGATAATAAAAGTCAGATGAAACTCTAAGCGAGGTCCTGAGTTTACATGGGAATGCGAAGATTAGTTCCGGGAAAAATACCCTCATCTGTTCTCAAATACTCAAGCAATGGAGAACACGAGCTAATTTCGGGACGAAATTCCCTTAACAGGGGGAGACTATAACATCTGGCATTAAACCATGTTAGCAACTATGATCTAATCAGTATTTAATAGCCAAATATAACCTAATCAATGGTCATTAGCAATTAATCAAAGTGATTAACAATGTTCTTAAGGAAATTCAACTCAACTAGAATCAAATTTATCGGTGCGATGATTTAGAAAATCAATTAATCCGATCGAATTATGATATGATGGATTAATTCAACTAAGTACGTAATTAAATTATTATTAGTGACACTAATCATACGCTAATACACTTACTTAACATTAATTATGCAACACTAAAACAATTCATTAAAACAACGCATCCAAAAGTATTTATGAATTTACAAGAAAATGGAAATACAAGAATACATTTCTAAATACTTTTATACAAAAAAAAGAAAAATACACCAAAAATATCTTAAAAATCCTGCCCATAGGTGTACTATATAGAGTTTGACTTATATTTTTTTATTACAACCTCCATAACACATCAAAATCAAATCCTCATTCACCATCTTCTTTCATTTCAACCAAGATCACACTCCACCTCCATTTGATGACCAATTTTCCCTATAAATAGAGGACTTCTCTTCATTCATTTCCACACATTTCAAAAGCCAAAAACCTCTCTTCTTTCTCCCCCAAAATCCGGCCCTAGTCTCATACACAACCAAAAATAGTGTTTTTCTTTGTTTTTCAAGAAATTCAAGTGTTCTTGGTGCAACTTTTACAAAAGTTTCAACTTCTACTCATTTTCATTCTCCTAACACTTCAAAGTAAATAAATAGTAACTTATTACCTCTTATATTAATGTTTATATAAGTATTGCGTGATATATATAATCACCAACAACGACAAGTTTCATAAAAACTCAAGTTTATAAGTCACTAGTTTTTGTGTTTAAGTTGTTTTCTTCAAATGTGTTTATAAATATATAAACACATCATGAAAGTGTAAATATTATGCAAAAAAATTGATATATATATGTTTTATAACTTCTATATAAGTAGTCTTTGAATAAACAACAAGAATCACTATTTATTTCAAGTTTATGAACTACAGAATTTCTGCAGAAAAGTTGCATCGACTTTGAAAAATCATAACTAATTCATAGCTTAACAAAATGAGTTGATTCTTGTCTCAAAAGTTAGATCTATGTCTTAACTAAAAAGCTGGAAGTTTTCATGATTTATTATGGGGTTTAGAACCCCCAGATATTATTTGGAAACCCGAAAGTTTGACAGCTCAAAAATGGGCAACATAGGGTTTTCAACAAGCTTTTTCCCTAATCTAAACATCTCGAAAAATGGCCGTTCTTGACTTTAAAAATTCTTTGTCTATAGTAGTTTAATGTCCTAGAAAACCAAAGCCTAAATCGTTTTGGAGCTTGGTCAAAACAGCCTCAAAGTAGGCCGAAAAATCTTCGAAAAGCTGCAAAATTATATACATATATATATATATATATATATATATATATATATATATATATATATATATATATATATATATATATATATAATATATAAACGTGACGTTTTAAGTGGGTTTTATTTATAAATTTGTAATGTTGGGTGATTTAAGACATAAAAACCTATATATGTATGTATGTATATATATATATATATATATATATATATATATATATATATATATATATATATATATATATATATATATATATATACACATATTATCATATATGAGAGTTATTTAGTCCCTATTATCATTTAGGACTCGATTAAACACATCCGAGGCATCACCCATCAAAGAACGTAAACTTGCATTTTACGCAAATAATTTGCCATCACAAGCTCGGTGAGTCCTCATAGCCCCTATTTTCACACTGTTATGTTTTGGGGTTGAAATGCATGCTACGTTTTCATATGGACACGGAAAGAACTTCATTTCTATTATGTATTACACATGTGGTTCCATCAGCCCTCAAATCATGAACCGTTAATCGGCTAACGGCGGGATGCATATATATTGTGGATACATCTATCGGGAGTCATGTCCCCCATTCGGGTTAGTCTTAATCGGCTAACGGCGGGATGCATATATTTTCAACACACGGTATTACGTATGGGAATACTGCACAGGGCAAACTCATTTAATTAAGCTTCGGTTGCATGATGATTTATATGCAATACATAACATGGAATTTATGATTTTATAAATTCAAACTCAACTGTTGTTGTCCAGACAAGTCAGATTTACGTGTAAACCTATGAGCTCACCAACAATTTTGTTGACGTATTTTAGCGTGTATATTCATGAAATTAAGGCAAGTGCACCGCATCAGAAATATTTTCAAGCTTTCGTACTTTTGGAGTCGCATGCATTTTCAAACCATCGGAGATTTATATGCATTATTTTGAATAATTTAATTATATATTTAAATCTATGTATCTTGCGAACTACTTACACCTTATGTTGATTATGTATAACATTTCTATATTTCAAAGTTATATCGATGTATTTTTGAAAACGTCCATATAGTGGTTATTCGTTATGATTATGGTTACGCTTCCGTGACGTCACGCTTCGTTGCCAACCGGGGTAATGGGGTGTGACAGCTGAAAGTGCTGTTCCTGAAGTCAAGACCATAGAGAAAGCTAAAGCTCAGTGGACTGATGAAGATAGAATACTGGTAGCCCCTGATGCAAAATCCAGGAACAACCTTGTCATTTCTTTACCTCATAGTGTGTTCAAACAGGTTGAGAACTTGAAAACAGCCAAAGAAATGCAGGAAACTTTGTGTACTGTCTATGATGGTCTCACTATCCAATTGGATAATAGGATAAACAATCTTGTTAGACAATATGAACTATTCTTTGCAAAACCCAATGAGAGTCTTACTAAAACCTATGCTAGGTTCAATGCATTGGTCAATGATCTCAATGTTGTTGGGATCACTAAGGACAGCCTAACCCTGGTAAACAAGTTCTTGGACATACTGCCTGAGGAATGGAGCTATTTTTCTACTATTCTTAGAAATTCAGGCTCTATCAGAGGCATGGATCTAGTGAACCTCTATGGATCGTCGCTAAATGTTGAACAATCAAGGCAACAAAAGAGAAATTCCTTGGAAATGTCCAAGAGCGGTGCAACCTTAGTGGCTAATGTGAGACAGCCTGCAAATCATATGTGTGATGTGTTCACACAAGCTAATCAACAGGCTGATGATGAACTGGAAGTGATGTCAGAAGAAGAAGATGATTGTGAAGATCTTACAGAACTTGATGATGAGCAAATGATTGATATGCTTGTAAGAAAACTCAATAAGAAAAGATTTGTTGGGAAGATGCTGCAAAGGAAATCAGGTGCTACCGAAAAGACGGCATTTGATAAATCTAAGACTGAGTGCTTTAAATGTGGCAAAACAGGTCATATAGCTTCTGACTGTGTGTCTAAAGCTGTTGGCTCATTCGCGATGCCATAGAAGACAAACAAGGACGATGGCTATAGGGTTAAGTACCTTATGGCCAATGCCAAGATTAAAAAGTTAGGAGACTCAGTGACCTCCAACAAACAGAAGGGATTGATGGCTCAAACATGTGACTGGGAAGACTCTGATTCATCATCAGATGAAGAAGACAACAACTGTTTGGTACCCAACACTAATGCCCCTTCAACAAGTAACTTCACACAAGACTTAGCTGAAGCTCTCAGCTCTTTAGAGAACTAGAATCCCACCATGATGTATAAGGTATAAAACTTTAAGAATTACAACTCTGAAGAAAAAGTTAAAATGTATGATTAATTACATGGGGATTTGAAAGCTTCCATTGAGAAGCATGATGCTTTGAAGTCTGAAATCTCTAAGTTAAAAACCGAACTTAATAAACTGGACAGTTTTCATAAGTTGAAAACTGAACTTGATGAGGTAAAACAAGTTAATATTATTTTATTAGAAGAAAAGAGAGAAACAGACTCAAAGCATGCTAAGCTTTAAAAGATTGTTGACTTTTGGTGTCATTCAGCTAAGTGTAAGGTCACCTACCTACGGATCCAATCTTGACGCGACGCCGTCCAACGAGGGCGGAATCCTCATTAGCGGTTTGACGGACCGATCACACTCGCGAAACACGGAGACACACACGATGATAGACGTAAACCCGAATGTCCCGACACGTGATTCTTTCCAAGAACACACTGAAATCTCTCTGCAAGTTCGTAATCGCCCAGACGTTAATTTTTGCGAAGATTGTTAATCAAAATTGATTAACTCTTAATTATAGGCCTCAGATTCGAACTTGACCTGGACAAGTTCGATAAGGCCGAAGCCCATGAACTTGTCCACCATAAGTTCGAATCTAGGCCTTGTAACTTATTCTAGAACTTGTCTTTGAACTTTTTTTATAACTTATGTTTGAACTTACCTTTGAACTTATGTTTGAACTTACCTTTGAACTTATGTTTGAACTTATTGTAAAACATCAATTACAACCAAGTTCAAACATATATACAATCAATATCAATATCTAACATATATCAAACATATATCAAACATATATGAAACATGTATTAATATGCAATTACGAACAATTTAACTATTACAAAATATCATCTATACTTAGACTGCTATCGTCACACAAGATGCACTAACAGACTCCTCCTTGACGATAGCTTCTAACTATATATATTTTGTTTAAGTACTATGTCTATACAAACTACTACCTGCATATATTCCCTGCTCTATACAAACCCTTACCACTTTCTGCAACTTCCTGCCTTCAGATCTCCAGCCTTCGTGGAAGAAAATCGGCTGATCATGAAGCTTTTGAAGGTCATCCTTGGAAAGGTTAATTAGATGCAGCGGACAGTATACTTTCAAAATTGTCTTGTCTTCTAGATCTTCCATTACTGTTTCAGCCGTTTCATTGTCTACATACCACCACTTCATGTTTCCAAGTACATCCTGTGACATAGCCTTCAACGGAACATTCTTCAAACATTGGAGTGGCTTATAAACCATCCTAGCCCAAGGTTTGCCTGTATGGGGATATACTCTCACCTCATCTTCAACTCTTTTGCCTGATCTTGGCTTTAGTCTTTCAAACTTCCTAGACCTCCCATCCCTTCTGATGATTTTTGCTATCTCTTCAGCGTAGGGGTCGTCTCCCAAGTTAATAAGCTCCTTCCAGGCCATATCCTTCACCTCACATTTGGGCAATGTATTAAAGACCTTTAAGGTTCTCTTCAAATACTGAAGCCCGTCTCTTCTTTTAAGCACAAACAACTGCAATTCCATGTCGAAGAACCCGCTGAGGATACCTCCTGACAGCTTCCCTGGATTTGGCAACTCATTTTCTTCTTGATAGCAATCTCAGTCTTCTTCTCCTCCTTATTAAACCATAGCCTCATCATTTCTTCTTTCCTTTGTTCCCTTTCAGCTGGATCAGATTCTGATTCATCCATAGATGCTAAGTTAAGTTCATTTAAAGCTATCACATTCTGATCATCATCAACATATTGTTTGGTTACAGGCTGCTTGGGGATTAATACTTCATGAACATCATCATCCTCATCTTCAATAACTTTGTCATCTGATTTCCAGTCCACAAGTTCCTCTGGAATGAACTCCCCTTCCTCAAGCTCTTCTTGATCAAAACCTAACTCGTCTTCATCATCAAGATCCATTAACGCTTCAATCATCTCATGCTCAACATTCTTTGAAGCTTCAGCTTCACCTCCTTCTCCCATACTAGACTGACTAGGCTCCCCCTGAATGAGTGCTTGTTGAGCAGTCTTTTGGGAAAGATCTGCTAGCTCCCCTTCTCTTTGGGCATCTGGATCATTGCCTTCGTCATCGTCTCTCCTCACTCTCAACTGATCCTCCTTGCAGCTACTCTCCCCCTGAGCTCGTAGATCTTTCAATATTTGCTCAAGGAGAGTCTTCATTGTCCTCAACTCAGACTGTTGATTAGCCACAGTTGTCTTTAACTCGGCATTTTCTTGATCTAGTCGGGCATTATGCAGCTGCAGCTCTTTCACAGCTGTTGATAGTTGGTAAATTTGGACTGTTTGGAAGTCCACTTTTCCTTTCAACTCAGTGAACCGCTGATTTTCTGTGAAGGAAGTTGAATTTGATGGAATGGGGGCGGATGTAGTTGGAGCTGTGGTTGATGTTGATGGAGCAGCCGGTAACACGGATGGAGAAGCTGAAGTGGATGGAGCTCCCTGCATAAACCTATGCCTCCTTGCTCTATGCGTAGCAACGAGAGGAACTTCTTCTTCTTCTTCTTCAAATTCGGATTCTTCGGTCTCTTCATCAATTAGAGCCGGTCTTGTCGATCTCCTTCTACTGACAACTAACCGCGATCCATATCTTCCAATTGCTACCTCTGGATCCTCAGCCTCAGAACTAGATTCCGACACAGACTCTGAGGCGGTCTCTACGTTACCTTCTACCTCAGTCGGTTCCGTTGCCCCTTCTTCTGCAGTCTGGACCTCGGTGTCCATAAATTCTACATCAGATGGCTAATATTCATCAATCTGTCTAAAAAAATCCTGAAAATCAGCTGGAGGATCTAATACATCCTGAACCAGTTGTTCAACAATATCTTGCTCCGCCACTGTTCCATGGGCCCATATTTCTTCGATGATGGTCCAGCAGCTGTAGTGGCTGGTTGTGAACGAGAAGAGGTTCTAGCAACCGGATTTCTACTTGCCGGTGCTCTGCAACGTTGTTGCTGCTGTTGCTGTGGTTGTTGCTGTTGCTGTTGTGGTTGCTGCTGTTGTTGTTGCTGCTGCGGGGATTCACCTACCCAATTGTCACCCTCCGGGGCTAGAAAATCAGGATCTATAACTGCCGCAAACAATGGTGCCACTTGGGGCGTGACCTGCTCAGCCCTTCTCGCATTGTGGGTCTGGCAGTCAGCAAAAATTCTCTTATCAATCAAAGCCACACCACTTTGGTCAGGAAGTGGTGGCAAATTCGGCAAGAAGTGGCGTATTATCATCATTACGAAGCAGGGATACATCAAAATCTTTCCCTGATCGGAGCTGTGATCTGGTGCACAAACTCCTCGAAAAACATCTCGGAAAAACTGAATTTCTTATTATATACCAAAGCAATCAACGGTGATTGCAATTTGGACACCAAAAACCCGCCTTCTTTGGCGCAAAACACACCATTATCACTTGGACAAGATAACGCCATTGGCCAATCAATCCACTCTTAACGTATGACGCCTTAGTTATATCTTGGGCATAACCCATCCTCAAAAATGCTGCTTGCCGAATAGGTAGTGGAAAATCTATAGGGACTGCCTCTTGTTCCTCAGATCCCAGCTGTAGGATCTGCCTTAACATGTCAGCCGAAAATGCTATTGGTTGACCACCTACTCTTGTTCTTAGTACTCTAGGTGTAACCGAGCAATCTACTTGCAGATGCTCCCAGAACTGTCGAACGTACGTCAGCGTAATTTGGAGATTGTGGGTGAGTGCATAGGATACTCGGGTTTGAGTCAGGAATTCTATCATCTGACGGTACGGTTGTGCTTCTGGCAATTGGAGATCCACTGCCATGACCATATTGTGCTTATTATAAAAGGCACGCTCACCCATATCTGCACACAAAATCAACAAACAAAATTAGGAATTAAAAATAAAGTAAAACTTGTTTATTTCAAATTTGCATAACTTCGAACTTGCATATGTTCGAAGTCAAACACATTCGAACTTAAACAAGTTCGAAATCATTTACAAACCATTCGAACTTTAATTAAATTCGAAATATATTTTCGAAGTTGACTGACTTCGAACTTATAGATATTTCAACAAGTTCGAACTTTCAGACAATTTTGAACCTGAAGAACAAGTTCGAAGTCGGTCACTTTCAAATTAAAAACCAAGATTTTAACCTCATTTGACTTAATCAACAGTACAATCTAGTCCTATTGGGTTCTAATCAAAGTTATTTATCAAATATTTGAAGTTTTATCCTCTGAAACTCGTGATTTTAAAACAAGTAGTTTCAAATAGTATAAACATCAAATAAGTACGATTTTTGTCACAATAATGTCCTAAACTACACATACTTTGTATTATGATGAGTACTATACCTAAGTATACGTGTATGTTTGAGAAATAAAGTGAAAACATCGAGGAATTGAAGGAAATTCGAGATTCGGCAAGTTCGGGAATATGTTCGAGATCGCCGAAGGATAAGTTCGAGAAAAGAAATTCGAGGGTAGGTGCCTTAAATGAAGTACTGTTGACCTATATATACCAACTACCTTCGAACTTAGCATAAGTTCGAACTTCCTGACAAATTCGATGTTAAGTTCGAATTCGTCTGAATTTCGAACTTAAGTGAAAATTTTGAAAATACTTGAATAAAATTCAACTTTTTCAACTTTTTCGTGTAACGGAATTTAACCAACCTTGCAAAATCATTCACACTAAGCAATAGATTTTACACGCAATATTTGTTTATTCAACCAAAAATGCATCCTAGTAACTTTGACCTATTTCCTACTTAGAATAAAATAATATAAAATAAAATAAGAATAAAACTTAAGCTACTCAAAAGTACTTTAAAAAATTTACGACCTATACTAACAGAATATTTTTGCGAGAAAGTCAAAGAAGATTCGATCAGATAGCGATGTTAAACGCACTTTCAGTATTACACTTTCACACTTAGGAATTTTTGATTCCTTTGATTGTTTGTCGTGATATACATTCCAAGTCGATTGTCGGTATGATTTTCCCTTTAAGCATTTAACACTCTGGAATTTACCTTGGCCTTTTTATTTATCAAGAAACTACCTTACGTATCCCATACTTAGATATATACTTCTATGATCAATGCAGACACACAATGATTATAACTTTTCGGTATTGCAAATTTTCTTTAAAACGCAAACGTCGGACACAGTTCTGTATTTACATACAACAGAGTGTCTTAGTTTGTCTTAGAGTTTATTTAAAGTTAGCAAGACAGCAGTGACAGGTCTGTACTTATGTACAACAAAGCGACTTATTTTGCTAACTTGAGTCAAAATAGAGGTGACAGGTCTGTACTTACGTACAACAAATCGACTTGTTTTGACTCCCTCTTCTTTATCAAAAATTTTTCTTTTCTTTTCTTTTAAGATGTATTTTGATGGTGCTATACATCCCCCAGAAAATGTGCATACCTCATTTAGAATCATTGTCTGTATGTCTCTAACATAGGAATTAAGACCATTTGGTCATACATCTAAGTTAATTACACATATGACTTTTTCTTGAATATTTTATTAGCTTTTGAGATTTCCTTTATGTATGATGCCTACCAACACATCAAACTGGAAATTGTATATCACTTAGAATTTAAGATGCGTTATGTGTGAAAGCTTAACACTTAGAGATTGTTTCGACTGTGCTAATTTTCGTCACTTTGAACCTATGTCTCTAAGACTTAACCCTTTTTTCAATATTCTCTTTTTTTGAAATTTTTATGGTTTTCTCTCTTTTTTCTTTTGTGTTTCATTTTTAAGATAAACTAATAAACTAACCTACTATTGTACTATAAAAGGAAATAAATGCTACTTAACCACTAACTTACTATAAAAAGAAAGAAAATATACTAAGGAGTTACTCTGGATTACGCATACCATTTAGTTGAACTAACAACACATAGCGTGACTTATCAAAAGCTTTAGTGAATAAATCTGCATTATTATCTTCCGTTGATACTTTTACCAGTTTAATTAAGTTTTTTTCATCACAATCACGTATGAAATGATGTTTTATGTCTATGTGCTTTGTTTTACTGTGTTTAACTTGAATATTAGTTATAGAAATTGTAGGTTGATTATCTATCCTAATGGGAGTATGATTGTAAGTCAAACCGTAATCCCGCAATTGTTGTTGTATCCAAAAACCTGTGAGCAGCAACTACTAGCAGCTACATATTCGGCCTCGCACGTTGACACGGCTACCGAAGTATGTTTATTGCATTGCTAGGATACGAGCCTCACTCCAAGGAACGGACAACCTCCAGTTGTTGATTTCCGGTTCAAGCTGCAACCTCCATTGTCTGAATCCGTGTATGCTTCCAATTCAAGATCACCCTCAGCATGATACCAAAGTCCCAACTTCGGTTTCGACTTGAGGTATCTCAGAATCCGCTTCACGGCTTTCATATGCATTTCTTTCGGATTAGCTTGAAACCTAGCACAAATACACACATCAAACATAATGTCAGGTCTAGAAGCAGTTCAATACATGAGTGACCCGATCATAGCCCAATATAGAGTTGGATCCACATCAGTATCACTTTCTGTACTCGGTCCGAGATTGTGATTCACTTGAATCGGAGTACTAAAATGAGCAGTCAGCTTTGTTCCTTCCATCCCGAAGCGCTCCAGAATATCGTAGACATACTTCGTCTGATGGATAAACATGCCCTCATTCCTCTGTTCAACTTGCAAACCCAGAAAGAAGTTCAGCTCTCCCATAGCACTCATCTCAAACTTTGACTTCATAACCTTCTCAAAGTCTTTGCAGATCTGTTCGTTTGATGACCCAAAAATGATGTCGTCCACGTACACTTGTACCAAGATAAAATCTTCTCCCTTTCTCTTCACAAACAGAGTACTATCAATTCTCCCTCTTTCAAACCCGTTGTCCAAAAGATGAGTTGATAGCGTCTCATACCATGCCTTTGGTGCCTGATGTAATCCATACAGAGCCTTATCGAGTCGATACACTCTGTCGGGATACTTTGGATCAGTAAACCCAGGCGGTTGTTCGACATACACCAGTTCCTTGACCTTGCCATACAGCAATGCACTCTTTACATCCAGCTGATAGACTTTAAACCCTTTGAAGGACGCGAAGGCCAGGAACAGACAAATTGCCTCGACCTTTGCCACTGGTGCAAACACCTCATTGTAATCAATTCCCTCTTCTTGGTTGAATCCGTTTACTACAAGTCTTGCCTTGTTGCGAGTAACAATACCCCGATCATCTATCTTGCACTTAAAAACCCATTTGGTTCTATTGCAACTTCTCCTCGAGGTAGCGGCACTAAGTCCCACACTTCAAGCTTTCTGAATTGTGATAGTTCTTCTTGCATGGCTTCAACCGAAGAGTTGTCTTTCAGTTCCATTTGCACATTCTTCGGCTCTACTTGCGAGATGAAACAAGAATATAAACATGTGTGATACGCCTCAGAGTCATTAATCATTGACAACAACATTGTGTTGATATTCACACTACTCCTAGTTCTCACACCGGTATGCGGATTTCCTATGATGCTCGCAATCAGATGATCCTTGTTTATCCTTGATGTCTCAATCTCGTCAACTCTAAGATTATCTCCTAAATTTGATCCTATTTCACCTAACGGAGGTACAACTTCAGACGCTACATTTTCTTCCTCATGATCACTGTCTTCGGAATTAGAAGTACTAGCCTGATTTTCGTTTTTAGGTAACTCAGGTTCATTCTCTGATGGAGATTTATCTTCTGTCGTTGTAGGCTCAGAAGTTGATGGAATGCTTGTCTTTGGAAAACCTTGATTGTCGTCATTCAAGTTTATTGACGAGAAGTCATCCTCCGTTGTACCTGCATTTCCACTAACTGGTATGTTAAATGATTCAAACAATAAGTCATAATCAAATAACCACTCAGGACCTGTTTGGGGCACATGTGAATAACTTGTAACATCAATGTTAAACACAATTTCTACCGTACCATTTGTTTTGTTAAATAACCCTTTTGTTTGGTGAGTTAGGCACATAACCTAGGAAATATCCTTCGTCAGCCTTTTTACCAAACTTAGGTTGATGTTTTGTTATCAATAAAGTACACGGTACCCTAAACGGTTCAAAGCCTGTTAAATTAGGTGGTCTTTTATTCAGAACTTCATAATAGGTTTTATTCAGTGACTTAACAGTAAGGAGCCGGTTTAAAACATGAAATGCGGTATTCACTGCCTCCCCCCAAAACATGGTTGGAAGTTTTGAATCCGAGAGCATGGT
Source organism: Centrapalus pauciflorus (assembly GCA_020465985.1). Lineage (NCBI taxonomy): Eukaryota > Viridiplantae > Streptophyta > Magnoliopsida > Asterales > Asteraceae > Centrapalus > Centrapalus pauciflorus. Next base: position 482,807 of record JAANYP010003357.1, on the reverse strand, counting down.
CCTGGCTGCCTCAATCAAAGTCCTGTTCTTCCGTTCTGCCACCCCATTTTGTTGTGGCTCATAAGGTGCACTAAATTGATGCACTATGCCTTTAGATAGGCAATATACACCAATTACTGTGTTTTTAAACTCTGTTCCATTATCACAGGGAACCCAAGCTATGACTGACTTGGTAATACCATTCTCATCCACATACGTGAACTCCTTCAAATACCCATCTCTCCTTTCAGGTGACTTGGGTGTTTGATTGAGAACCTGTTGTGGTGCAGAGTGATTTAGATTCACTCTTAGCCTTTGGGTAGGCATTTTCTGTTGAGCCCGTGAATAGTTTCTATTATATGGCATTTCAGATTGATATCCCTGGGCTCTACCTGGTGTCTGATGTCTTTGAGGAGTGTGAGACCTAACATGATTGTAAGCCCTTCTAGGTGTTGTACTCCTATAAGCTTGTTGAGGTCCTGACATTGATTGATTAGGGACTCTATTCGGAGAATTAGTCCTAACCACTTCATTTGGTCTAACCGACACAGGTCTTTGTCTAACAGCGGTCTTGGGTGTGGCATTCACAATTTTCTCAGTGTTTTGAGAACCACTTGTGCTAGCTACACTAGGTGATGGTTTATGTTGTTCAGGCTTTCCAACAATAGGTCTAGACTCTGGTTTAGAGTGTGTAACACTCTACTTTCTTATATGGATAACTAGACGCAACATGTCCCCTCTCATGACATCTAAAGCAAGACATCTTATCAATCGACTTCTTATGAGTTCCCTTTGACGTTGGAGTCTCACTAGTGTCAGTTTCTTTCTTTTCAACAACCGTGACTACGTCCTCCTATTGATTATCAATTTCAGGTTTAGTTTCTCCTAGTTTTTGGTCACTCGAAGACTGCACAAACTTGACCTTCTTAATCTGAGAGTTATTAGTACACCTTAGTTGTTTTGTTCTTATCAGATTCAGTTTCAGTTGTTACCTCTGACTCGACTGGTTTATCAGTTTTATCCTGAGGTTGAGGCACATAATTGTCGTTGAAAGGTGGAGGACTCTCCCGATAACCTAAACCTACTGGTTTCTTAGACTGACGTTGAGCATCTAAGATTTTTCCTAGATTTAGTGAAGAGTTCCTGAACTTTTCCAACTTCCTATTTGCCTCTGCAAATTTAACCCTTGATTCAGCTAGCTCGACCTCCTTAATCGTAAGTTCTTAGTTAAAGCCTCAACATGCTCATACATAAGTTCTATCCTGACACATTGTTCACTTAATTTGTCTTTCAGAACTATAACGTCTTGAGCATCTGCTTTTAGCTTATTCCTAAGATCTTCTTTGATGTCTAGGAGACTAGCATTATCTGATTTTAGTGATTCTATCTAAGCAGTTTAGTTATTATGTGTTTCTAGAACTAAGTTCAATCTATCATTGGAAGTAGCACATAAAACACATAAGTCACCAAATGTAGAAAAGTTCAGAATTACCTTTTTGTGATCTGATTCCACGTTAGCCATTTGTGCGGCAAACTCCAAAATGGTCTGATTTTCTGACTTCTCCACCAACACAGGACTTGTATCACTCTGTTTATTATCCTCTATTACTTCCTCTGCTCCGTCATACCCATTCTCAGTCACTTCAGCCATGAAGGCTCTAGCATTAGACTCCGGATGAGTAAACCAATCATAAGTTCCATCAAGCTATCTGTCAGATGTCACATTAGTTAACAGACCAGTGATGTTAGCTTGATTACCCGAACTACCAGACTGATATCTTCCCTGAGATTGATTACGGTAGTTTTCAACTTTGGGTCGTTGACACTCTCGTGCAAAGTGTCCTAATCCTTGGCAGTTATATCACTTAACCTTAGATTTGTCGAACCCAACCTTGTTGTTGCCTACACTCAGATTTCTCCTTGTTCTTTTCATGAACCTCTTGACTCGCTAAGTCACCATGGCCAGTTGCCATTGAAGATCCATTTCCTCCAAGTCATCAGGATCCACATGATCGTAGTCTTCATCCCATAGTGCAGGATCGTTCATTTTCCCTGGAACGCAATTGCCATACGCGGCGAGAAATGAAGCCAAAAGATTCAGATGATCTTCAGCTGATTTTGCGCTCATTGGCATCTTTGTGTATCCTTGTGACGTAGATGCTGAGTAAGTTGGCTTTTCTTCCGCTTTCGAAAACCCTAAGAATGCCCTACTGCTCGATTCTTCTACAGCTATTGGAATTGATTCTTCTTCTGAGAAGAATGCTGTGGCACTCGACTTCACATCACTACCAATCGATGGTTTTGTCTTCCCAAAATACATTTCAGGATCTTGAACCTGCTCAACCTCCCTTTCCTTTTTCTGTATTTTGAAATTATAGGCCCTCAGCATTGTAACTACCCCTTCAAGAGTGAGAGTCTCGAACTTCTCTTCATCATGCTTAATTAAAGCGGTGAACATTTCCCATCTTGCCGGTAAAGCATCTAGAAGTTTTTCAATTTTCTCAGTCTCTTGGTAAACAACATTGTGATTGTCAAGCTCCGTTAACAGATGAAAGTATCTCGTGATTGTCTCATCAAGTGTCTCGTTCTTCAGAGCTTTGAAAATTGCAAATTGTTGTTTCAGCATATCCATCCTACTATTGCGAACCCGTGGATTTCCTTCACACCTTTTCTCTAGAGCATCCCATAGCTCTTTAGTTGTTCTATGATTTCTCATGGTGTGTAGAATATCTTGAGGTAACGCCATTCCGATAATCGAGAAAGCTCGGTTCTCGGCCTCATATAGTTTCTTATCATCATCCTTCATCTTCTGATATGATAAGACTCTTTGACGACCTTCAAATTCTTGCGTAGGTGGCACATATCCCTCATTGATACAAATCCACATTCGCATATCGTTGAAACGAGTAAAATCGGCGAACCTATCCTTCCACCAATAATAGTCTTCCAATTTCATTAGCTTTGGCGGAGAATTTGCCTTGCCGACCTCATGATCCATTTCTATGAACTTTTGAAAACTTGACGACCTGTCTAAACTTTTTGTTCCCGAACTTAATTAATTTAATCTAAACTCCTTCGAATTTATGGAAGTTGGAATTAATTTAATATTAAATTCGTTTGAAATTAAATTCAAATTTAAGTAAGTTCGAATTCAACAAGTTCGACTGATTGACAAGTTCGAAGATTCTGACAAGTTCAAACTACTGACAAGTTCGAATTGAACATAATTTTCTAACAAGTTCGAAATCTGACAAATTCGATGCTAGCAAGTTCGAATTTCAGTCAAATTCGAAGGAAGCCCTAAATCAAGTTCGAGAGGAGCGTATTTTCTGACAAATTTGAGATTTCTGGCAAATTCGAATGAACCCTAATAGCCCCTATGTTCGAGCGCCGCAAGTTCGAGAAACGGCCAAAAATTTAATTTTTTCAAGTTTTTAGATTAAACCAATATTTTTAAGATCAAAAATAATGATTTCGACTGAAAAAGTGAACCATTAAGAATTTTTCTCCGTTACTTTGCTTGTATAACTCGAAAAACTGAATAAAAATGTGATTTTTCCGTCCAAAATGCCAAAAAACCAAGAATGTTTAATATGAACGCAAAGAACACGATGAACACCCTTATGTCTCTGATACCACTTGTAAGGTCACCTACCTATGGATCCAATCTTAACGCGACGCCGTCCAACGAGTGCGGAATCCTCGTTAGCGGTTTGACGGATCGATCACACTCGCGAAACACGGAGACACACACGATGATAGACGTAAACCCGAACGTTCCGACACATAATTCTCTCCAAGAACACACCGAAATCTCTCTGCAGGTTCGTAATCGCCCGGACTTTAATTTCTGCAAAGATTGTTAATCAACACTGATTAACTCTTAATTATAGGCCTCGGTTTCGAACTTGCCCTGGACAAGTTCGAGAAGGCCCAAGCCCACGAACTTGTCCACCATAAGTTCGAATCTAGGCCTTTGAACTTATTTTAGAACTTGTCTTTGAACTTGTTCTAGAACTTATGTTTGAACTTACCTTTGAACTTATGTTTGAACTTACCTTTGAACTTATGTTTGAACTTATTGTAATACATCAATTACAACCAAGTTCAAATATATATACAATCAATAAGAATGTCTAACATATATCAAACATATATCAAACATGTATTAATATGCAATTACGAACAATTTGACTATTACAAAATATCATCTATACTTAGACTGTTATCGTCACACAGGATGCACTAACACTAAGAGAGTCAATCAATGTATCAATGAGAAAAATCCTGCTCAAATCCAAGCTTATCTTGGAGGTAATCTTGATACAGCAGCTTCAATTGTTGAAATCAATAATCTGGAAACAGATCTGTCCTCTCTTGGTGAGCTTCAAAATACATTCATTCAAAATGTAAATGGAAAGCTAATTATAATAAACAGGTTTGCCAGGCCACAAAACACTGACATTTTATGTGAAAAGGTTGCAAAGACTGGTGATGGAATGTGTTCTCCATTAGGTCAGCCTGCTAAGTGCTCAACCGGTTCACATAACCAAAAGAATGGAAAACAAGTTAAAACTGCAGCTTTGGCCACTAAACCTGTCAACCAGACAGGTTCTGATGTCAAAAGATGATAGGAAACCTGTTCCTCCATTCAATGCTGAACATTTTTAGAAGAAATTTTCAAAAGAAAAGCAGCCTGCATTCAACAGGGGTAAGTCTCATTTTGGAAGCAAGTCTGCTGTGATTTCAAAAAAGTTTTTAAATCATAGTGGAAAACTGTTTATAAATGAAAGAAAATATTTTGCTAAAACCAAGAGTGATATCATGCTTCCACAAGTAGGAAAAGTCATCACAGCTCAGTAAAGGCAAACGCAAAGTCATTTCTCAACATGAAAAAACTGGAAATAAGTTTTCCAAACCTGCAGAAGGATAAAAGACAGTTAAATTACCTGTATTTGATCTCTGTCCTCCTAAAAAGAGGAAAGAGGACGCAGACAAAGTTGTTGCCGTTGTACCTTCCATCCAATCTGTTGGCTCTTCTAAAACAATTGAATCATTGGTAAAACCTGTTGAGAAGTTCAAAAGAGAAAAACCAGAATGTGTTTCTGGAAATTCTACTTCCAAAAAGTCCAAAAAGAGAAAATGTTACAAATGTGGAAAGAAGACTCACAAGGCCAAGGACTGTCCTGAAGCAACCTTGTCATTGAGGAGAGTATCTCATCAGATACAATCCAAATTGGGAATATTTGTGTTGATCTTAGTAGTCCATAAAAAAATGTTGATGCAGAAGGTGAACTCAGCCTTATAATGAGTTCCTCTAAAAACTATTATTTCCCCATGTCACTCTACAGGTTAAACAACCAACCCAGGTTTGGTACTTGGACAGTGGCTGCTCTGGCAGTATGACAGGTTGCAAAGATTTGCTGAGTGATCTCAAGCCTGAAAAAAAGCCCAAAGGTCACCTTTGGTGACAATGTCCATGGATCCACAGAAGGATATGGAACCCTTCACGCTGGTGCTGCAATATTCAACAGAGTAGCCTATGTGTCTGAGCTAAAACATAAGCTTGTGACCATTAGTCAACTGTGTGATGTTGGCTACAAGGTTAACTTTGATGAGCACCTAGGGTACATAATGGATCCTCAAGGCAAAGTTGTGCTCTGTGCACAAAGAAAGAAAGGTGTATATGTCAGGATCTTAAACTAATTAACCAGACTAACTGATTTGAATTTATCAGAGTATAAATCAATAATCTTGCTTTGAATCAAAGTTTAATTAAGAAGTTTGCGAAATAACACTTAATTATTTTAACAATAGCTTTCAGAAACAATTGCAAATAAACACAAGAAATAATCAAAACTGCTTGTATTGCTAACTTCAATGATTACAATCACCTCTAATCTGTTTGATTAGACGAAGAACACAAATTGTTCTTAGGGTTTTACAACCTTAGAGGCTTATAAGAACTTAAACAAAAAGCAATTACAAACTTGAATATGCAGAAAACTCCTATATAATAGAAAGACCTATTCTATGTATTTATATTGCTTCTTGATTTGTTTCCTTGAAGGATTATGACTTCTCTGATAGTGGATATGCTGGAATCTTCGTGTAGATATCTTTTCCTGAATATCAGCACTTTCTGTTTATGAAACTGTTGAGCAGCTTGAATCACTTGACAGCTTGAACAGAGCAGCTTGTGTTGATTTACTCTAGCAGCTTGAACTTTTACACTGGCAGCTCGAGATTCTTCAACTAACAGCATGAACTTTGTATTTACATATAAATTCTACTAACAGTTTGAGAAGTCTAACTAACAGCTTGAACTTACTTAGACTATTTCCCAACAATCTCCCCCTAACTTAAATTCTTTGTACAAGACTTTAAGTTCTATACAGGTAAGGAAATAAACAAGTAAACTGTTATTTACAAACCAAGGCTTTCAAAAACTTACAACTGTGCAAGTTTCTGATTTACAGCCTTCAAAAACTCTTTCTTCATCTCTAAAGCATTCCAAAGAGAATGAGCAGTATAAAACTTTTTGAACTGATGTTGATAAGCATTAGGAATGGCTATTTGTAAAAGTTTAAGAGCTTTCACTTCATTCATTCTAGCCTTTCTTTCAAGTTCAGTTTTTGGAGGAGTTTTGACTGGTTTTCCCTCATCATCAAGTTCTGGATCAACTACAGGAGGAAATTCAACAGCTTCCCATATGGCATAATCAATAAATTGAATATGCTGTTGAATCCTGAGTTTCCACATCTCAAACTCAGTAGGCTTGAGCATAGGCACTTTGAGTCCTTGCCCAGATCCATTGCTGCCATTATCAAATTCCATTGCAAAAGATTAAAAATTTAAAAGAAAGCTTTCGACTTTGAAAAACAAAGAACGACCTGTGGCACTGATACCACTTGTCAGGATCTTAAACTAATTAACCAAGACTAACTGATTTGAATTTATCAGAGTATAAATCAATAATCTTGCTTTGAATCAAAGTTTAATTAAGAAGTTTGCGGAATAACACTTAATTATTTTAACAATAGCTTTCAGAAACAATAGCAAATAAACACAAGAAATAATCAAAACTGCTTGTATTGCTAACTTCAATGATTACAATCACCTCTAATCTGTTTGATTAGACGAAGAACACAAATTATTCTTAGGGTTTTACAACCTTAGAGGCTTATGAGAACTTAAACAAAAAGCAATTACAAACTTGAATATGCAGAAAACTCCTATATAATAGAAAGACCTATTCTATGTATTTATATTGCTTCTTGATTGTTTCCTTTAAGGATTATGACTTCTCTGATAGTGGATATGCTGGAATCTTCGTGTAGATATCTTTTCCTGAATATCAACACTTTCTGTTTATGAAACTGTTGAGCAGCTTGAATCACTTGACAGCTTGAACAGAGCAGCTTGAGTTGATTTACTCTAGCAGCTTGAACTTTTACACTGGCAGCTCGAGATTCTTCAACTAACAGCATGAACTTTGTATTTACATATAAATTCTACTAACAGTTTGAGAAGTCTAACTAACAGCTTGAACTTACTTAGACTATTTCCCAACAATCTCCCCCTAACTTAAATTCTTTGTACAAGACTTTAAGTTCTATACAGGTAAGGAAATAAACAAGTAAACTGTTATTTACAAACCAAGGCTTTCAAAAACTTACAACTGTGCAAGTTTCTGATTTACAGCCATCAAAAACTCTTTCTTCATCTCTAAAGCATTCCAAAGAGAATGAGCAGTATAAAACTTTTTGAACTGATGTTGATAAGCATTAGGAATGGCTATTTGTAAAAGTGTAAGAGCTTTCACTTCATTCATTCTAGCCTTTCTTTCAAGTTCAGTTTTTGGAGGAGTTTTGACTAGTTTTCCCTCATCATCAAGTTCTGGATCAACTACAGGAGGAAATTCAACAGCTTCCCATATGGCATAATCAATAAATTGAATATGCTGTTGAATCCTGAGTTTCCACATCTCAAACTCAGTAGGCTTGAGCATAGGCACTTTGAGTCCTTGCCCAGATCCACTGCTGCTATTATCAAATTCCATTGCAAAAGATTAAAAATTTAAAAGAAAGCTTTCGACTTTGAAAAACAAAGAACGACCTGTGGCTCTGATACCACTTGTCAGGATCTTAAACTAATTAACCAAGACTAACTTGATTTGAATTTTCAGGAAGTATAAATCCAATAATCTGCTTGAATCAAAGTATTAATTAAGAAGGTTTGCCGGTCAATAACCACTTAATATTTAACAATAGCTTTCAAAACAATAGCAAATAACACAAGAATATCAAAACTGCTTGTATTGCTAACTTCAATGATTACAATTCACCTCTTTAATCTGCTTTGATTAGAACGAAGAACACAAATTATTCTTAGGGTTTACAAACCTTAAGAAGGCTTATTTGAGAACTTTAAACAACAAAGCCAATTTACAAACTTTGAATATGCAGAAAAACTCCTATATAATAGAAAGACCGTATTCTATGTATTTATAATTCTTCTTGATTTGTTTCCATTTAAGGATTATGACTTCTCTGCATAGGGATATGCTGGAATCTAATCGTGTAGATATCTTTCCTGAAAATCAACACTTTCTGTTTATGAAACTGTTGAGCAGCTTGAATGTCTTGACAGCATGAACTGAGCAGCTTGAGTTGTTTTGCTCTGGCAGCTTGAACTTTTACACTGGCAGCTCGAGTTTCTTCAACTAGCAGCATGAACTTTGTATTTACATAAAAAATCTACTAACAGTCTGAGAAGTCTAACTAACAGCTTGAGCATACTTAAACTATTTCCCAACAATCTCCCCCTAACTTAAATTCTTTACACAAGACTTTAAGTTCTATACAAAAATGGAAATGAATAAGTAAACTGTTATTTACAAACCAAGGCTTTCAAAAAACTTACAACTGTGCAAGTTTTCTGGATTTACAGCATCAAAAACTCTATTCTTTCATCTCTAAAGCATTCCCAAAGAGACATGAGCATATAAAACTTTTTGAACTGATGTTTGCATAAGCATTAGGAATGGGCTATTTGTAAAAGTGTAAGAGCTTTCACTTCATTCATTCTAGCCTTGCTTTCAAGTTCAGCTTTTTGGTCAGGAGTTTGACTTGGTTTTCCCTCGATCATCAAGTTCGGATCCAACTACAGCAGGGCAAATTCAACAGCTTCCCCATATGGCATAATCAATTTAAAATTGAATATGCCTGCTTGAAAATCCTGAGTTTCCACATCTCAAACTCAGTAGGCTTGAGCATAGGCACTTTGAGTCCTTGCCCAGATCCACTGCTGCTATTATCAAATTCCATTGCAAAAGATTAAAAATTTAAAAGAAAGCTTTCGACTTTGAAAAACAAAGAACGACCTGTGGCTCTGATACCACTTGTCAGGATCTTAAACTAATTAACCAAGACTAACTGATTTGAATTTTCAGAGTATAAATCAATAATCTTGCTTTGAATCAAAGTTTAATTAAGAAGTTTGCGGAATAACACTTAATTATTTTAACAATAGCTTTCAGAAACAATAGCAAATAAACACAAGAAATAATCAAAACTGCTTGTATTGCTAACTTCAATGATTACAATCACCTCTAATCTGTTTGATTAGACGAAGAACACAAATTATTCTTAGGGTTTTACAACCTTAGAGGCTTATGAGAACTTAAACAAAAAGCAATTACAAACTTGAATATGCAGAAAACTCCTATATAATAGAAAGACCTATTCTATGTATTTATATTGCTTCTTGATTTGTTTCCTTTAAGGATTATGACTTCTCTGATAGTGGATATGCTGGAATCTTCGTGTAGATATCTTTTCCTGAATATCAACACTTTCTGTTTATGAAACTGTTGAGCAGCTTGAATCACTTGACAGCTTGAACAGAGCAGCTTGAGTTGATTTACTCTAGCAGCTTGAACTTTTACACTGGCAGCTCGAGATTCTTCAACTAACAGCATGAACTTTGTATTTACATATAAATTCTACTAACAGTTTGAGAAGTCTAACTAACAGCTTGAACTTACTTAGACTATTTCCCAACAATCTCCCCCTAACTTAAATTCTTTGTACAAGACTTTAAGTTCTATACAGGTAAGGAAATAAACAAGTAAACTGTTATTTACAAACCAAGGCTTTCAAAAACTTACAACTGTGCAAGTTTCTGATTTACAGCCATCAAAAACTCTTTCTTCATCTCTAAAGCATTCCAAAGAGAATGAGCAGTATAAAACTTTTTGAACTGATGTTGATAAGCATTAGGAATGGCTATTTGTAAAAGTGTAAGAGCTTTCACTTCATTCATTCTAGCCTTTCTTTCAAGTTCAGTTTTTGGAGGAGTTTTGACTAGTTTTCCCTCCTCATCAAGTTCTGGATCAACTACAGGAGGAAATTCAACAGCTTCCCATATGGCATAGTCAATGAATTGGATATGCTGTTGAATCCTGAGTTTCCACATCTCAAACTCAGTGGGCTTGAGCATAGGCACTTTGAGTCCTTGCCCAGATCCACTGCTGCTATTTTCAAATTCCATTGCAAAGAGATTAAAAATTTGAAAGAAAGTTTTCGACTTTGAAAAAACAAAGAACGACCTGTGGCTCTGCATACCACTTGTCAGGATTTCTTAAAACTCAATTAAACCAAGACTAACTATTTGAATTTTCAGAGTTTATAAATCACATAATCTTTGCTTTGAATCAAAGTTTAAATAAAGAAGTTTGCGGAATAACACGGTTAATTATTTAACAAATAGCCTTCAGAAAACAATAGCAAATAGAACACAAGAAATAATTCAAAACTGCTTTGTATTGCATACTTCAATGATTACAAATCCACCTCTAATCTGTTTGATTAGACGAAGAACACAAATTATTCTTAGGGTTTTACAACCTTAGAGGCTTATGAGAACTTAAACAAAAAGCAATTACAAACTTGAATATGCAGAAAACTCCTATATAATAGAAAGACCTATTCTATGTATTTATATTGCTTCTTGATTTGTTTCCTTTAAGGATTATGACTTCTCTGATAGTGGATATGCTGGAATCTTCGTGTAGATATCTTTTCCTGAATATCAACACTTTCTGTTTATGAAACTGTTGAGCAGCTTGAATCACTTGACAGCTTGAACAGAGCAGCTTGAGTTGATTTACTCTAGCAGCTTGAACTTTTACACTGGCAGCTCGAGATTCTTCAACTAACAGCATGAACTTTGTATTTACATATAAATTCTACTAACAGTTTTGAAGGAAGTCTAAAGCTAACAGTTGAAAGCTTACTAGACTATTTCCCAACAATCTTCCCCTAACTTAAATGTCTTTGTACAAGACTTAAAGTCTCTTTACAGGTAAGGAAATTAAACAAGTAAAACTGTTCATGTTTAAACCAAGGCTTTCAAAAACTTACAACTGTGCAAGTTTCTATACAGCCATCAAAAAACTCTTTCTTTTCATCTCTAAAGCATTCCAAAGAGAATGAGCAGTATAAAACTTTTTGAACTGATGTTGATAAGCATTAGGAATGGCTATTTGTAAAAGTGTAAGAGCTTTCACTTCATTCATTCTAGCCTTTCTTTCAAGTTCAGTTTTTGGAGGAGTTTTGACTGGTTTTCCCTCATCATCAAGTTCTGGATCAACTACAGGAGGAAATTCAACAGCTTCCCATATGGCATAATCAATAAATTGAATATGCTGTTGAATCCTGAGTTTCCACATCTCAAACTCAGTAGGCTTGAGCATAGGCACTTTGAGTCCTTGCCCAGATCCACTGCTGCTATTATCAAATTCCATTGCAAAAGATTAAAAATTTAAAAGAAAGCTTTCGACTTTGAAAAACAAAGAACGACCTGTGGCTCTGATACCACTTGTCAGGATCTTAAACTAATTAACCAAGACTAACTGATTTGAATTTTCAGAGTATAAATCAATAATCTTGCTTTGAATCAAAGTTTAATTAAGAAGTTTGCGGAATAACACTTAATTATTTTAACAATAGCTTTCAGAAACAATAGCAAATAAACACAAGAAATAATCAAAACTGCTTGTATTGCTAACTTCAATGATTACAATCACCTCTAATCTGTTTGATTAGACGAAGAACACAAATTATTCTTAGGGTTTTACAACCTTAGAGGCTTATGAGAACTTAAACAAAAAGCAATTACAAACTTGAATATGCAGAAAACTCCTATATAATAGAAAGACCTATTCTATGTATTTATATTGCTTCTTGATTTGTTTCCTTTAAGGATTATGACTTCTCTGATAGTGGATATGCTGGAATCTTCGTGTAGATATCTTTTCCTGAATATCAACACTTTCTGTTTATGAAACTGTTGAGCAGCTTGAATCACTTGACAGCTTGAACAGAGCAGCTTGAGTTGATTTACTCTAGCAGCTTGAACTTTTACACTGGCAGCTCGAGATTCTTCAACTAACAGCATGAACTTTGTATTTACATATAAATTCTACTAACAGTTTGAGAAGTCTAACTAACAGCTTGAACTTACTTAGACTATTTCCCAACAATCTCCCCCTAACTTAAATTCTTTGTACAAGACTTTAAGTTCTATACAGGTAAGGAAATAAACAAGTAAACTGTTATTTACAAACCAAGGCTTTCAAAAACTTACAACTGTGCAAGTTTCTGATTTACAGCCATCAAAAACTCTTTCTTCATCTCTAAAGCATTCCAAAGAGAATGAGCAGTATAAAACTTTTTGAACTGATGTTGATAAGCATTAGGAATGGCTATTTGTAAAAGTGTAAGAGCTTTCACTTTGCATTCATTCTAGCCTTTCTTTCAAGTTCAGTTTTTGGAGGAGTTTTGACTGTTTCCCTCATCATCAAGTTCCTGGATCAACTACAGAGGGGAATTCAACAGCTTCCCATATGGCATAATCAATAAATTGAATATGCTGTTGAATCCTGAGTTTCCACATCTCAAACTCAGTAGGCTTGAGCATAGGCACTTTGAGTCCTTGCCCAGATCCACTGCTGCTATTATCAAATTCCATTGCAAAAGATTAAAAATTTAAAAGAAAGCTTTCGACTTTGAAAAACAAAGAACGACCTGTGGCTCTGATACCACTTGTCAGGATCTTAAACTAATTAACCAAGACTAACTGATTTGAATTTTCAGAGTATAAATCAATAATCTTGCTTTGAATCAAAGTTTAATTAAGAAGTTTGCGGAATAACACTTAATTATTTTAACAATAGCTTTCAGAAACAATAGCAAATAAACACAAGAAATAATCAAAACTGCTTGTATTGCTAACTTCAATGATTACAATCACCTCTAATCTGTTTGATTAGACGAAGAACACAAATTATTCTTAGGGTTTTACAACCTTAGAGGCTTATGAGAACTTAAACAAAAAGCAATTACAAACTTGAATATGCAGAAAACTCCTATATAATTGAAAGACCTATTCTATGTATTTATATTGCTTCTTGATTTGTTTCCTTTAAGGATTATGACTTCTCTGATAGTGGATATGCTGGAATCTTCGTGTAGATATCTTTTCCTGAATATCAACACTTTCTGTTTATGAAACTGTTGAGCAGCTTGAATCACTTGACAGCTTGAACAGAGCAGCTTGAGTTGATTTACTCTAGCAGCTTGAACTTTTACACTGGCAGCTCGAGATTCTTCAACTAACAGCATGAACTTTGTATTTACATATAAATTCTACTAACAGTTTGAGAAGTCTAACTAACAGCTTGAACTTACTTAGACTATTTCCCAACAATCTCCCCCTAACTTAAATTCTTTGTACAAGACTTTAAGTTCTATACAGGTAAGGAAATAAACAAGTAAACTGTTATTTACAAACCAAGGCTTTCAAAAACTTACAACTGTGCAAGTTTCTGATTTACAGCCATCAAAAACTCTTTCTTCATCTCTAAAGCATTCCAAAGAGAATGAGCAGTATAAAACTTTTTGAACTGATGTTGATAAGCATTAGGAATGGCTATTTGTAAAAGTGTAAGAGCTTTCACTTCATTCATTCTAGCCTTTCTTTCAAGTTCAGTTTTTGGAGGAGTTTTGACTGGTTTTCCCTCATCATCAAGTTCTGGATCAACTACAGGAGGAAATTCAACAGCTTCCCATATGGCATAATCAATGAATTGAATATGCTGTTGAATCCTGAGTTTCCACATCTCAAACTCAGTAGGCTTGAGCATAGGCACTTTGAGTCCTTGCCCAGATCCACTGCTGCTATTATCAAATTCCATCGCAAAAGATTAAAAATTTAAAAGAAAACTTTCGACTTTGAAAAACAAAGAACAACCTGGCTCTGATACCACTTGTCAGGATCTGAAACTAATTAACCAAGACTAACTGATTTGAATTTATCAGAGTATAAATCAATAATCTTGCTTTGAATCAAAGTTTAATTAAGAAGTTTGCGGAATAACACTTAATTATTTTAACAATAGCTTTCAGAAACAATAGCAAATAAACACAAGAAATAATCAAAACTGCTTGTATTGCTAACTTCAATGATTACAATCACCTCTAATCTGTTTGATTAGACGAAGAACACAAATTGTTCTTAGGGTTTTACAACCTTAGAGGCTTATGAGAACTTAAACAAAAAGCAATTACAAACTTGAATATGCAGAAAACTCCTATATAATAGAAAGACCTATTCTATGTATTTATATTGCTTCTTGATTTGTTTCCTTGAAGGATTATGACTTCTCTGATAGTGGATATGCTGGAATCTTCGTGTAGATATCTTTTCCTGAATATTAGCACTTTCTGTTTATGAAACTGTTGAGCAGCTTGAATCACTTGACAGCTTGAACAGAGCAGCTTGAGTTGATTTACTCTAGCAGCTTGAACTTTTACACTGGCAGCTCAAGATTCTTCAACTAACAGCATGAACTTTGTATTTACATATAAATTCTACTAACAGTTTGAGAAGTCTAACTAACAGCTTGAACTTACTTAGACTATTTCCCAACAGTATATATTGTAGATATGAAATCTACTGATCCAACAACTGAAACCTGTTTCATCTCAAGAAGCAATGTAGACCTCAACTGGTTTGCCTTCTATAGCTTATGTTAAGGATAAACTCTGCACAGCTTGTGAGAAGGGTAGCAAAGAAAAACATCTTTTAAATCCAAACATAATTTCTCTATTGATACTCCCCTTTTTTTAATCCACATGGACTTGTTTGGACTAGTCATTGTCTCAAGTCTAGGAGTTAAAAAAGATACACCTTAGTAATGGTTGATGAGTTCTCCAGGGTAATATCGGTGATCTTCCTAAAGACCAAATTGGAGAGGGTGCCAGAGAAATTATTGGGTTTATCAAGAAGATGGAAGTTCTGAACTCTACCCAAGTGTCACACCCCGTTACCCCGGTTGGCAACGAAGCGCGACGTTGCGGAAGCATAACCATAATCATAACGAACGACCGCTATATGGACATTTTTCAAAATACATCGATGAAATTTTAAATTATAGTAAGGTTATACATAGTCTGGCATGAAGAAAAGAAGTTCGCACAATACAGAGATTTAAGTACATAATTAAAGTATTCAAAATAATGCAGCTAAATCTTCGGTACTTTCGAAAATGTATGCGACTCCTTAGATGCGGAAGCTTGAAAGAATTTACGTCTGAAGGCACACTTGCCTTAATTTCCTGAAAATACACGCTAAAATACGTCAACAAAAATTGTTGATGAGCTCATAGGTTTACACGTAAATCTGACTTGTATGGACAACAACAGTTAAGTTTGAATTTATAAAATCATAAATTCCATGTTATGTATTACATATAAACCATCATGCAACCGAAGCTTAATTAAAAATGAGTTTGCCCTGTGCAGTATTCCCATACGTAATACCGTGTGTTAAATATACATGCACTCGCTGTTAGCTGACCCGAACTAACCCGAATGGGGGACATGACTCCCGATAGATCTATCCACAATATATTCGCGCTGACAAATAAATGCAACTAACGGTTCATGATTTGAGGGCTGATGGAACCACATGTGTAATACATAATAGAAATGAAGTTGTTTTCGTGTCCATATGAAAACGTAGCATGTATATCAACCCCAAAACATAAGAGTGTGAAAATAGGGGCTATGAGGACTCACCGTGAGTGCGATGGCAAAAAACGAGCGTAAAATGCTATTTAGCGTAAGTTGATGGATGATGCACCGGGTGAGTTTAATCGAGCCCTAAATGATAATAGGGACTTAATATCTCTAATATATGATAATATATATATTTATAGATTTTTATGTCTTAAATTACCCAGCATTACAAGTTTATAATAAAAACCCATTTAAAAAACGTCAAATTTATATATATATATATATATATATATATATATATATATATATATATATATATATATATATATATATATATATATATATATATATATATATATATATATATATATATATATATATATATATATATATATATATATAAATTTGTATTTTGGGTATCGGGCTCGGATTTTTGGGTATCGGACCGAGTTAAACCCATAACGTATATATTGTGGCCTCTTTTGTTTCTTGGATTCATTCCAAGCCAGAGCTAAAAAGTGTATGTGTGTGTATTGTGAAATCAGCAATCATAATCAGAAATTAAGAAGTTGAATTGGAACTTCAAGCTGTGAAATCATCAACAAATCCTTCCTTTGACTCGGGTTATATTTGAGGTAAATTCGAGCTAAAATTCGCGGATTAATTGTTGATAAGTAATTAAATTGAGTTTAGATATCTTTCTGAATAAATTCGAGTTGGTAATCATGGTTAAAATTGAGTGAAATGATGATTTGGAGCAAATCCCCTGGCTGTGATAAAAACAGAGCATTATTGGTTCTGTTCGTTCGTGAGCGCGACCGCGATCCCCTGATCGCGGGCCGCGATGTTCTTGAGGTGATCGCAGGCGGTTTGAGCCCGAGCTCGGACCGCGATGTGAGCGCGGCCTGGTTTGAGGTCAGCGAGGCTGCGACCGCGATAGGGTCAGTGCGGCCGCGATCGATTGAGTGCGGCCGCGATGCGGCTGGGGTTTCGGGTCGGGTTTTCGGGTTCTGTGGTCTTGTGTTTGGGTCTTTAGGGTCTTCTGAGTGTTGAGAATTGTGTATAGAGTTGTTGGGTTGAGATTGTGACATTGAGTTGTGATATTGTGTTTCAGGGTCTCGTGTTGACAGGGTAGGGAAAGGGCAGGGAACCGAGACTTAGTATATCTAGCTGAGCAGGTGAGTTTGCATGTTTTTCTTGAGATAATTGTACGATTATTTTATTAATACCTGCATGATCTTTTACTGAGCTTTTTACGAGATATCATGAGTTTCTTATGAGTTTTATTGAGATTTTATCATGCATGTATTACTGTGTTTTATATATGAGATTTGGGACACTTGAGCTGTTGAGATACTAAACCGTACGGCTGGGCAGTGGTTGGGTCGCTCCCAATTCCCTTTGTGCGGTCTAGGGATTTGGTACGTGGACCTATCCACGCGAGTTGAGTACCTATTGAGCTATCTTGTGGGGTCTCATATACTTGTTCAGTAGAGAACGCTGAACGCTTTATTATCGAGTTATTTATTTATTGAGCTTTATAATCGTACACTAACCCTTGCATTCTCACCAGCTTTAGCTGACCTGTGTGTGTTGTTGTGTGTACCCCAGGTGACCGGACTGCTAGTAGGCCTGCTGCACCAAAGTAGGTTTACATTATCATTGATCGAGGAGTTAGCTACCTTTTGTGAAGGTAGTTATATTTTGGGGCTGTTTATATACACTTCGGATAGGTTGTCGTTTATTCAGAGGTTTCCGTGACTGTTGTTGTGTAATTAATGTTTTAAATTATCGGGTTTCTGCATGTATGTTTTGGGAATAGACGTTGAGATTATTATATTATATCGTTGCTGATGTGGTAATATTGTGGCATTGTGGATTAGTTCGAGGGTGTTACAATACATATATATATATATATATATATATATATATATATATATATATATATATATATATATATATATATATATATATATATATATAATTTTCCAGCTTTTTCGAAGGTTTTTCGGCCTACATTGAGGCTGTTTTTGACCAAGCTCCAAAACGTTTTAGGCTTTGGTTTTCTAGGACATTAAACTACTATATACAATTAATTTTTAAAGTAAAGAACGGCCATTTTTCGAGATGTTTAGGTTGGGGAAAAAGCTTGTTGAAAATCCTATGTTTGTCATTTTTGAGCTGTCAAACTTTCGGTTTCCCAAATAATTTCTGGAGGTCTTAAACTCCAAAATAAATTATCAAAACTTCCAGATCTATAGTTAAGACATAGATCTAACGTTTAAGATAAGAATCAACTCATTTCGTTAAGTTATGAATTAGTTATGATTTTTCAAAGTCGATATAAATTTTCTGTCGAAAATCCGCAGTTTATAAACTTCAAATAACTAGTGATTCTTGTTGTTTATTCAAAGACTACTTGTATAAAAGTTATAAAACACATATATATCACTTGTTTTCATAATATTTACACTTATATGATGTGTTTATATTTTTATAAACACATTTGAAGAAAACAACTTAAAAACAAAACTAGAAACTTATTAACTTGAGTTTTTATGAAACTTGTTGTTGTTGGTGATTATATATATTATGCAAGACTTATATAAACATAAATATAAGATGAAATAAGCTAGTATTACTTACTTTGAAGTATTTAAAATATGATTTTAAGTAGAAGTTGAAATCCTTGCAAGACTTGCACCAAAAACTCTTGAAATATTGAAAGAATGCAAAATTGAAACTTTTTGGCTTTGAATTGGGGTGGTGGCCGGTTTTAGAGAGAAGAAAGGAGAGGACTTTTGATGTTTGAAGTGTGGAAAGAACTGGAAAATGTGGTCTTACTTATAGGCAAAGAGTTTGGTCTTTCAAATGATGAAAAGCATGGGATGAAAAGGTAGTGTGCACTTTTAAACAAAATGATAGTGTTTAAAGTGAATATGACTTTTGTAATAAAATATTAAAGTCAACCTCTATAAAGCACCACCTATAGGGCCGGCCAATACATGTATTTTACATGTATTTTCATTTTTTTTTGTATAAAAGTATTCAGAAATGTATTCTTGTATTTTCCTTTTCTTGTAATTTCATAAATACTTTTGGATGCATTGTTTTAATGAATTGTTTTAGTCTTGCATAATTAATGTTAAGTAATTGTATTAGTGTATGATTAGTGTCACTAATCATAATTTATTTATCTACTTAGTTGAATTAATCCCCCATATCGTAAATCGATCGGATTAATTGATTTCCCGATTCATCGAACCGATGAATTTGATTCTAATTGAGTTGAATTTTCTAATGATCATTGTTAATCACTTTGATTAATTTCTAATGACCACTGATTAAGTTATAATTGGCTATTAAATACTGATTAGATCGTAGTTGCTAACCTGGTTTAATGCCAGCTGTTACAGTCTCCCCCTGTTAAGGGAATTTCGTCCCGAAATTAGCTCGTGTTCTCCACTGCTTGAGTATTTGAGAACAGATGAGGGTATTTTTCTCAGAACTGATCTTCGCGTTCCCATGTAAACTCAGGACCTCGTTTAGAGTTCCATCTGACTTTTATTATCGGGATCCAGCTGTGCTTTAGTTTCTTGACTTCTCGGTCCATTATTTCCACCGGTTGCTCAATGAAATTCAACTTATCATCTAGCTCCAGCTCGTCCATGGGTATAACGAGTGATTCATCAGCCAGGCACTTCTTAAGGTTGGATACGTGGAAGGTATTATGAACGTTACTAAGCTCTGGGGGCAGATCGAGTCGGTAAGCTACCGGGCCAATCCTTATGGTGATCTTGAATGGTCCGATATAACGAGCATTGAGTTTTCCTCTTTTCCCAAAAAGGATTATGCCTTTCCAAGGCGACACTTTTAACATTACTTGATCTCCCTCTTGAAATTCCAAATCCTTCCGTCGAACATCTGCATAGCTTTTCTGTCAATCCCGCGCGATCTTTAATCGGTTACGAATCCGGGCTATCTTTTCTGTAGTCTCCTGGATGATCTCAGGTCCAGTAATTTGGTTATCTCTTACCTCAGCCCAACAAAGTGGTGATCGACATTTTCGCCCGTAGAGTGCCTCGAATGGAGCGGTCTTAATGCTCGAGTGATAGCTATTGTTATAGGAAAACTCAACTAATGGCAGGTTCCTGTCCCAACTTTTGCCAAAGTCGATAACACATGCCCTTAGCATATCTTCCAAAGTCTGAATCGTCCTTTCACTCTGACCATCCATCTGTGGGTGATAGGCTGTGCTCATATCTAGGCGCGTACCCAACGCCTCTTGCAACGATTGCCAAAATCTTGATGTGAACCGGCTGTTTCTGTCTGATATAATTGATACTGGCACTCCATGCCTTGAGACGACTTCTTTAAGATAGATTCGTGTTAACTTATCCATCTTATCAGTCTCCTTGATTGGCAAGAAGTATGCGGTCTTGGTAAGTCGATCCAC
Source organism: Centrapalus pauciflorus (assembly GCA_020465985.1). Lineage (NCBI taxonomy): Eukaryota > Viridiplantae > Streptophyta > Magnoliopsida > Asterales > Asteraceae > Centrapalus > Centrapalus pauciflorus. The sequence continues at coordinate 462,287 of JAANYP010003357.1, read as the reverse complement.
AATCACCCAAATGGTGTCATAACCTCCAGAAGTCTTTGGCAACTTGGTGATGAAGTCCATGGTGATATTCTCCCATTTCCATTGGGGTATTTCCGGTTGAACTAACAATCCTAATGGTTTCTGGTGTTCAGCCTTAACTTTCAAACACGTTAAGCACTTGCTGACATATGTAGCAATGTCATCCTTCATGTTTGGCCACAAGTACATTCCCTTTAAGTCGTGATACATCTTATCTGACCCTGGGTGAATAGCATATCTTGTTTTATGCCCTTCGTCCATGACCAGCTTCCTCACGCCTCCGAATTTTGGTAGCCAAATTCTGCCCATGAAGTACCGACATCCATCTGACTTAATTTCGAACTGCTTATCCATTCCTCTCAAGGCTTCATCCAGTAGATTTCCCTCCTTGACTGCTTCTTCTTGTGCTTCGCGGACTTGAGAGTTTAGGTTTGACTGTATAGTCATGACCAAGGCTCGGACTCTTAAAGGTTTAATCCGTTCCTTTCGGCTCAGGGCATCAGCTACAACATTCGCCTTACCTGGATGATAACGAATCTCGCAGTCGTAATCGCTAAGAAGCTCCACCCAACGACGTTGCCTCATATTTAACTCTTTCATATTCAGAATATGCTGAAGGCTTTTATGGTCTGTAAACACCATGCACTTAGTTCCGTACAGGTAGTGCCTCCATATCTTGAGAGCAAACACCACTGCTCCGAGCTCCAAGTCAGGAGTCGTATAGTTCACCTCGTGGATTTTGAGCTGTCGTGATGCGTAAGCAATGATTTATCCCTTTGCATGAGCACACAACCTAATCCATTGTGTGAGGCATCACAGTAGACCACAAAATTTTCTGTCCCTTTAGGTAAGGACATAATTGGTGCACTACACAATCTTTGTTTTAACTGTTGAAACGCCTTTTCCTGCTCTTCACCCCAGTTATACTTCACATCTTTCCGAGTCAGCTCCGTTAGGGAACCTGCTATCTTTGAGAAGTTTTCAATAAATCGTCTATAATAATCGGCAAGTCCTAGAAATTGGCGGATTTCTATGGGAGTTCTAGGAGTTGCCCAGTTCTTTATGGCCTCGATTTTGGATTGGTCAACTTGGATTCCCTGGCTGTTGATCACATGCCCAAGGAATTTAACTTCTCACAACCAAAATTCACACTTTGAAAATTTGCCGTATAACTGTTCCTTTTCTAACAACTCCAAGATCAGCTTGAGATGTTGTTCGTGCTCCTCCTTATTTCTGGAATAGATAAGGATATCGTCTATGAACACTTTTACAAATTTGTCCAAATACGGTTTACACACTCGATTCATGAGGTCCATGAATACGGCTGGTGCATTGGTCAAACCGAATGGCATCACCTGAAATTCTTAATGTCCATAACGATTTCTGAACGCTGTCTTGGTAATGTCTTCTTCCTGAACCTTTAGTTGATGATAACTGGATCGCAAATCAATCTTAGAATAGAATTTAGATCCCTGTAGTTGATCAAACAGGTCATCAATTCTGGGAAGGGGGTAGCGGTTCTTTACCGTTAACTTATTTAGCTCTCGGTAGTCTATGCACATTCTGAAGGATCCAACTTTCTTTTTCACAAATAAGACCGGAGCTCCCCAAGATGAGGAACTTGGTCGAATGAATCCTTTATCCATCAACTATTGTAGTTGATTGGATAGATCTTGCATTTCAGAAGGAGCGAGTCTGTATGGGGCTCTTGCGACCATTGCAACTCCCGGCACCAAGTCGATTTGGAACTCCACTTGCCTAGCCGGCGGAAGCCCAGGAAAATCTTCCGGGATGACCTTCGGATAGTCACAAACCACTGGAATATCCTCGAGTCGTTTCTCCTCGGACTCTTTTTCTGCAATCTGTACTAGTACTGCATGGCAACCTTTTCTAAGGCATTTTAATGTCCTTAGGTCGGATATGACATTCAGCTGACGGTTCTTTCTTTCCCCTTGGACTCTTAGGACCTTCTTCTTGTGGAGTGGTATCCGTACCACTTTCTTACCGCACAAAATCTCAGCATGATTGTGTGACAACCAATCCATACCAATTACTATATCAAAGCTTTCGAGTTCTATAGGCATCAAGTCTATCTTAAAGGGGTGATCTGCCAACTTCAGCGTGCATTCCTTAATAATACTATTTGCCTTTATTATTTTGCCATCAGCTAGCTCTATAGTATAAGAGTTGTCTAAGGGAAAAGGAGTGGCATTCAATTGCTTACTAAACTTATGAGATATAAAGCTCCTATCAGCCGCAGTATCAAAGAGTACGTAAGCGTAAATGTCATTTAAAAGAAACATACCTGATACCACATGGGGATCCTGACGAGCGTCACCTGTTCCTAATACAAAAGCTCTCCCCTGAGCTCCTCCACCATTTTTCAACCTCGGGCATTCACTCGTGAAGTGCCCAACAGCTCCACATTCATAGCAGCCTCTCTGATTGCCACCGTTGTTACCCAGGGTACCAAATTTAAAGTCCTTGGCCAAATGACGAAGACGTTTGCACTTTCCATAAGGGGTTGGGTAGGGACCTTTGTTGTGATGGTAGGTGCATTGGGTGCAGAAAGGCTTTGTACCTGTGTAGCCTTTCCTGGTCTCGACTCCCGCTACGTAAGCCTTGATGGTTTCGGGCTTCTTGGATTGAGAGCCCGAATTCTTCCCAGACTTGTCCTCCCATTTTCTATTGTTTTCCCCAGCCTTGGCCTCGTTTCTCGGAGACACTTGATCTATAAGGTTGTTGGTCATTCGGATGGCGTCCAGAATGGTGGTTGGGTTGGAGGCAGTGACATTACCTTGAATTTGAGGGGCGAGTCCCCAAATGTAACGCTCGATACGCTTATACTCTGGGGTGACCATCTGGGGGCATAGCAGACTTAATTCATGGAACCGGTTGGTGTACCCAGCTACACCGGTTCCTTTCATAGCCAGATTGCAAAACTCTAACTACATCTTCTGTAGTTCATTTCTCGGGCAATACTCGTTGGTCATCATTTGTTTTAACTCGGCCTAGGCGAGTTGGTAAGCTGCATTAATCCCCACAGACTGGGCATAAGAGTTCCACCATGTCAGTGCGCTATCTTGTAGAGTGTGGGTGGCGAATTTCACCTTGTCTCCTTCAACACATCCGCTAATGCGGAAAACAGACACCAATTTTTCAAACCATCATACCAATCCGATGGCTCCCTCTGTCCCGTTAAAGTATCGGGGCTTGTAACTCAAGAACCCCTTAAATCCGCAACCTTTTAGGTTTGTTTTAGTACCTCCCGTGGTGCGGCTGGCACCACCATCTCCGTTGGCAGAACTATTTCGGTTGGTCTCATAAGTGGCTATAGCGGCGGCCACTCTTTGTGCGACTAATTGCTCGATTTCTGCAGCGTTCATGGCTCTTCTTGGCGGCATTATTTTAAAGTTTAAAGAAAAGAGCATAGTGTAAAAAGTTGAATCTTAAAGATTTAAATTTTTATTAAGGCACAACACTATGATCATCAAACACAATTTCATAAATAACTTGAAATATTCATTAATCATTCATAACTTTCTTACAATAGGGCAGGTTATTACCCGAAAATTTTGTCCTACGCTATTACATAATAATTTTTTTAACATTACAAAGATATATAAGGGGTACTAGGTATGGGAGTGATCAGGGGTCTCTCCTTTCTCCAAATCGTTGAGGCACTGAGTCAGCTCCTCGTTCCGAGCCTCGCTTTCTGCTGGATGAAAAGGGCGTGCAGCTTAACCCAGTACAATTTGGAGTTCTGTAACTCCTCCCGCTCTAAACGGGCAGTCATATCTCCAATATCCTGGTTAAGTAAACGGATTTGGAGATCGTGTCGTGTAGACCTTACTACTAAAAGAGGTACAGTCTGGTCGGCCGGCTCCTGAGTGAGTGGTGGGATCGGTGCGGAGGATGGTCCTCCGACCTCAAACTGGGAAGGGATTCCTTCCTCTTGTCTCCACTCACGGAGAGTCTCGGGTATCTAGTTCCATCTACGGGCGTATGCCCTTCGTTGCTAGGGTGGGGGACTTGGTTGTAGAGTCGGGATGGGAATAGATTCATGCGTCGGTGTGATCACCCTCTTTCGGGGTGTAAACATCATCTTCGGGCCGTTAGGGTAGGGACGGTACGGCTTGAACGATGGAACCTCTGGGTGGTATGGGGTGTAGGCGGGGATCACTGGGGGTGGTGGATCCACTCCGGCGTCGTCCTCTTCCATTGGTTCCTCCTTGTCTGACTCTTCCATGGGATCCTCGTCTTCCGAGGGGTCTTCCTCCTCAGCTGGGTCCTCCTCAAAAAACACCTCCGGGTTGTATTGGCTAGTGGGGGTATACTACTCATCCGAGTCAGACAAAATGATTATCTCTTGGTTGGACATGTTTTCTGCTATCAAGGTCCATGCATAGTCTTTCAGTCAGTTACAAAATATTTTCATAATCAGTAATACTTAAGTGCAGTTATAGTCTAGGGTACTAATGCAACCTAGTTCACTATAACTTTTGCTCTGATACCAATCTGTCACATCCCGTTACCCTGGTTGGCAACGAAGCGCGACGTTGCGGAAGCATAACCATAATCATGACGAGTGACCACTATATGGACGTTTTTCAAAATACATCGATGAATTATAAATTACAGTAAGGTTATACATAGTCTGACATGAAGAAAAGAATTCACAATACTGAGATTCAAGTACATAATTAAAGTATTCAAAATAATGCAGCTAAATCTCCGGTAGTTTCAAAAATGTATGCGACTCCTTAGATGCGGAAGCTTGAAAGAAAATACGTCTGAAGGCACACTTGCCTTAATTTCCTGAAAATACACGCTAAAATACATCAACAAAAATTGTTGGTGAGCTCATAGGATTACACGTAAATCTGACTTGTATGGACAACAACAGTTAAGTTTGAATTTATAAAATCATAAATTCCATGTTATGTATTACATATAAACCATCATGCAACCGAAGCTTAATTAAAAATGAGTTTGCCCTGTGCAGTATTCCCATATTTAATACCGTGTGTTAAATATATATGCACTCGATGTTAGCCGACTTGAACTAACCCGAATGGGGGACATGACTTCATATGAAAATGTAACATGTATTTCAACCCCAAAACATAACAGTGTGAAAATAGGGGCTATGAGGACTCACCGTGAGTGCGATGGCAAAAAATGAGCGTAAAATGCTTTTTAGCGTAAGTTGATGGATGATGCACCGGGTGAGTTTAATCGAGCCCGAAATGATAATAGGGACTTAATATCTCTAATATATGATAATATCTATATTTATAGATTTTTATGTCTTAAATTTCCCAACATTACAAGTTTATAATTAAAACCCACATAAAACGTCAAATTTATATATATATATATATATATATATATATATATATATATATATATATATATATATATATATATATATATATATATATATATATTTTCCAGCTTTTTCGAATGTTTTTCGGCCTACTTTAAGGCTGTTTTTGACCAAGCTCCAAAACGTTTTAGGCTTTGGTTTTCTAGGACATTAAACTACTATATACAAATAATTTTAAAAGTCAAGAACGGCCATTTTTCGAGATGTTTAGGTTGGGGAAAAAGCTTGTTGAAAATCCTATGTTGGCCATTTTTGAGCTGTCAAACTTTCGGTTTCCCAAATAATTTCTGGAGGTCTTAAACTCCAAAATAAATTATCAAAACTTCCAGATCTATAGTTAAGACATAGATCTAACGTTTAAGACAAGAATCAACTCATTTCGTTAAGTTATGAATTAGTTATGATTTTTCAAAGTCGATATAAATTTTCTGCCGAAAATCCGCAGTTTATAAACTTCAAATAACTAGTGATTCTTGTTGTTTATTCAAAGACTACTTGTATAAAAGTTATAAAACACATATATATCACTTGTTTTCATAATATTTACACTTATATGATGTGTTTATATTTTTATAAACACATTTGAAGAAAACAACTTAAAAATAAAACTAGAAATTTATTAACTTGAGTTTTTATGAAACTTGTTGTTGTTGGTGATTATATATATTATGCAAGACTTATATAAACATAAATATAAGATGAAATAAGCTAGTATTTACTTACTTTGAAGTATTTAAAGTATGATTATTAGTAGAAGTTGAATTCCTTGCAAGACTTGCACCAAAAACTCTTGAAATATTGAAAGAATGCAAAGTTGAAACTTTTTGGCTTTGAATTGGGGTGGTGGCCGGTTTTTGGGGAGAAGAAAGAAAGGATTTTTTATGTTTGAAGTGTGGAAAAAAAGTGGAAAATGTGGTCTTATTTATAGGCAAAGAGTTTGGTCTTTCAAATGATGAAAAACATGGGATGAAAAGGTAGTGTGCACTTTCAAACAAAATGATGGTGTTTAAAGTGAATATGACTTTTGCAATAAAATATTAAAGTCAACCTCTATAAAGCACCCCCTATAGGGCCGGCCAATACATGTATCTTCATTTTTTTTTTGTATAAAAGTATTTAGAAATGTATTCTTGTCTTTCCCTTTTCTTGTAATTTCATAAATACTTTTCGATGCATTCTTTTAATTAATTGTTTTAGTCTTGCATAATTAATGTTAAGTAATTGTATTAGTGTATGATTAGTGTCACTAATCATAATTTAATTATGTACTTAGTTGAATTAATCCCCCATATCGTAAATCAATCGGATTAATTGATTTCCCGATTCATCGCACCGATGAATTTGATTCTAATTGAGTTGAATTTTCTAATGAACAGTGTTAATCACTTTGATTAATTTCTAATGACCACAGATTAAGTTATAATTGGCTATTAAATACTGATTAAATCGTAGTTGCTAACCTGGTTTAATGCCGGCTGTTACACCAAGTCAAGCAGCTTAGAAGTGATCATGGTACTGAATTTAAATACAATACTCTTGAAGACTTCTGTGAAGAAAGAGGAATCTCTCAAAACTTTTCAGCTGTGAGAACTCCACAACAAAATGGAGTTGCTGAAAGGAGGAATAGAACCCTCAAAGAAGCTGCTAGAACTATGCAGTGTGCATCAGGTTTGACTTCATCATTTTAGGCTGAAGCTGTCAACACTGATTGCTTCACTCAAAACAGATCCTTAGTGGTGAAAAGGTTCAATATGACTCCTTATGAATTAATCAAAGGGAGAAAGCCAAATATAAGATGTTTCCATATGTTTGGATGCCCTTGTTTCATTCTGAATCAAAGGGATCAGCTGGCCAAGTTTGAACCCAAAGCTGATGAAGGAGTGTTTGTTGGATACTCAGCAGTTTCTAAAGCCTATAGAGTATACAACTTCAGAAGAAAGGTGATAGATGAATCTATCAATGTCACCTTTTAGGAGTCCACAAATCCTTCTACCAAAGCTGTTCCTGAATAAGTTTAAGGAGATTTCAACTTTGATAATCTTATGCATTCTAATGTTGAAGAAAAGGACTCAAAAGCTTCCACATCACCCAGAGTGGAACCTGTTAACCACAATGGACATGATGATGATTATACTGGTACACCTTGTGTGAATAAGTGTACTTATATAGTCAATGTACCATGTCGACAACCAATCAATGTTGATTTCCCTTAATCCTCTACTGATGTGTTCAACAATAATGATTCATTCTCAATGGGTGAACATGCTCAATATATAAGTGTGTCCGAATATCCTGAGAGTTGTTCTGCAAGACCTGGTGAGAATGAAACTGACACAGAGGAATCTTCATTGAAACATGATCCTAATTGGATCAGGTGTCACCCCAATGATCAAATAATTGATGATATCAACAAAGGTGTGCAAATAAGGTGGGACAGTCTTGGAAACTTTTGTATGTTTTCAACTTTTGTGTCCCTAACGGTGAAAAACAGAGTTGATAATGCACTGAAAGAGGCCAATTGGATTACTGCTATGCAAGAAGAACTCAATGAGTTTGAGAGAAACAAATTACGGCAGCTGGTCCCTGTTCCAAAAGGAAAAAAAATTATTGGCATCAAATGGGTTTTCAGAAATAAGATGGATGAGCAAGGTCGTGTCATAAGAAACAAGACAAGACTAGTTGCTCAAGGATATTGGCAAGAAAAAGGCATAGATTATGATGAAACATTTGCTCCAGTGGTCAGGCTAGAAGCAATTCGTTTGTTTCTAGCTTATGCTGCCCACAAGAGCATGAAGGTATTTCAAATGGATGTTAAGAGTGCACTTTTGAATGGTAAGCTGCAAGAAGAGGTATATGTTAAGCAGCCACCAGGTTTTGAAAATGAAACTCATCCAGGCTTTGTCTATGAGTTGGACAAAGCACTCTATGGACTCAAACAAGCCCTTATAGCCTGGTATGATACTCTTACTGATTTCCTTATGAGCAACGGATATTTCAGAGGTAAAGTGGATACGACATTGTTCATAAAAAAAAAGTGAAAACTAACATTATGCTTGTTGAAAAATACGTGGATGACATTATATTTGGGTCTACTAATGAACAGCTTTCCAAGAATTTTTTAAAGCTCATGAAATCCAAATATGAAATGAGCATGATGGGTGAACTAACTTTCTTTCTAGGATTGCAGGTTAAACAAACCTCAAATGGAATTTTTTTAAATCAAAGAAAGTATACATTAGATCTCTTAAAAAAGTTTAAATTTCATCAATGTTCTCCCATCAAAACCCCAATGGCAACCAATGTTAAATTGGATGCTAATGCTTGTGGCAATCCCGTTTCATTAACAGCTTACAGAGGCATGATTGGAAGCTTGCTATACTTAACTGCTAGTAAATCAGATATAATGTTTGCTACGTGTTAATGTGCTAGGTTCCAAGTTGATCCAAAGGAATATCATCTAGCTGCATTAAAAAGAATTCAGATGCCTAAAGGTTACACCAGGTTTGGGTCTTTGGTACCCCAAAGACTCAAGCCTTGAACTAACTAGCTGTTCAGATCTGATTTTGCAGGTTGCAGGCTAGATAGAAACAACATAACAGGTGGATGTCAACTCCTTGGTGAAAAGTTGATCAGTTGGTGCATCAAGAAGCAGAATTCTATTTCTACTTCTACAACTGAAGCTGAATACATCGCTGCTGGAAGCTGCTATGGGCAGATTCTATGGATGCAACATCAACTAGAATATTATGGCCTTATATATAGGAAAATTCCTATTTTTTGTGATAATACAAGTGTCATAGCAATCTCCAATAATCCAGTCTTTCACTCTAGATTAAACCATATTGAGGTCAGACATCACTTCATAAGAGATCACATCCAAAAAGGTAATGTGGAGGTAACTTCTATTCCCACAGAAGAACTGCTTGCAGATATTTTCACCAAACCTCTTGATGAAAATAGGTTTAAGTGTCATTGATGTTCTAAAACTACTTGTTCCAATCTGATGAAATTTTTACAAAACAGCTTTGACAGAACAGGCTTCATCCTCTCTTTACTTAGCCATTTTCTTAAAATTTAAATAGGTTTGACAAGGAACAGGTTTGGCAAAATAAGTTTTCTCCCAGACTTGTTATGTTGTTTAAACCTGAAACCTGCTCACTCTATATTCTGTCATACAAGGCAAAGCCTTGTAACCTGTTCAGCTACTGAATAGCTTTCACACTAAAACCTGTTCTCATGTAACTGCATAGGTTGATTAGACAGGTTATAAAGTGATCAGCGTGTGATGAAACTTTTTCATCACAGGTTTGAACTACAGCTTAGAACATTAAGTTTTAATTAACATTACTTCACATTTAATATACTTAACTTATGTATTTGTTTATCTTAATTAATAACATTTCAAATCAACCGCCCAAACCTTTCTCTCTCCTACTCACTCACATTCAAACTCTGTAAATACCCCTTTCACTGTTTCTTCTTCTTCTTCTTTACTTCCATAATCCTCTGAAAAACCCTAAAACACTAAGTGTCAAAAAATCATGCATCACGCCTACTCTCACAAATGGCCTCCCAAAATAACCCCTTTGTTCCAGTGTTTCTTGGTGATGACGATGAGTAGCACCCCTCAGTCAACACCATGCTAACAATAAAACCCACCAACTACATTGCAAACTTGACCATTCCTAAAAATTACATTGGGAAGGGTTAAGAAGAAATGGTGGATTTCCTGCAAGCCCATCACCTGAACTACGCTATGACAACCTCTCCTGGTTTCATTTACCAGGAGATGGTTTATGGGTTTTGGTATACTTGCTCCTATGATCCCTCTACCAAAACAATAAGGGGAACCATTCTCAACACCACTAAAACTGTTGAGATCACTACTGCTCTTCTTCGGGAAGTACTTCATCTTCCAGTAGCTGAAAAATATGACCAACCTCAGCTGGAGAATGAACAAATGGGTAACCTGCTACGCTACTATGGTGTAGCAGAACCAACGGTGGGTGCAACCATGTTCAGAAAGGTTAGTTCCTTTGACCAGCTTAGCATGAATGAAGTTCCAATAGTCCTACAGTTTGTGGATGGGACAACTCTTAACACGGCCAAATGGATATTTCTAAATCTGAGGAACTTGGTGGAGCAAGAACAACGTCCTGCTGCTGTTAGATATCCCAGATTTCTGAGCCTCATCTCCAATCACGTTTGTGGTGAGCAACTCTACAACTCTCAACCTTATTTGTCTACTATGGATTTTCCTGTTATAGGGAACAGGGTATTTTACACCCCAGTTCTTGCTGATGAACCTCCTCTAGCAACACCAATGTGGAGGTTGCTTGATTTTGTGGAAGGACCTTCTACTCAGGAGGTGGATCGAATCACTACTCTCGCTGTAAAATCCAAATCACGGTCTAAAATGGAAAAACGTGCCTTGTAAACTAGTGAAGTTGGGCCAGTCATCAAGAAGGACGAAACAGTAAATTCTACTTCCTCAGCCTCAGTGGCTGAGGGGGAGCAGCCTGGTCACCCTGGTTCATCTGTTGAACCTGAAGCCTTTGTGGCTAATGCCTCTGTGGCACCTGAGACTATTAAACAAGTTAAACCTCCTGTTACTAGCCCAGTCTCCCCACCAGTCCAAACAAAACAACCTCAATCCCCCACTCTTTCCTAGAATAGGCAAAGGAGAAAAACCTTAGCCAAAAAGAAAACCTCCACCACTTAAATAAGCCCCTCTGACCCCTCTCAACAAGAGTCACTTGAAAAAGAGGCAACCTCTGCTGCCTCTACTTCTCCTCTTTTGGGAGAAGGTGCAGCCACTTTGAAGCAGGCTTCACTCCAACCTAAGTCAACCATGGGTCAGCCTGAGCCATCTGGTTCCTCACAAAAGGAACCAGTTGTACAAAAGGAGTTAGCCACATCAACTGTCCAAGCCTCTTAACAGGCTGAAGACATTAAAAGACAGGAGCACTCTCCACTTCATACTGAGTCCACACAGTTCCCCCCACATATTTCTTCTTCACATACTGAGTCTGCACAAGGTGCCAAAGCTACTGGTCAAAACTAACCAGCAGGTCAGCCTTCCCATTCTGTTCCTCATGATGCAGCTGTTCTGTCCATAACAGCTGCTGATGGACCAACTACCCTAGCTGATGAGCCTCAGGGTATGGAACAACCCTTTGGTGAAGTTGCTCCCCAAGTGCAAATTCCACCATCAGCTTCCACCATTGATGAGGTTGAAATGCACATCTCCTCTCCACATGAAGAGGTGCCTATAAACTAAGGCACTGCTTAGGGAACCACCAATGTTCTCAATGAAGAGACCACAATCCCAGTGGTTACTGAGAGACAAACATCACTAATAGCCTCACCTCATGAAGCAGTTACAGCCACTGCTGAATGTACCCTTGACCTCTCCAGACTGGGCCACTTAACTTATGCCCGGGCAATGCAACTTCTTTCCAACGTTCGTTTGCCCTCACAAAGTGACCCTCACACTCCTTCATCCTCACCATCACACTCCTCTTCATCCACTCAATCCAAACAGTCCACCCATACTCCTCCATCACCTAAAGACCTTTCTTTGAAGGATCAACTTTTTGTGTTGTCTAAAAAAGTTAGTTCTCTGGAAACCTCTATGACTTCCCTCCCATATAACATTGCAGACTCCTTGTCTGCAAGCTTAAAGGTTTTCTTGATTCATTTAAGACTTCCTTTCCAACCCCTGCTCCCCAGCCTGATCATTCATCACATCTGCTTGCACTCACTGCACAGCTACAACAACTCTCATCCTCCCTTTCATCAATTTTAGCTCATCAACAAGACTCTATGTCCAGCCTGACAGCTGTTTCACAACAACTGTCAGGTATTGGTAAAACCTGATCTACCACACTGCCCTCTACAATGGCCTCTCTAGATAAGTTAGTGATATCCCTGTCAAACTCAATGGCAGCAGGCTTTGATGATATGCATGAGTCTCTTGAAATAACTCTTGCATAACGTCATACTCTAGTGTTCACTAACACAGACAGGGTTGCCATTTCCCAGCTCTCAACCTTTTCCACTTCCCATTCCTCTTCTCTTTAATCCTGTGTTACCCAGTTAGCAGAGGTTCAGGACAACCTGGTTTTCTTAGTGCATAGCTTGGTTGGTTCAAGACCTGTTACCAAACTTGTTGCAGCCCAACCTGTTGGATCCGTTCCTTCAGGTAGAACTGGTGTTGAAGGCTCTGTGCCATCTCCTTCAAAGGGAGAGAAATCTGCCTCGAAGACAAAGTGTAAGGGGGAGAAATCTACATCTCCCTCTAAGGAGAAACCAGCTTCAGTGGGCCAAGCAGCAGATTCCTTACAAACTGGTGATGCTGCAGGTACTTCCACAGTCACTGAAATAGATGATCAGCCTACTCAGGGTAGATCTCAAAGCCCTGCACCATTTCATGGGGAGGAATCTATTCCTGGGGATAGTCCAAGCAGAAGGAGACACTTAATCTTGGAAGAAACTTGAAGAAGGAGAAGAGCAAACTGAAACAGTTCTGACCAGAGCAGCAAAAGGGAAAGGAAAGGCTACTGTGGATACTGACTCTTAGAAGGCCCTTCAAATGAGATATGACAAAGCTCAAGCTAAAGACATGGGTCTTGCAATGATACTTATTATCAGTGGAAACAAGAGCAGCTTGAGATCTTTGAAAGAAAGAAGAAGGAGGCAGTCTCTGCCAAAGCTACTAAAGCCTTTGCAGCCAAGGAGGCAAGAAACGTCAAAATGCCCTCCTTGGATGTACAAAGGAGCTCATGGAAGCTGCTAATGAGTCAGTGATTGGTAAAGAGGGTGAAAATGAGAAAGCATGTATCTTCATCAGCAAATGTCAAATTCTACTTTGACAATATGGCAAGAAAGAAGTTCTTTGATGTAGCAGATAGAAGACTTGCCAAAGAAACAATTATCAAAGTTGTCCCCATCTCAAGAAAAGATAAGCAGTGGAGACTTCAGATCACAAGGCTCGGTGCTGATGGTCCTAAATTGGAAGCTTATGAATCCACTGATGTTGCCTGCATGGGATACAGAGAATGTGTTGATTTAGGCTGTTGCCCTGAGTAGATCAAAATCTGAGACTGCTAAAACTGTCAGTGCATATGTCAAGAAACTGATGGAGAAAGTTAAAGACTTGGGCCTGATCTCAGAAGAACTGATCAAGGGTACCTCACAATTGGAACCCAAGATCAAGCCTAGGAGACAAAAGAAGTTTACAGAGATTAAGGAGCTGATCATGATGATTGAACAGGGTGTGTATGCTGTTGAAATCAGGGGGATCGATCATAGCCTGCCCAAGGGAGTTGAACCTGAAGAATGAAAATTTATTGAAGAGCCTGAAGTAGGAGTTTTCTTTGTGGATCCTCTATCTAAAAGAATTTGTCTCCAGAGAGCTTCAGATCTTCATATGGCTGGTCTTAAGCAAATCATTTCCTTCAGACGCTCAAATGCTTTTGAACAGCATGCAAGATGGAGAGTCATGAATTGGGAATAACTTAAGGTCTTCTATGAAAGTGGAGAACTCGAGACTCTAGACTTCATGTTCCTCAGAAGCGAGTTAGAGGACATTGGTGCCAGTCTGGAGCGAGCTTATAAGAAGGCTGACAAACAACAACAACAACAACAACATCAACTTCAAGGTCCATATACTGATGAGTAGATGAAGAATGGAAGCTGTCTATTAGTTGTACATGCTTGCCATTATTTGCTCCCAACATCAACAGTCCAAATGTGTTGAATTTCTCTTTGTACATTAGTTGTACTTCATTACATTTGTTGTAATCAATTTCAGACCATTAGTTGTACTTCTGTAACAGCATATGTTGTTTGAAACAATATAAGTATGTATAAACTGATCTTTTACTTTACTTCAACGTTGTATATTCATTTCAATAACTATTGTAAAAATATATAGTGATTATTGATAGAATCAGCTTAGGGTGAATATTGCAAATAGGGGGAGATTGTTAGGCCCAAAAAGTCCTCAATCAAGCGTGTCCTATATCATAAGGGGAGATTTCAATTAAACTTGTTTAAAACACTTAAGGGTATAATTTAAGGCTTTTTAATGCCTTATTGAAACTTGATAAGTGATTTGCAATATAAGGCTAAAGCTGCTCACACTATTACATTAGTTGTAACTTGGCAGATTGCCTAAGCTGTTCTAAACTATTGGACAGGTTTGGCATAAACTGCCTACGCTGCTCATATCCGTTGAACAACTTAGACCCAAATGAAGTGTTCTATTTTCTATGAACAGAACCTGCTATTTGTGAACAGGTTTTACACATTATGGAATTTGTTTCAGTGTCGTCATGTAAAGTCTTGAACGTGAAGATCAGTTTACAAGTCGAACACAAAGTGGAAAATGAGAAACTGCTTTCACTGCCCAAGCTATTCTAATACATGAAGACAAAGTGGATATTTGAAATGGGTGACAGACCATTTCTTATATCAAAATGGCTATACAAGAAGAGGAAAGGATTAAAATTGACATTCCTCTTTAAGGTAAAGTAGCCCGCAACAGAGACAAAAAGGAAAAGACACAGATTCTGCAACAAAGGGACAAATATTGTTTTGTCAGACGTGCAGAAAAGCAGTCTTGTCTTTTTGAAAAGGCAGTCCACTATCTCTGCAACCAATGAAGAAGTTACTCCGGGATTCTCTGAGTGAGTATAAAAGGAAGCTTCTATGGAATGAGAGATAATCAAGAGAGAGACATCTACAAGTCCAGAACGTGCAAAAGAATTGTGTTTTCATGCATGCAAGTTCTGTCTTCAACTGAGAATAGAATAGTGATAGTGTGTCTAAGCTGTTCTAACTTTAAGCTATCCATCAGTGTCTTGTAACCCAGTGAGTGCACCTTAGTGAGTGAATTCATTGTAGCTAGTCTAGGTTATTCTTAGATTAGTGGTTCATCTGTTGTTTTTGTCATCTCTGTTTGAACCATTCCGCAATTCAAACCAATTTGTAATTAACACTTGTTAATATATGGATACAAACATTGAGAAAAAGTATGTTGTATTTTAAATAACTATTACAACAACAACAACAACAACTTCAAGGTCCATATACTAATGAGTAGATGATGAATGGAAGTTGTCTATTAGTTTTACATGCTTGCCATTATTTGCTCCCAACATCAACAGTCCAAATGTGTTGAATTTCTCTTTGTACATTAGTTGTACTTCATTACATTTGTTGTAATCAATTTCAGTACATTAGTTGTACTTCTGTAAAAGCATATGTTGTTTGAAACAATATAAGTATGTATAAAATGATCTTTTACTTTACTTCAACGTTGTATATTCATTTCAATAACTATTGTAAAAATATATAGTGATTATTGATAGAATCAGCTTAGGCTGAATATTGCAAATAGGGGGAGATTGTTAGGCACAAAAAGGCCTCAATCAAGCGTGTCCTATATCATAAGGGGAGATTTTCAATTAAACTTGTTTAAAACACTTAAGGGTATAATTTATGGCTTTTTAATGCCTTATTGAAACTTGATAAGTGATTTGCAATATAAGGCTAAAGCTGCTCACACTGTTACATTAGTTGTAACTTGGCAGATTGCCTCAGCTGTTCTAAACTATTGCACAGGTTTCGCATAAACTGTCTACGCTGCTCATATCCGTTGAACAACTTAGACCCAAATGAAGTGTTCTATTTTCTATGAACAGAACCTGCTATTTGTGAACAGGTTTTACACATTATGGAATTTGTTTCAGTGTCATCATGTAAAGTCTTGAACGTGAAGATCAGTTTACAAGTCGAACACAAAGTGGAAAATGAGAAACTGCTTTCACTGCCCAAGCTATTCTAATACATGAAGACAAAGTGGATATTTGAAATGGGTGACAGACCATTTCTTATATCAAAATGGCTATACAAGTAGAGGAAAGGATTAAAATTGACATTCCTCTTTAAGGTAAAGTAGCCCGCAACAGAGACAAAAAGGAAAAGACACATCATCTGCAACAAAGGGACAAATATTGTTTTGTCAGACGTGCAGAAAAGCAGTCTTGTCTTTTTGAAAAGGCACTCCACTATCTCTGCAACCAATGAAGAAGTTTCTCCGGGATTCTCTGAGTGAGTATAAAAGGAAGCTTCTATGGAATGAGAGATAATCAAGAGAGAGACATCTACAAGTCCAGAACGTGCAAAAGAATTGTGTTTTCATGCATGCAAGTTCTGCCTTCAACTGAGAATAGAATAGTGATAGTGTGTCTAAGCTGTTCTAAGTTTAAGCTATCCATCAGTGTCTTGTAACCCAGTGAGTGCACCTTAGTGAGTGAATTCATTGTAGCTAGTCTAGGTTATTCTTAGATTAGTTGTTCATCTGTTGTTTTTGTCATCTCTGTTTGAACAATTCCGCAGTTCAAACCAGTTTGTAATTAAGACTTGTTAATATATACATACAAACATTGAGCAAAAGTATGTTGAATTTTAAATAACTATATTCACCTCCCCCCCCCCCCCGCCCCCCCCCCCCCCCCGTTACAGTTTACTGCAACATACTTGGTAAGCCTTTTGGGACCTACAATTATGAATAATTATCTAGTCATTTATATATTATCAGATAATGTATAAAAGATTAATATTATTTAATGAATATATAATTATAGGGATAATTATATACGGTTTAAATAATAAATATAATTATAAGGATATACCTTATATTATTATATTAGAGTTTAAATAAATCAAAACTTTTATTTTATATATATATATAGAGAGAGAGAGAGAGAGAGAGAGAGAGAATATTGTTCTATAGAATATGATCCGTGTGAGTACCTAAAAAATGCAGTGTACTGTGAGTACCTGTGAAGACACGGATTTCAGATGTGAACATGCTCCGAAAAAAAATGTTTTTTTCTTTAAAATTCATATTCATTTAGATATGAACAATTTAAGGTTATTCGTAAAAAAAACTATATACATTCACATTTTCTAGCATTTTAAATGTCACGTAAACGTGAAAAAATTTATATGAACATGCTTAGTCTAAACATGCACGTTTCACAAAGTTCTAGTGTGTGTTTATGTGTGATTTTTTCCAAGTAATCTTGTAATATTAATTTAAACATGATTATGAAAAAAAAAATTTTAAAAAAATGGTTTTAAGCGTGGTATCTCCAGTACTCCGCAAAAGTAATGGTATTCATTTGAACCCATATATATATATATATATATATATATATATATATATATATATATATATATATATATATATATATATATATATATATATATATATATATATATATATATATATATATGTATATATATATATATATATGTATATATGTGTATATATATATATGTGTATATATATATATATACGTATATATACATATATATGTATTATATATACATATATATACATATATATGTTATATATATACATATTATATAATATATTATATCATGTATATATATATACATATTATATATATTATATGTATATATACATTATAATATATATAATAACATTACATATATATGTATATATATATATATATGTTTAGTAACCATATATATGTATAATATATATATATTGTATAATTCATATGTAATATTAATATGTTATATATATCTATATGTATTATATTTATATATATCTATATATATAATATATATATGTATATATAATAGAATATATATTATATGATATTATATAATATGTATATATATATATATATATATCATAGAAGAGAGATGAGAGATATTTGTTCTATAGTATATGATTCTGTGAGTACCCTAAAAAAATGCAGTGTACGTAGTACTGGAAGGACACAGATTTCAGATGTGAACATGCTCCGAAAAAAAAATTGTTTTTCTTTAAAATTGATATTTCATTTTAGATATGAACAATTTAAGGTTATTCGTAAAAACAATATATTTACATTCACATTTTCTAGCTTTAAATGTCACGGTAAACGTGAAAAATTTATCAGTGAACGGGCTTAGTCTAAACATGCACGTTTCACAAAGTTCTAGTGTGTGTTTATGTGTGATTTTTTCCAAGTAATCTTGTAATATTAATTTAAACATGATTATGAAAAAAAAAATTTTAAAAAAAATGGTTTTAAGCGTGGTATCTCCAGTACTCCGCAAAACTAATGGTATTCATTTGAACCCACATATATATATATATATATATATATATATATATATATATATATATATATATATATATATATGTGTGTATATTTATAACTGTATATATAATAAAGTTCCCTGGCTTACCAACCAAAATCCCGCGTATCCAATGTACCCGTCATATGCAAGGGTATTTTTCGTAATAAGAACCATGATTCACAACAGTTATAAAATTATCATTCACAACACTTAATTGGTCATTCACATTACTTAATTGATCATTCGCAACACTGAGATCATTCACAACACTTATTTGACTATTTATAATTCTTTAACACTTATTTGATCATTCACAACATTTATTTGATCATTCACAACACTTATTGATCGTTCACAACACTTATTTGGATTACTCACAAGACTTATTTGCCAATTTTCAATTCTTCTACACTTATTTGATCATTCACAACACTTATTTGATCATTCACAATTTTTCAACACTTATTTGAGCATTTACGGGATTTATTTGACTGTTTACACTTCTTTTACACTTATTTAATCATTCACAACACTTATCTGATCATTCACAAGAATTAATTGACCATTCACGATTTTTATTCTATCATTCACAATTTTTATTTGACCATTCACATGAATTATTTTACCATTCACAGTATTTATTTGATCGTTCACAATATTTTTTCGATCATTCACAACACTTATAAAATGACCATTCACACTTAACTGATCATTCATAACACTTATTTGATTAATTAAGTGTTGCGAATGATCATTTTATAAGTATTGTGAATGATCATTTTATAATTCATGTGACATCACTGCGAATGGTCATATTATCAATATACTATGATCAATTAAGTGATGTGAATGGTCATTTTATAAGTATTGTTTATGATCAAATAAGTATTGTGAATGATCAATGAAGTGTTGTGAATGATCATTTTATAAGTCTTGTGGATGATCAAAAAATGTGTTGTGAATGATCAAATAAGTATCGTGAATGGTCAAATAATTCTTGTGAATGATCAAATATGTGTTGTGAATGATCAAATAAGTGTAAAAGAATTATAAATAGTCAAATAACTCTTGTGAATGATCAAATAATTATTGTGAATGATCAAATAAGTGTTGAAGAATTGTGAATGGTCAAATAATTATTATAAATGATCAAATAAGTGTTGAAAAATTGTGAATGGTCAAATAATTATTATGAATGATCAAATAAGTGTGTGAATGGTCAGTTAAGTATTGTTAATTGTCAAATAATTATTGTGAATGATCGAATACGTGATGTAAATGATCAAATAAGTGTAGAAGAGTTATAAATAGTCCAATAACTCTTGTGAATGATCAAATAATTATTGTGAATGATCAAATAACGGTTTGTGAATGACCAAATAAATACTGTGAATGGTCAAATAAGTGTTGTGAATGATCAGTTAAATATTGTGAATGATCAAACAAGTGTTGTAAATGAACAACTAAGTATTGTGAATGATCAATTAAGTGTTGTGAGTGATCATTTTATAAGTGTTGTGAATGAAAATTTTTATAAGTCTTGTGAATTATAATTTTATAGTGTTACTAATGACCGTTGTTATTACGAAAATACCATTTGAGCTTAAAAAAAAGGGTGGCGCACATGATTTTATCTCCTTTGATCACAGCCCTTGTTTTTTTTTATCTTGTGACTTTGAAAGGGTACCCTTAGTACACTTGATTCTCATAGGTACCTTTTTGAACATATATGTATATATATATATATATATATATATATATATATATATATATATATATATATATATATATATATATATATATATACTAGTAGTGTTCCCGCGCAAAGCGGCGACGACAAGCATGGTTCAATAGCAAATTGTTTTTGAAAGACAATGGGAGAAGAAGTTTGCTTTCAAAAAACATGTATTTGGATTGCCATATAGTTAATTTTGTTCTTGTGTTTGTATGTCAATATGTCATTTACCATCATAATATATATTGGAGTAAACGGTTTCGGTATCGACCCGGAATTGGTTTACCCGAAACCGAAATTTGAAGATGTATAAACCGATAAGCAAACCAAAAGATACTCTCAAACCAACCAAAATTCTTCCCTAACCAGCAAAAATACACAAAAATACTTCATAAAGTTGAATCAGTGAAGACCCAAATACATATAAAACAATATAAACTAAATACATACTTCGATTTCACATATCAACATCAAATATCATTTATATATGAATTAATAATCAATGATCAAGACCACTCAATACAAACACTGCAGCAAACACTAAAAATCATGTGCAACGTCAAAACAAAATAGATTATAATCAATAGTAATATATGACAAGTCCAAACGTGTAACACGATTGACTTGATCGATAGTAACCATTAAGATCTATCCATTTAAAACCGATAATAATCAATTTTATTTTCTTTGCGGTTATTTTCCAAATAGCTAAACAATTGTAACATAAAAGTTTGACAAGCCACATTCTGTGTTAGAATGATCAATAACCATGGGCTCCTTGTAGTTGAGCAATTCCAACGGTTGAGACCTGCTCCAGATTAACTTGGAGGTGTGGTAAAAAAATGGTGTGACAGTTAATTGTAACATAAAAGATTGACAAGCCACATTGTAACAACCCAGCTTTTATCTGAAACTTAATTTCGTATTTGATCCAAATAATGTAAATTAAATTTACAATATTAGTTGTGCAATTTAATTAAGTTCAAGATTATTTAAATAAATTATATATTGTATAAATTAGTAAGGATGATTAAAACAAAATGAGATGAGAAATATAAAAGTTTAGTGGGTTAAGTTATAAATATGACCAAATCAATATATAAAAACTAAAATAATGATCATTTATGATCATTAATACTAAAGCACTCTCTCTCTCTCTAATCTCTCTCTATCTCACGGTTCAACCAAAGTTTCAACAAGAGAATTGTAAATTTTTGCATTCAATTGATGAATTAAAGCCAAGGGAAGTTACAAACATCATCAAGGATCATCATTTAACAAGAATTCAAGGTAATATTTAAGTTTGATTCGAAATTTAGAGAATTTGTTTTGGTTTTGTTAAAAACCGAAACCAAAGAATTTAAATTATGAATTTGTTGTTGCATGCATAGATTTCTAGTAGATTGTAATGAATCTAAGTAAATAGAACTTATAGAAATAAAAATCAGTGATTAATTCATTTAAATATGTTCAAAATCTGGAAATTTGAGTAAAAATGTGTTCTTGGCAAAATATTAATATTTTGAATGATCTTGAACAAATTGTGATGATATTGTTAGAGAAAATAGTATAAAAACAACTCAAATATGATAATAAATCAAAATATTAAGTTGCATGTCAAATATAAATGAGTTTAGTAAAAATTGATAAAAATCCATATGAATACAAGTATGAACATGAAGAACAAATTCTGGAAATTTATGAACATGAAGGATCCGAATTCGGTTAGGTCCGAATTCGGATGAAAATCCACTTCGGATAAAACCGTTTTCGGATGGAGCCCATTTCGGACCCTATATCTCGGATGATCCCAATTCGGTCCTAGCATCTTAATTCAGATGAAATGATATTTCGGACTTGTCCCAATTCGGGTATCTACTTCGGATGATGTCAATTTCGGATGGTTTCTTTTCGGTTTTGATCCTAATTCGGATGATCATTAGGACCGAATCCGGATGATCCATTTCGGATAGATCCGAATCCGGATGGTCCGAATCCGGAGGATCCGAATTCGGGTGATCCGAAACCAATTATTATATTTTTATATTTCAATTAAATAAATGATATATGCATATACTTATGGTTTTATATATATATATATATATATATATATATATATATATATATATATATATATATATATATATATATATATATATATATATATATATATATATATATATATATATATATATATATATAGAAAGCTTTTGAGAATTTAATGAAACAAAGAATATAAATAAATGAAAGATTGATAAGATTATCAGTTATCAGAATCAGATAGAATTAAAGATTTTAAAGACTAAAAGAAGATGAAATTGACATGATATTGATATTATAAATTCTGGACAGGTTCAGTGAAATTCTGAACATAGAGACAAAGATTTAAAAGATTTAAAGCGGGTCAAAGACTTGAATTGACAGAACATAATTGACAAAGATAAAATCCTGAGATAACTCAGGTGGCAGATTTTTACATCTGTTTGATAAAGACCCAGACCTGTGAGTTTTAGATATTCAGATTTAACATGTTTGACTTCCGGTTGAGACATATTGTTGATGTTAGATTGATTTGACATTCATATTATCAGCTGGATTGTGACCTGTGCACACTATGGTTAGGTGTTGCCCAGTGGATCATGATAGCTATTTGACTTATCATTTCATATGATATTGCATTCACAGTTCATTTCTGTCATTGCTTTGAGATTATTGCTATCATGACATTGATTACATATGCTTCATCATCGCATATACTTGACATATTGATTAAGCTTGACTAGCCTTGATTGGTCTATTGTTCTAGACCTGGCTATTTCACCAGTTCTATTGAACTTGGTAATGACCTCCGATGTTCCGCCACGTTGATTTACTGGTAGCTAGCCCAGTATGTGGCTGATCCCCACGATTTAAGCGTGAGCGTGGCCTGAGCATCATCCGACTCTATGACTTCTATGTCTCAATCATGAGGGCTGTAGCGGCAGCCAGGACATATCACGCTAGATTGATGATCCGCTTGACATGCATGTTAATTTGTAAATCTATTTACTCACTAAGCTTTGCTTACAGTTGCTGCATTATAATTTTACAGGAAAAGATAAAGGAAAGTCACCTGCTGGACCTAGCTCTTAAGTCTATTAACGATCAAGACAGAAGTATTATAGACCACTACACAACAAAACCTTTCGGTACTGATTGGAAGACAGCAAATGTTGTGGTTTTGGGTAGATTTGATATTATTCTATGATGTAATGATTAGATTAGATGGTACCCTTTTATAACTTTAATTTGAAGTATGTAACCTGTATTTAACTTAAATCCTAATATGCTTGTACTGTAATTTAATATTCCGCACTTAATTACTCTATCTTAGTTTGATTGATATCGTATTGCATGATGTGGGACCTGGACTCGTGAGAACTGCCCCGCAAGGGGTGGTCTTCACAGGATGGTTAAGTTGGTCTCAAACTGAAGCAATACATATGTATCAATCATTTAGGTGGTTTGAACTGAGATAGGATGTACAGACGGTTAGGATGGGAAAAAGGGTACATAGATCTAAGTCTATAAACTGATAGTTATATGATTTTTATTTTCAGTAGAAGATGTCAGGATCAGGATCAGGTGACATACCAAACATGACCCCACAACAAATGTTCGAAATGATGCAACAACTTTTAGCCCAACATTCTGAACAACAAAATAAGACAATGCAAGAACAATTTCAGGCCAGAGATGAGGCCGAAGCTAAAAGACGTGAAGATAACAAAAATAAGAGAAAAGAAAAGCAAGTCCAGACTAATGAATCTGATTCTGATAACACAAATCCTGAAACCCAAATTGCTCAGCCAAAAGGCTGCAAGTTTAAAGATTTCAAAGCTAGCGGTGCTTTGAATTTTGAAGGAACAGTTAATCCGATTCAGGCGATGGATTGGATTAGTCACACTGAAGAAATCTTCAGGATTTCTGATTGCTTAGACTCCAAGAAAGTAAGTTATGCATCCGCTTTGTTTGTCGGTGCTGCTCGTGCTTGTTGGAAGACTCAAAGAAGTATCTATGGAGAGGAGGTGATTCAGACTTTGGAATGGGAGCAGTTTCTTGATATGTATAACGCAAAGTACTGTCCAGTCGACCAGCGATATAAGATGGAAGTACAACTGATGCAGCTGACTCAAGGAACAAAGACAGTTGATGAATACGACCATGAATTCTCGAGGTTATGCGGCTACTCCTCGAATCAAGTAGCTACCGAGGAGAGAAAGATGAATAGATTTCGCGTAGGACTCAACCCTAGATATCGACATCCGATGAGCGCGATCAAATACAAATCTTACTTGGAAATGGTAGAAGCAGCTAGACAGATCGTGCGAGGTTATTTAGAATATGGCGATCAGCTTTACGCCCCATCAGCGAATCCGACATGTCCATTTCCTCCGAAGAAGCAGAGATTCGGCAGATTCCTTAGGCCAAACAAATCTCAGACCCAGCAATCTCAACAATCTCAACCCAAAGCGCAAGCTTACTCATTGACAAACGAGCCACGATTCTGCAAGAGATGCAGAAAATCACACATGGGGCTGTGTAACCCAGATGACGTCACTTGCTTTGCGTGCAACAGAATTGGGCACAGTAGCGAAGAGTGTCCACAGCAAGGACGTGGATGTGCGAAATGCGGGAAGAGAGGATACTTCATGTATCAGTGTCGCAGCGGACAACGAGGACAGTCACAGTCGTCAGCTGGAGGATCTACGATGAAAAGTTCTGCTGCAACTCTGACAGCCAGGACACGTGCGTTTCAGATAATGGCCGAAGAAGCAAAGGAAACCCCTGATGTAGTTACGGGTATGTTTTTACTTAACTCCATTCCTGCCCGAGTATTATTCGATTCTGGCGCGAGTCGTTCCTTCATATCGACTTCTTTTGCATCAAGATTATCTAAGTCCCCATCGAAGCTTTCTGTTGTAATTGATATTGAGACAGCCAGTAACAACTATGTTATGGCTGATTCTGTTTATCGAAACTGCACTCTACTTGTTGATAATATCGTGTTCAATCTCGACCTCATTCCTATTCCGTTGGAAGAGTTCGACGTCATCATCGGGATGGACTGGTTAATGAACAACGAGGCTATATTCGTCTGCAACCGTCGGATCATTAGAATCAAGTCTTCAAATGATCGAGTATTAGAAATCAAAGGCGAGAAACGGAAAGGTGCACATTGTTTCATATCAGTTGACAAAGCGCATAAATATTTATCTAAGGGCCACGAATCTTATATCTGTTATGTTTCATCTGAATCTAACCCTGAAGCTCAAAAGAAATCCTTATCTGATATTCCTATCGTCTGTGAGTTTCCAGACGTCTTTCCCGATGATATTTCTGGAGTGCCACCAGAACGTCAAGTCGAATTCGGCATTGACTTAGTCCCTGGTGCGGCTCCCATTGCAAAAGCTCCTTACAGACTTGCACCTGCAGAAATGTAGGAAACGTCAAAGCAGTTGCAAGAACTGTTGGAAAAGGGGTTTATCCGACCGAGTTCATCTCCGTGGGTGCACCTATCTTATTTGTCAAAAAGAAAGATGGAACTTTCCGTATGTGCATCGACTACCGCGAGTTGAAAAAAGTTACTATAAAGAACAAATATCCTCTGCCCAGGATCGATGATCTGTTTGATCAGCTACAAGGAGCCAGCTACTTCTCGAAAATCGATCTTCGTTCTGGGTATCATCAACTAAAAGTCAGAGATGAAGATATTCCGAAGACAGCCTTCCGAACAAGATACGGTCATTATGAATTTCTCGTAATGCCGTTTGGTTTAACGAATGCACCAACGGCGTTCATGGATCTCATTAATCGCGTATGCAGACCGATGCTGGATAAGTTAGTTATCGTATTCATAGACGATATTCTGATTTACTCCAAAACGGAGGCTGATCATTCTATACATCTACGACAATTGCTAGGGTTACTGAGAAAAGAAGGACTCTACGCAAAATTCTCTAAGTGCGAATTCTGGCTCAGACAGGTATAACATTACATTGTCTTGAGCTATTCTTTAAGCGTTCTTTGATTGAACAAAACTTGTAACTCTACTTTGTTGATTTTATAGATTCATTTCCTTGGCCATGTTGTTTCTGGCGAAGGTATTTCGTTGATCCGTCAATAGTCGAGGCTGTTCAGAAATGGCAAACGCCTCGCAATGCCTCCGAAATAAGAAGTTTCCTTGGATTAGCCGGTTATTATCGGCGATTCATAAAGGACTTCTCGAAGATTGATGTGCCACTTACAATGTTAACACGAAAGGATACACCTTTTGTATGGGCTGATAAACAGCAAGAGGCATTCGAAATTCTAAAGCAAAAGATCATTCAAGCGCCTATCCTAGCCTTACCAGAAGGCAATGATGATTTTGTCGTTTACAGCGACACTTCGGTGCTGGCTTAGGATGTGTTCTTATGCAAAGGGGAAAAGTAATTGCCTACGCTTCAAGGCAAATAAAGGATTACGAGAAAAGTGCACCAACTCATGATCTCGAGTTGGCTGCCGTTACCTTTGCTCTAAAAATTTGGCGTCATTATCTTTATGGGACTCGGTGTCAGCTTTACACCGATCATAAGAGTCTCAAGCATCTTTTCACTCAAAAGGATCTAAATATGAAACAGCGTCGGTCCTTGGAGCTTATTAAGGACTATGATTGCGAGATCCTATATCATCCAGGCAAAGCTAATGTTGTCGCGGATGCTTTGAGTAGGAAAGTCTATCCGGAAAAGTGCTGCTATGCCCTGACTCCTGTGGTATTCTCTTCTGATCTTATGGAAGACATCAGAGTTACTCAAGCTGAAGCAACGAAGGAAGAGAATCTCTGTTCTGAAAATCTCAAAGGGCAACTTCAATTCTTATCTCTGAACCATTTGGGACTTCATTGTCTTAAGGGAAACCGAATCTGGGTTCCTAAGTATGGTTCAATTCACAGCACTCTTCTATCTGAAGCTCATCAGTCCAAATTATCCGTTCATCCTGGTAGCTCAAGGATGTACTTCGACCTGAAAGCTGATTACTGGTGGCCAGGAATGAAGAAAGACATCGGTAAGTATGTTGAAAGCTGCAGAGTCTGTCAAATGGTAAAGGCAGAACATCAGAAACCCTTCGGGGATATGCAACCACTGCCAGTTCCTGAATGGAAGTGGGAGCATATAACAATGGACTCCATCACTAAGTTGCCAAAAACCCAGAGACAGCACAACTCCATCTGGGTAGTCGTGGACCGATTAATGAAGTCAGCTCATTTCATACCGATGAAAGAAACATACTCTCTCGATAGATTGGCACAGCTGTACATCACCGAAATAATTTCTCCTCACGGTGTGCCAAAGTCTATCGTATCTGATCGTGATAGTCGTTTCACATCTAGATTCTGGCAAGCACTACAAGACGGGATGGGTACTCGGATCTCTATGAGTACTGCTTATCATCCTAATGCAGATGGCCAAAGTGAGCGTACTATCCTTACTCTTGAGGATATGCTTCGTGCCTGCATTCTTGATCTAGGTGGTAACTGGGATGACCACTTGCCGTTGGTCGAATTCTCTTACAACAACAGTTATCATTCAACGATCAAGATGGCTCCATTTGAAGCTTTGTACGGAAGAAAGTGCAGAACTCCTACCTGTTGGCGTGAAACAGGTGAATCACCAATAGCAGGTCCTGCCCTTCTACAATTGACTCATGAAAAGATTCAACTTGTCAGAAGGAATATTCTTGAAGCTCAAACTAGGCAGAAGTCATACTATGATAACCGGCACAGATCTATCAGCTTTGCGGTTAACGATTGGGTGATGTTGAAAGTATCCCCAATGAAGAATGTGGTGCGGTTCATTAAAAGAAACAAGCTAGCTCCGATATTCATTGGTCCGTTCAAGATTGTTGAAAAGATTGGAAATCAATCTTATCGTCTTGAACTGCCAGCGGACTTAACTTGATTAATTAAGTGTTGCGAATGATCATTTTATAAGTATTGTGAATGATCATTTTATAATTCATGTGACATCACTGCGAATGGTCATATTATCAATATACTATGATCAATTAAGTGATGTGAATGGTCATTTTATAAGTATTGTTTATGATCAAATAAGTATTGTGAATGATCAATGAAGTGTTGTGAATGATCATTTTATAAGTCTTGTGGATGATCAAAAAATGTGTTGTGAATGATCAAATAAGTATCGTGAATGGTCAAATAATTCTTGTGAATGATCAAATATGTGTTGTGAATGATCAAATAAGTGTAAAAGAATTATAAATAGTCAAATAACTCTTGTGAATGATCAAATAATTATTGTGAATGATCAAATAAGTGTTGAAGAATTGTGAATGGTCAAATAATTATTATAAATGATCAAATAAGTGTTGAAGAATTGTGAATGGTCAAATAATTATTATGAATGATCAAATAAGTGTGTGAATGGTCAGTTAAGTATTGTTAATTGTCAAATAATTATTGTGAATGATCGAATACGTGTTGTAAATGATCAAATAAGTGTAGAAGAGTTATAAATAGTCCAATAACTCTTGTGAATGATCAAATAATTATTGTGAATGATCAAATAACGGTTTGTGAATGACCAAATAAATACTGTGAATGGTCAAATAAGTGTTGTGAATGATCAGTTAAATACTGTGAATGATCAAACAAGTGTTGTAAATGAACAACTAAGTATTGTGAATGATCAATTAAGTGTTGTGAGTGATCATTTTATAAGTGTTGTGAATGAACATTTTTATAAGTCTTGTGAATTATAGTTTTATAGTGTTACTAATGACCGTTGTTATTACGAAAATACCATTTGAGCTTAACAAAAAGGGTGGCGCACATGATTTTATCTCCTTTGATCACAGCCCTTGTTTTTTTTTATCTTGTGACTTTGAAAGGGTACCCTTAGTACACTTGATTCTCATAGGTACCTTTTTGAACATATATATATATATATATATATATATATATATATATATATATATATATATATATATATATATATATATATATACTAGTAGTGTTCCCGCGCAAAGCGGCGACGACAAGCATGGTTCAATAGCAAATTGTTTTTGAAAGACAATGGGAGAAGAAGTTTGCTTTCAATAAACATGTATTTGGATTGCCATATAGTTAATTTTGTTCTTGTGTTTGTATGTCAATATGTCATTTACCATCATAATATATATTGGAGTAAACGGTTTCGGTATCGACCCGGAATTGGTTTACCCGAAACCGAAATTTGAAGATGTATAAACCGATAAGCAAACCAAAAGATACTCTCAAACCAACCAAAATTCTTCCCTAACCAGCAAAAATACACAAAAATACTTCATAAAGTTGAATCAGTGAAGACCCAAATACATATAAAACAATATAAACTAAATACATACTTCGATTTCACATATCAACATCAAATATCATTTATATATGAATTAATAATCAATGATCAAGAGCACTCAATACAAACACTGCAGCAAACACTAAAAATCATGTGCATCGTCAAAACAAAATAGATTATAATCAATAGTAATATATGACAAGTCCAAACGTGTAACACGATTGACTTGATCGATAGTAACCATTAAGATCTATCCATTTAAAACCGACAATAATCAATTTTATTTTCTTTGCGGTTATTTTCCAAATAGCTAAACAATTGTAACATAAAAGTTTGACAAGCCACATTCTGTGTTAGAATGATCAATAACCATGGGCTCCTTGTAGTTGAGCAATTCCAACGGTTGAGACCTGCTCCAGATTAACTTGGAGGTGTGGTAAAAAAATGGTGTGACAGTTAATTGTAACATAAAAGATTGACAAGCCACATTGTAACAACCCAGCTTTTATCTGAAACTTAATTTCGTATTTGATCCAAATAATGTAAATTAAATTTACAATATTAGTTGTGCAATTTAATTAAGTTCAAGATTATTTAAATAAATTATATATTGTATAAATTAGTAAGGATGATTAAAACAAAATGAGATGAGAAATATAAAAGTTTAGTGGGTTAAGTTATAAATATGACCAAATCAATATATAAAAACTAAAATAATGATCATTTATGATCATTAATACTAAAGCACTCTCTCTCTCTCTAATCTCTCTCTATCTCACGGTTCAACCAAAGTTTCAACAAGAGAATTGTAAATTTTTGCATTCAATTGATGAATTAAAGCCAAGGGAAGTTACAAACATCATCAAGGATCATCATTTAACAAGAATTCAAGGTAATATTTAAGATTGATTCGAAATTTAGAGAATTTGTTTCGGTTTTGTTAAAAACCGAAACCAAAGAATTTAAATTATGAAATTGTTGTTGCATGCATAGATTTCTAGTAGATTATAATGAATCTAAGTAAATAGAACTTATAGAAATAAAAATCAGTGATTAATTCATTTAAATATGTTCAAAATCTGGAAATTTGAGTAAAAATGTGTTCTTGGCAAAATATTAATATTTTGAATGATCTTGAACAAATTGTGATGATATTGTTAGAGAAAATAGTATAAAAACAACTCAAATATGATAATAAATCAAAATATTAAGTTGCATGTCAAATATAAATGAGTTTAGTAAAAATTGATAAAAATCCATATGAATACAAGTATGAACATGAAGAACAAATTCTGGAAATTTATGAACATGAAGGATCCGAATTCGGTTAGGTCCGAATTCGGATGAAAGTCCACTTCGGATAAAACCGTTTTCGGATGGAGCCCATTTCGGACCCTATATCTCGGATGATCCCAATTCGGTCCTAGCATCTTAATTCGGATGAAATGATAATTCGGACTTGTCCCAATTCGGGTATCTACTTCGGATGATGTCAATTTCGGATGGTTTCTTTTCGGTTTTGATCCTAATTCGGATGATCATTAGGACCGAATCCGGATGATCCATTTCGGATAGATCCGAATCCGGATGGTCCGAATCCGGAGGATCCGAATTCGGGTGATCCGAAACCAATTATTATATTTTTATATTTCAATTAAATAAATGATATATGCATATACTTATGGTTATATATATATATATATATATATATATATATATATATATATATATATATATATATATATATATATATATATATATATATATATATATATATATATATAGAAAGCTTTTGAGAATTTAAAGAAACAAAGAATATAAATAAATGAAAGATTGATAAGATTATCAGTTATCAGAATCAGATAGAATTAAAGATTTTAAAGACTAAAAGAAGATGAAATTGACATGATATTGATATTATAAATTCTGGACAGGTTCAGTGAAATTCTGAACATAGAGACAAAGATTTAAAAGATTTAAAGCGGGTCAAAGACTTGAATTGACAGAACATAATTGACAAAGATAAAATCCTGAGATAACTCAGGTGGCAGATTTTTACATCTGTTTGATAAAGACCCAGACCTGTGAGTTTTAGATATTCAGATTTAACATGCTTGACTTCCGGTTGAGACATATTGTTGATGTTAGATTGATTTGACATTCATATTATCAGCTGGATTGTGACCTGGGCACACTATGGTTAGGTGTTGCCCAGTGGATCATGATAGCTATTTGACTTATCATTTCATATGATATTGCATTCACAGTTCATTTCTGTCATTGCTTTGAGATTATTGCTATCATGACATTGATTACATATGCTTCATCATCGCATATACTTGACATATTGATTAAGCTTGACTAGCCTTGATTGGTCTATTGTTCTAGACCTGGCTATTTCACCAGTTCTATTGAACTTGGTAATGACCTCCGATGTTCCGCCACGTTGATTTACTGGTAGCTAGCCCAGTATGTGGCTGATCCCCACGATTTAAGCGTGAGCGTGGCCTGAGCATCATCCGACTCTATGACTTCTATGTCTCAATCATGAGGGCTGTAGCGGCAGCCAGGACATATCACGCTAGATTGATGATCCGCTTGACATGCATGTTAATTTGTAAATCTATTTACTCACTAAGCTTTGCTTACAGTTGCTGCATTATAATTTTACAGGAAAAGATAAAGGAAAGTCACATGCTGGACCTAGCTCTTAAGTCTATTAACGATCAAGACAGAAGTATTCTAGACCACTACACAACAAAACCTTTCGGTACTGATTGGAAGACAGCAAATGTTGTGGTTTTGGGTAGATTTGATATTATTCTATGATGTAATGATTAGATTAGATGGTACCCTTTTATAACTTTAATTTGAAATATGTAACATGTATTTAACTTAAATCCTAATATGCTTGTACTGTAATTTAATATTCCGCACTTAATTACTCTATCATAGTTTGATTGATATCGTATTGCATGATGTGGGACCTGGACTCGTGAGAACTGCCCCGCAAGGGGTGGTCTTCACAGGATGGTTAAGTTGGTCTCAAACTGAAGCAATACATATGTATCAATCATTTAGGTGGTTTGAACTGAGATAGGATGTACAGACGGTTAGGATGGGAAAAAGGGTACATAGATCTAAGTCTATAAACTGATAGTTATATGATTTTTATTTTCAGTAGAAGATGTCAGGATCAGGATCAGGTGACATACCAAACATGACCCCACAACAAATGTTCGAAATGATGCAACAACTTTTAGCCCGACATTCTGAACAACAAAATAAGACAATGCAAGAACAATTTCAGGCCAGAGATGAGGCCGAAGCTAAAAGACGTGAAGATAAGAAAAATAAGAGAAAAGAAAAGCAAGTCCAGACTAATGAATCTGATTCTGATAACACAAATCCTGAAACCCAAATTGCTCAGCCAAAAGGCTGCAAGTTTAAAGATTTCAAAGCTAGCGGTGCTTTGAATTTTGAAGGAACAGTTAATCCGATTCAGGCGATGGATTGGATTAGTCACACTGAAGAAATCTTCAGGATTTCTGATTGCTTAGACTCCAAGAAAGTAAGTTATGCATCCGCTTTGTTTGTCGGTGCTGCTCGTGCTTGTTGGAAGACTCAAAGAAGTATCTATGGAGAGGAGGTGATTCAGACTTTGGAATGGGAGCAGTTTCTTGATATGTTTAACGCAAAGTACTGTCCAGTCGACCAGCGATATAAGATGGAAGTACAACTGATGCAGCTGACTCAAGGAACAAAGACAGTTGATGAATACGAGCATGAATTCTCGAGGTTATGCGGCTACTCCTCGAATCAAGTTGCTACCGAGGAGAGAAAGATGAATAGACTTCGCGTAGGACTCAACCCTAGATATCGACATCCGATGAGCGCGATCAAATACAAATCTTACTTGGAAATGGTAGAAGCAGCTAGACAGATCGAGCGAGGTTATTTTGAATATGGCAATCAGCTTTACGCCCCATCAGCGAATCCGACATGTCCATTTCCTCCGAAGAAGCAGAGATTCGGCAGATTCCTTAGGCCAAACAAATCTCAGACCCAGCAATCTCAACAATCTCAACCCAAAGCGCAAGCTTACTCATTGACAAACGAGCCACGATTCTGCAAGAGATGCAGAAAATCACACATGGGGCTGTGTAACCCAGATGACGTCACTTGCTTTGCGTGCAACAGAATTGGGCACAGTAGCAAAGAGTGTCCACAGCAAGGACGCGGATGTGCGAAATGCGGGAAGAGAGGATACTTCATGTATCAGTGTCGCAGCGGACAACGAGGACAGTCACAGTCGTCAGCTGGAGGATCTACGATGAAAAGTTCTGCTGCAACTCTGACAGCCAGGACACGTGCGTTTCAGATAATGGCCGAAGAGGCAAAGGAAACCCCTGATGTAGTTACGGGTATGTTTTTACTTAACTCCATTCCTGCCCGAGTATTATTCGATTCTGGCGCGAGTCGTTCCTTCATATCGACTTCTTTTGCATCAAGATTATCTAAGTCCCCATCGAAGCTTTCTGTTGTAATTGATATTGAGACAGCCAGTAACAACTATGTTATGGCTGATTCTGTTTATCGAAACTGCACTCTACTTGTTGATAATATCGTGTTCAATCTCGACCTCATTCCTATTCCGTTGGAAGAGTTCGACGTCATCATCGGGATGGACTGGTTAATGAACAACGAGGCTATATTCGTCTGCAACTGTCGGATCATTAGAATCAAGTCTTCGGACGATCGAGTATTAGAAATCAAAGGCGAGAAACGGAAAGGTGCACATTGTTTCATATCAGTTGACAAAGCGCATAAATATTTATCTAAGGGCCACGAATCTTATATCTGTTATGTTTCATCTGAATCTAACCCTGAAGCTCAAAAGAAATCCTTATCTGATATTCCTATCATCTGTGAGTTTCCAGACGTCTTTCCCGATGATATTTCTGGAGTGCCACCAGAACGTCAAGTCGAATTCGGCATTGACTTAGTCCCTGGTGCGGCTCCCATTGCAAATGCTCCTTACAGACTTGCACCTGCAGAAATGTAGGAAACGTCAAAGCAGTTGCAAGAACTGTTGGAAAAGGGGTTTATCCGACCGAGTTCATCTCCGTGGGTGCACCTATCTTATTTGTCAAAAAGAAAGACAGAACTTTCCGTATGTGCATCGACTACCGCGAGTTGAACAAAGTTACTATAAAGAACAAATATCCTCTGCCCAGGATCGATGATCTGTTTGATCAGCTACAAGGAGCCAGCTACTTCTCGAAAATCGATCTTCGTTCTGGGTATCATCAACTAAAAGTCAGAGATGAAGATATTCCGAAGACAGCCTTCCGAACAAGATACGGTCGTTACGAATTTCTCGTAATGCCGTTTGGTTTAACGAATGCACCAGCGGCGTTCATGGATCTCATGAATCGCGTGTGCAGACCGATGCTGGATAAGTTAGTTATCGTATTCATAGACGATATTCTGATTTACTCCAAAACGGAGGCTGATCATTCTATACATCTACGACAATTGCTAGGGTTACTGAGAAAAGAAGGACTCTACGCAAAATTCTCTAAGTGCGAATTCTGGCTCAGACAGGTATAACATTACATTGTCTTGAGCTATTCTTTAAGCGTTCTTTGATTGAACAAAACTTGTAACTCTACTTTGTTGATTTTATAGATTCAATTCCTTGGCCATGTTGTTTCTGGCGAAGGTATTTCGGTGATCCGTCTATAGTCGAGGCTGTTCAGAAATGGCAAACGCCTCGCAATGCCTCCGAAATAAGAAGTTTCCTTGGATTGGCCGGTTATTATCGGCGATTCATAAAGGACTTCTCGAAGATTGATGTGCCACTTACAATGTTAACACGAAAGGATACACCTATTGTATGGGCTGATAAACAGCAAGAGGCATTCGAAATTCTACAGCAAAAGCTAATTCAAGCGCCTATCCTAGCCTTACCAGAAGGCAATGATGATTTTGTCGTTTACAGCGACACTTCTGGTACTGGCTTAGGATGTGTTCTTATGCAAAGGGGAAAAGTAATTGCCTACGCTTCAAGGCAAATAAAGGATTACGAGAAAAGTGCACCAACTCATGATCTCGAGTTGGCTGCCGTTACCTTTGCTCTAAAAATTTGGCGTCATTATCTTTATGGGACTCGGTGTCAGCTTTACACCGATCATAAGAGTCTCAAGCATCTTTTCACTCAAAAGGATCTAAATATGAAACAGCGTCGGTCCTTGGAGCTTATTAAGGACTATGATTGCGAGATCCTATATCATCCAGGCAAAGCTAATGTTGTCGCGGATGCTTTGAGTAGGAAAGTCTATCCGGAAAAGTGCTGCTATGCCCTGACTCCTGTGGTATTCTCTTCTGATCTTATGGAAGACATCAGAGTTACTCAAGCTGAAGCAACGAAAGAAGAGAATCTCTGTTCTGAAAATCTCAAAGGGCAACTTCAATTCTTATCTCTGAACCATTTGGGACTTCATTGTCTTAAGGGAAACCGAATCTGGGTTCCTAAGTATGGTTCAATTCACAGCACTCTTCTATCTGAAGCTCATCAGTCCAAATTATCCGTTCATCCTGGTAGCTCAAGGATGTACTTCGACCTGAAAGCTGATTACTGGTGGCCAGGAATGAAGAAAGACATCGGTAAGTATGTTGAAAGCTGCAGAGTCTGTCAAATGGTAAAGGCAGAACATCAGAAACCCTTCGGGGATATGCAACCACTGCCAGTTCCTGAATGGAAGTGGGAGCATATAACAATGGACTCCATCACTAAGTTGCCAAAAACCTAGAGACAGCACGACTCCATCTGGGTAGTCGTGGACCGATTAATGAAGTCAGCTCATTTCATACCGATGAAAGAAACATACTCTCTCGATAGATTGGCACAGCTGTACATCACCGAAATAATTTCTCCTCACGTTGTGCCAAAGTCTATCGTATCTGATCGTGATAGTCGTTTCACATCTAGATTCTGGCAAGCACTACAAGACGGGATGGGTACTCGGATCTCTATGAGTACTGCTTATCATCCTAATGCAGATGGCCAAAGTGAGCGTACTATCCTTACTCTTGAAGATATGCTTCGTGCCTGCATTCTTGATCTAGGTGGTAACTGGGATGACCACTTGCCGTTGGTCGAATTCTCTTACAACAACAGTTATCATTCAACGATCAAGATGGCTCCATTTGAAGCTTTGTACGGAAGAAAGTGCAGAACTCCTACCTGTTGGCGTGAAACAGGTGAATCACCAATAGCAGGTCCTGCCCTTCTTCAATTGACTCATGAAAAGATTCAACTTGTCAGAAGGAATATTCTTGAAGCTCAAAGTAGGCAGAAGTCATACTATGATAACCGGCACAGATCTATCAGCTTTGCGGTTAACGATTGGGTGATGTTGAAAGTATCCCCAATGAAGAATGTGGTGCGGTTCATTAAAAGAAACAAGCTAGCTCCGAGATTCATTGGTCCGTTCAAGATTGTTGAAAAGATTGGAAATCAATCTTATCGTCTTGAACTACCAGTGGACTTAGCTGGAATACACCCTGTATTCCATGTTAGTCATCTGAGAAAAAGTTTAGCTGATGAAAGAGAAGTTCAAATACCACACGTTAACTTGCAGATTGATGAAAAGCTTAGAGTGGTTGAAGAGCCAGAACGTATTCTAGACTCGAAGACCAAAAAGCTTCGGAATAAAGAGATACAGATGGTGCTCGTCCAGTGGAAACACCATAAAGGTTCGCATCAGTCTTGGGAATCCAGAGATGTCATGAAAGCAACTTATCCCAGTCTGTTTGAACGTAGCTAACTTCGGGGACGAAGTTTGTGCGTGGTGGAGCCCATTCTGTAACAACCCAGCTTTTATCTGAAACTTAATTTCGTATTTGATCCAAATAATGTAAATTTTATTTACAATATTAGTTGTGCAATTTAATTAAGTTCAAGATTATTTAAATAAGTTGTATTTTGTATAAATTAGTAAGGATGATTAAAACAAAATGAGATGAAAAATATAAAAGTTTAGTGGGTTAAGTAACAAATATGACCAAATCAATATATAAAAACTAAAATAATGATCATTTATGATCATTAATACTAAAGCACTCTCTCTCTCTAATCTCTCTCTATGTCACGGTTCAACCAAAGTTTCAACAAGGGAATTGTAAATTTTTGCATTCAATTGATGAATTAAAGCCAAGGGAAGTTACAAACATCATCAAGGATCATCATTTAACAAGAATTCAAGGTAATATTTAAGTTTGATTCGAAATTTAGAGAATTTGTTTCGGTTTTGTTAAAAACCGAAACCAAAGAATTTAAATTATGAAATTGTTGTTGCATGCATAGATTTCTAGTAGATTATGATGAATCTAAGTAAATAGAACTCATAGAAATAAAAATCAGTGATTAATTCATTTAAATATGTTCAAAATCTGGAAATTTGAGTAAAAATGTGTTCTTGGCAAAATATTAATATTTTGAATGATCTTGAACAAATTATAATGATATTGTTAGAGAAAATAGTATAAAAACAACCCAAATATGATAATAAATCATAATATTAAGTTGCATGTCAAATATAAATGAGTTTAGTAAAAATTGATAAAAATCCGTATGAATACAAGTATGAACATGAAGAACAAATTCTGGAAATTTATGAACATGAATGATCCGAATTCGGTTAGGTCCGAATTCGGATGAAAGTCCACTTCGGATAAAACCATTTTCGGATGGAGCCCATTTCAGACCCTATATCTCGGATGATCCCAATTCGGTCCTAGCATCTTAATTCGGATGAAATGATAATTCGGACTTGTCCCAATTCGGGTATCTACTTCGGATGATGTCAATTTCGGATGGTTTCTTTTAGGTTTTGATCCTAATTCGGATGATCATTAGGACCGAATCCGGATGATCCATTTCGGATAGATCCGAATCCGGATGGTCCGAATCCGGAGGATCCGAATTCGGGTGATCCGAAACCAATTATTATATTTTTATATTTCAATTAAATAAATGATATATGCATATACTTCTGGTTATATATATCTATATATATATATATATATATATATATATATATATATATATATATATATATATATATATATATATATATATATATATATATATATATATATAGAAAGCTTTTGAGAATTTAATGAAACAAAGAATATAAATAAATGAAAGATTGATAAGATTATCAGTTATCAGAATCAGATAGAATTAAAGATTTTAAAGACTAAAAGAAGATGAAATTGACATGATATTGATATTATAAATTCTGGACAGGTTCAGTGAAATTCTGAACAGAGACAAAGATTTAAAAGATTTAAAGCGGGTCAAAGACTTGAATTGACAGAACAGAATTGACAAAGATAAAATCCTGAGATAACTCAGGTGGCAGATTTTTACATCTGTTTGATAAAGACCCAGACCTGTGAGTTTTAGATATTCAGATTTAACATGCTTGACTTCCGGTTGAGACATATTGTTGATGTTAGATTGATTTGACATTCATATTATCAGCTGGATTGTGACCTGGGCACACTATGGTTAGGTGTTGCCCAGTGGATCATGATAGCTATTTGACTTATCATTTCATATGATATTGCATTCACAGTTCATTTCTGTCATTGCTTTGAGATTATTGCTATCATGACATTGATTACATATGCTTCATCATCGCATATACTTGACCTATTGATTAAGCTTGACTAGCCTTGATTGGTCTATTGTTCTAGACCTGGCTATTTCACCAGTTCTAATGAACTTGGTAATGACCTCCGATGTTCCGCCACGTTGATTTACTGGTAGCTAGCCCAGTATGTGGCTGATCCCCACGATTTAAGCGTGAGCGTGGCCTGAGCATCATCCGACTCTATGACTTCTATGTCTCAATCATGAGGGCTGTAGCGGCAGCCAAGACATATCACGCTAGATTGATGATCCGCTTGACATGCATGTTAATTTGAAAATCTATTTACTCACTAAGCTTTGCTTACAGTTGCTGCATTATTATTTACAGGAAAAGATAAAGGAAAGTCACCTGCTGGACCTAGCTCTTAAGTCTATTAACGATCAAGACAGAAGTATTTTAGACCACTACACAACAAAACCTTTCGATACTGATTGGAAGACAGCAAATGTTGTGGTTTTGGGTAGATTTGATATTATTCTATGATGTAATGATTAGATTAGATGGTACCCTTTTATAACTTTAATTTGAAATATGTAACCTGCATTTAACTTAAATCCTAATATGCTTGTACTGTAATTTAATATTCCGCACTTAATTACTCTATCTTAGTTTGATTGATATCGTATTGCATGATGTGGGACCTGGACTCGTGAGAACTGCCCCGCAAGGGGTGGTCTTCACACTCATTCTGTGTTTTACAAACAGAATGATCAACAACCATGGGCTCCTTGTAGTTGAGCAATTCCAACGGTTGAGACCTGCCCCAAGCTAACTTGGAGGTGTGGTAAAAAAATGGAGTGACAGTTTATCACAAAATGAGTAAACGTGTAAGAAACAATGCTTAGTTGAGCATTATTTTGGAGAAACAATGGAAGTTGTTAACTTGTTATTTAAGAAATAATGTTGTATTTGCCAAAACATGTTGCACATCACTTTGTTAAAAACTATTTAAGTTTTTTTATTAGGTTGGTCTTGAAACTGTATTTATAGGTCAAAGGTTTTGGGGCAATAATGAGGTGGTTTTCCATCTCGGTTTGGCCAATTTGTGACTTTTAACATCTTTTTTCATGATAGTATTCAAACACTATATGGTTTCAATGTTGTTACCCTTGGCACAAATGACCATCTATGATAATTTTTTCTTGCTTATACTGAATCTAATATGTGTTTGGTGTAAACCAATAACAAGAAATTTGGGACGCACTCACGCAGCAGGCATGGCGGGACATTTTTTTGGCTTCATCTGAAAATAGGTGCTAGGACCATTAAACTGTCTTTAAAAATGAGCATTTAGAGAGTGGAAATACATTTAGAAACTGTCTTTAAAAATGAGCAATTTGCCACCGAGTTTAAAGTGGTCAATGAAACGACTTGAGTACTTACATTTTGAACATATACAAATGGGCTGTGTATACCACTGGAAGCCTTCATTGACCTCTAACATACTTTCTGGAGACCAATCATCTAGTCCTTATTCATGGAGGTGGTTTTGGAATTTCGTGTTTGTACAAAACAATTGCTTTTTTAAAAGAATGTAAATTCAGAGTTATTACAATTGATCTAACTGGATCTGAAATTCATTTATTTGATGCCAATAGCATTAAAAGTCTTTCACAGAATGAGATGTCACTCACAGATTTCATGGAAAATCTTGTAGATGGAGAAAAGCTTGATTTCTTATCTAAAATGAACTCTTTTCTTATTTCATGTTGTACTTTCTGTTCTTTAGAGTACAAATGCCAACTTCAAATATAAACCGGCCCCATGCCATGTATACCATCTTAACCTACACAAAGCTCCCAACAAAAATACACAAAAACTATTTTCCAAGGTGAAAGAATAATGAGAAAATCTTGAAACCAGATTCGATATCAAAAGGATTGGTTAAATCCTACAATCAGCACATCAGAAGTCAAATCTTTTCTTAGTTTTGTGACCAAGCAAAATGGTACCTCTAGTCTACCATAAGCCAATAAACTTCCACCAGACCCCTCCGACTCCAAACCAGATGACGATATTTATCTCCGACACAAGGAATCCATATCCCCCACAAAATCACATTTCATGCCTACAAGAGAGACAAAAAGAATGGGGTAACTTAACAGAGTTTTCATCACTGAGAATTAGACTACAATGGGTGCATTAGTTTAATGCAGAATACAGAATTGAAGATTCAAGCTTGGGTCATGTGCTTATCTTATAAATATAAATAAAGCTATTGCCTTGGGTCTCACCCAAGGTACACAGCTCCACAAATTCAGTAATTTCTTCATTCAGAATATACCTCCAAAACTGCAAAATGATTACATCAATTATATTATCACTTTTATGCCTGTTAAAGCATCAAAAACCAATTACATTCCAAACGTTAACTAACAAATACATGTAAATGGTTTCATATATAAGATACAAATTAAAAGAAAGCAATATATTTAGTCTAAGTATCTTTTAAATTATTTCAATACAAGCAGAAAAAATACAATAAAAATGAAAATAGGACAAACGAAATAGAGTGGGATAGTTTGTTTTTTTAAATGCTCATTTTATATACTATTTATGCTAGTTTGTTTTATTTTTAATTCATGTAGATCACATTTGAAGACAAAGCCAAAACAAAGATAGATAATTTTAGAAGTGTCTCATACCATGAAAGTCAAGAATATGACATGGAAGGACATCATATGGTTTGACAACATGAGCATGGTCAAAAGGCATTTCATAAGTTCATATATATTTGTTTAAAAAGTAAACATTCATTGTCATTCCCTTTTGTATCAACCACACCCGTGAACACCAAGTATCATGGATCAATACAAAACAAACATAAAATCAGCAGCAATTCAATTTTGTAAACACCCCATAAAACCTAAAAAACATTTAAAAAAAAACAAAAAGCGCACCAAAACAATTACAAAACCAGGCCAAAAGAGCCCTCAAACGACTCAATAATAACCTCAAAAGGTTTTTCTTTTCTCCCATTTTTGACTTTAGGTTCATTTATGAGAGGATTTATAACCTGCACACACTAAAAATCATTCCTAATAAAATACTAATATAGAACTGTGCTCATGTGGTCATGTCAAAGCCATAATCACAAAAAAAAAAAAAAAATTCTAGTCATAACTTAAAGAATGTAAAATATATAACCTGTGGAGATGAGCTGATTAAAATGAAAGTAACCATAGGAAAATCGAATGTCTAGATTAGACATGCGTATAAATTCCCAATGAAAATCCTTGCGGCAACTCTTTACTTAAATTTTCAAATCTGAACCTACTCAACAGCACACAACCACACACTTATTATTCGATTAACTAATTAGTTTAGATATATTTACTGGTTTATTGGTGTTGCAAATGATTTAT
This sequence comes from Centrapalus pauciflorus, assembly GCA_020465985.1. Classification (NCBI taxonomy): domain Eukaryota; kingdom Viridiplantae; phylum Streptophyta; class Magnoliopsida; order Asterales; family Asteraceae; genus Centrapalus; species Centrapalus pauciflorus. The sequence continues at coordinate 419,511 of JAANYP010003357.1, read as the reverse complement.
AATACCCACAAGTACATAGCATAAGATCAGAAAGAAAGATACAGTCCGAGACTCATCAGAAGCCAAGACTCGGACACACATTTACACACTTTCACTTCTTGTTGTAATTGTTATACAACAACAAAATTGAAAGGATTATGGACGAAATGAGACTAAACATCCAAAAATGAGGTAGCGAAATTGAAAAGTGTATATACCATTAATTAGGTAGTCAAATTCAAAAATAAGAAAAATTGCTTAAAGTTCTAACATTTAAAATCATAAGTTCCTTTTCTATGGCAGTAGGAAGAAGTTAGAACACGAATATGAGTCCCAATTATTTAACTCACAATGAACAATAAACGAAAAGATGTTATCAGGTATGGAATACAAGAATCCTATCTTGGTGGCATAACTAAGAGAACCATCAGCAAATAAAATTTGAACTTCATCATCAAAAAGATGATTAGAACCGATTTTTTCTGTAATAAAATAACATATAAGCTCTTAATATTATAAAGTGATGAAAAAAAGAAGAATGATGCTTACATGGATGATGAGAACTGGGCACTTCACGAATTGAATTTTATCATTGTTCTGCACATTACCAATTAATAACAGCAATTTCAGAAAAGCAATATATATATACATGATTGATGATGATCCATTAGCAAAACAAAGTGAGTGTTCTCACCTTATAGATGTCAACCCAATATGTGTGTTTAATAAGGTACATGACTCTCAGGTCCCGATTCACAGTTAGGCCACTCCACGACTGATTGAAATTGAAACAGAGATAAAGTTCCAACAATATTGAAACAGAATTGAAATTGAAAGAGAGATAAAGATCAAAAACGAAACAGATAGGAAAATCAAAATTTCCAACTTTAACATTTTAGTGTTGATAAGATAACACATTTTACAATATCTTTTGATTAGTGATTACAAGGGTAAAAAAATACAGCCAATATCACTATTAAAAAAAGTAAGATCATCGTATAACTGCTATCAACCCCATTACATTAATTTTTTAACTTCGCAAGATTATAAATTACAAATCCAAACGTAATAGTAAAAACTGATTCATTCAGATGAAAACCAAAGGAACTAATAGAATCAACAATGTTTATTAACAATCATTACATATAAACGACCTACACACTTCTGAGAACGAAAAATCTCAAACCACAGTGCAAGTTACCTTAACAGCTCACGGCAACTCATCCTATTTCTATGGTCGTCGTCTTTTATTTTCATTCTTTCTATCTCAGAAGTCAGAACAATTATACCATTCCCTGCACAAACCTATCTATTAACAAGCATTCACACCACTAACACGACCATAGATTGTCCAAAGGTCACTACCCAAGTAGCAAAATTCATAAGATATCATCCTGGATGGCAAAGAAAAAGCGACTCGAATGAGCAAATCGAGCATAGAGTATGCCTTTATGTTCCTAATGCATATGTGAATTTGGGAAAAACCTTGAGTTCAAATGAAACTCCTTATGGCTGAAAGCAACATATCATGCACGATAACAAAAGATTTCTCTGGAAACATGGTAGAAAACATCTATAGTTGATAAGCTACGAAGGCAAGAATTCAAACTTCATGTTGCACCATGCAAAGTTCATCTGGAACGTCTTACCCAACAAGAATTTGTAGCCTATATTTCCAACATAAGATGGTTAATTTAATAACTTTTTAGTTACCGAGTTCCAAGGAACAAGAGAACATGACAGGTCAACATAGGTCAATCATGATATTTTTTTAACTTCAACATTGATATGGATTTATATATTACAATGAAATCTAGATGAATAAATCAAGCTTAATGAAATATGCTACATAAGGAAACAGCTTTGCTATCAATTTTGAATATGGAAAGCAATAATATTTGAACTCAAAAAGACAAATATACCTTGCTGATAATTGAACCCGAATATAACCGATTAAAAGATGTTTGTTAACTTATAGTTATGGTACTTTCTCGCAAAGTTTCAAGTGATTCCTCAAGCTTCATTTGTTTTGAAGTTGTAGCAAATAAGTCCTGAAAAACGAAATGACAACCCTGTATAGGAACACTTTCGAATAGTCAATAAAGGTAAAAAGGAAACGATAAAAATCCATACTTTCTTTGTCTTCTGCAAATAATACTCCATTGACCTTATGCGATTTAGTGATTCAACAAGAATTTCGTCTTACTCTTTAGGAATTCATGTATATTTCTTCAAATGAACACAAAAAGTCCTCCTTTCGAGAACTCGAATCATCTGCAAACTGGGGTTGCTCTGACTGATTGTGGGATGATTTTATGATGCTTCTCACCAAAAACTTCCCAAATTCATGAAGAAGAAATATACATGCTACTACTTTGTATAGAAAGTCAACCACATTTTTAACAGAGTTTCTTTGTGTCAGATCATCTGCTTTGATAGTCAAAAAAGAAGAGGGGAAAGCCAAAAATTAATATGAATTTATAGATTCTGAATGTTCAAAGAAAATGAAATAATGGCACTTACTTGAAGGTACAACGATGATCTGAGTACCACAAACTACTATCGTTGGTGCCATTAGATACATGATTGTTTATCAAGTCCTAAAAATTGGCAATATACAGCAGAAATAAAGAACTATACAACTATGCTTTCATTGACATCATCATATATTTACTTTACAAATTTAGAAAAACCAACTATCTTCAAATTATTTGATGGTCACCGTCCTAGTTGGGACCATTCATAAGTAATGGATAAACCCAATAATCAATTTTGGGCTCCTGACAATAATCACAAAATTAGATTAAAACAGAAAAAGAAACTTGTAACAATTTCTGTGGACAACAGCATAAAGGCACAAACACAATCATAAAGCTTTATTAGCCTTTTTCTGTTCCAAAAGACTTCAAAAAACCAAAAATACAAAACAGATTTCAAAGATTAACAATCTGTTTAACAAGAAAACATAGAGCTCCAACACAATGAATTCTTTTGGGTAACCCTTGTTTTTCTTTTCATTCACTAATGGTTTCCAAATAAACATCAGAAGCATATGTATACAAATTAACATACTCCTTTCATATTCAGTAGTTATTCACATGATAGAAACTTTTTAGCAATGTAATTAAGAAACAATAGCTGAATAAAATCACACTATAAAGAATTCACCCCTTCAAAATCATCTGTCCACTCAAATGATTCACAAAGTCCTACTAATCCTATAGACAAAAGTTACAAGACACAATTTTGAGACTAACCTTTGGTATCAGTCATGGCGAAAGCAAGAGAGTATCAGTCACCTGCAGAAAGAATGCAGAATTCATAATTCAGTAAAACATGAAATCTATAAAATCTTAAAAACAATGAAGCCATCCATATAGATGTGTGTGTTTGGTTTATAAACCAGTTCGGGACCAAAAAAAAGCATTGAACGAGTTTACAAACCAATTTGCAGTAGACCTTCATAATTTGAAAGGAAGCCGTTCAAAAAAAGATTTTTATCTCTCATTTCTGCAAAGGCCCTCTAGTTATTAGTTAAGCAACAAATAGATACAAACGTCAATCAAAACACTATATAAGAATCAAAAATAGAAGCATACGTTAGAGTGCAAGGCTGAGTTGTGTAGAGATCAAAAAAGAGAACAAAAATCAGAAACAATCAAAACCAAAAAAAATCCTTATCAAAACCGAAGCACTAAAAAACCCTGATTAAAACTCACCAAAAATACTATCGAAGAAAGACAACAATAACTTTGTGATCACTTTCTAATAGCTAAAGTTCTTTGTAATCACTGGATTGTATAACACGATTGACACCATGGAGAAACCATGATTTAAAAAAAAAATCATATAAGAAAAATACAACATTATTTAACCAAAGAATATTACCAAAAAGTTAGGAATTTCAAAACAATCAGCAAAAGCTGGAGCCTTTTTTTGGGAAAAAAATGGCGACAAATGGAAACTTTTGCCTGAAATAGAGGTTCATGCTAATCTTAAGTTTCATATAAAGAAAGAAGAGCAAATATGATTTTACGTAATCTCTCCAAATCCATCATTTTGAATGTCTTTTACCTGCAAAGTCAATGAAAATGAATAATATAAAGTATAAACAATCAAGTTGTTTCTTTACCTAGGAAAGAATAAGCAAATTTACCTCATTTGTAACCAACATGCTATATCAAACAAAACAATATGTTTTTTGAAACCAACATGCTTTTTGCAAATTTACCTCAACTGTCAGTTTGGTGACTGTGATTCCAAATATGTTGTCAAATAACTCAGGTTCAGATGTTCTCATGTTCATATTTACTACAGACCTGCAGGTTTTTAGAATTTCAAATCATTTCAAATGTAAATAGCAAAACCAAACATATTCGTTGTATCAATTCTTCAAATTTTGAATGTTTTAATTAAAGTTGAGAAATTCTAAACACATCTAATCTGATAACCAATATTGCTGCTTAAAAACAACCATAACATTAAATATTGATGCTTGAAAACAACCATAACAAGAAGATAGTTACCTGGCTGCAGCATGTGCAGTATCAAACCCACCTACAAAATCAAGTACAAATAATTCAAAGATATATAACGTCAACGGCTCTTTAAAAAAAAAGCAAAATCAGATCCAAACTGATAACAAAAGAACGGAATCCAATGCTATTTGTGATCAGGGCTGCAATCCAACTTGATTTTGAGCATGTTCAAGTCGAACTGTTATTTTGAGTACCAAAAATCAAGCTTGAAACACATTAAGTAAATGAAACAATGCAGAAACACCATCAACTCGATTGCTTACCGAGATACACTTGTTTCCCACAATCTCTGCAGAAATCACGTTGCTTCTAATCAAGGTAACACAAACTCTTTAAACTTCAAAATTTCATAAATCGTGTAGATGCAAAATCGGTTAATGAATCAGAATGTCAATATCCTAAACTATGAGATAAATTGCAAATAAAATAAACCTAGGTGAGGGTTTGATGGTCGTGGTGGTTGTGGCGGCGCTGGTGGGTGGCGGCGGCGACAACCGATAAGAGATAGAGAATGTGAGGGAGCGAGAGAGAACGAGCGAGTGACGAATGTGAGAGAGAGGGAGGTGGAGAAGGTGCGGTGGCTGTGGTGAGCATGAGGGAGGGAGATAGACCGGCCTCCGCCTCCTTGTTCCTTATCATCCGCCAAACGTTTTGGAGTTTTAAGCTGTTGGGAGAGGAAGCGTTCGTTTCAGTTTCCAAAGACAGAGTATGCGTGTGTTTTCTCCCGATGCAGTTGTTTCCCATGTGCATGCTTCATTTCTCAGTGCAATAATAATTTGTAAATTATGTTGTATATGTTTGTACCTTTAAAAATTCAGATGTCTGCTTGAAAAACTTGTACTTATGCAAAAAATGTTGTGTGTTTTAAAATTCAAGAAGATGCTTTATCAAGTTGTACATTATGCATTATAATTAGTAAAAAGCTAAATGCTATATTAGTAGTAGTATATATATATATATATATCTGTGTGTGTGCAAAATATACGACTCTTGGGATGTGTGTGCTTGGTGATTTTTGACCAAAAAAACAAAAATCATGGTTTTTCCCCGTTTCTCGTGTGTTTGATCGCATATTAGGCGTCGCTCGATCGTGTCAGCACTGGTGGATACCGAACGCTTATTGTTCATGTGTTTTTGTCATCAACTACAAATGTACGAAATTTAATAGCTTCACTGTTACTTATATTATATTTTACTTGATAACCCGTGTACGAAATTCATAAAGTTTTACTAACCTTCTGTTGCATTTAATACGATAAAAGTTTATGTTTTTTGTGAAAAATTTAACGCCCTCCAAACCTGGCTAAATGTCGTGTTATTTACAATACACATGTGACAATAACGCATATAATACACATTACACAATGTCAGAGGTTCACACAAACACTATTAATTAAAACATTTAACATAATACAAACAACTTTATTTAGCTGATAATTTCAACTATACATAGCCCAAAACCCAAAAACATAAAGTCTCCCAAAAAACAGTAATGTTACATCCAATCAGTTTGACATCTGAACTCTCTAGACAATCTCTAAGCTCCTACTTCTGCTCATGAGTTGGCGACCCTATCTTCTGACCCCTGACATGCACATTTAGACTCGTACGGAAGCATTCACAGCTCGTGAGTACACAAGGGTTTATACTCTACAACTAGCACATAACATATGTTAAGCTTGTCAACCCTACACCTTTATTATATCTCATGCATCACTACCCTCTCTCAAGAGGGACTCGAGATCGAAGGTCACAATGAGATACCCTGAATAGATCGGCTCTCATGATCTTGATCTCTTTTACAACATCTGCTGGTACTTTTTGTTCCATGTATGGACACCGTACCCTCAACTTTACCTAATCTAGAGCTTGGGCAGTCAGCCTTTCGGTGTGTCGTTTCTCTTTCTTTTGAGAGGAACTAGCACCTCCAGACATTACTGCTTCCAACCTTGTGACTTATTTTAGTACATTCGAGGCAACAGTGGACGGAATCAGAATATCTGATTTCTATTGAAAGATTGGAAATTGGCGTGAAGACCCAACATGTTCAATGTATTGATCTGGAATCACTGGAATAACCATTGGTCTTGTGGAGGTTGGTTGGACCGGTTGGGGAGTAGTTGGAGTTGTGGTTGGTGGAGTAGGTGCAGGATCATCAGAAGGTGGCTTGAATTCAAACTCTTTAGTTTTGATGCCTTCTTCACCTGCATATTCAATTCCAAGCGCTTCTTTTATCTGTAACTCCCTTGCCTCCTGTTCCTCCTCATCAGAATCCAAGTTAATGACATCATTGGGATTAAAAAATCCTCTGAGGAACAGCAGCAGCAAGAATATCCCCATCTTCTGATTCAAATGTTGTTGGCACTTTGATCTGGGTCCTTCCATACTATTAAATCCAGCTGAGCTCCTGATTCAGAGTCTTCAAGAGATTCAGTAGCGAGATCGGTTGCAAACGAATCAGGTACATGATGTGTTGGACTGGTCGGAGCTAGCTAGTTAAACACCATCGGAGTTTTACCGGTTGCCTTTGCCCTTTTCTCCCCCTCATGCTGGTCAGGATCATTTGATCATCATGTTTCCTCTTGATTCCTTGGGCGGAAGAGTGACAAGATTCAACAATGACCTTTAGGCGATCACCAAACTACTTGACTGGAGGATCCTCTTGGCTAGAAGTGCCAGATGCTTTATTTTTTAGGATCTCTAGTCTCAAGGTATTTGTTGAGGAATGATTTTATGAAGCCTTCAGTATAGAATGAAATGTGTATTTGGCGTCGTCAAGAGAAGGCACTGAAGCTTTGGCATGATGTAGTGTGTCATTAATGTGATTGTGTCACTAAGTTACTGTGACATGAGGGTCTGACACAATTGGCAGCATGGTAGCCATGACATAACTTCCACTCATCATTACCGATATATTTGTAGTATGCACGCCTCCGAGTGTCCTAGCCAAAGATGTATAATGTGCAATTCGCTCTAGAATCGATTGTGCATGAGTAGAAGTCGGTGACAGGGGTGAGTGTCGACCTTGTTCAACATTAGCAGACTACAAATGAGTCGCCGATAGAGTATGTTTTTCTTCACCATCAAAATTGAAACCCCGGATTGTTGAGAAGCTGGTGAGTGGATGGTAGGGGTTTGTGCATGCGCCACTGGGCTAGCGATGGCTTCTTCAAAACCTGCACCCAACACATGGGTACTGGTAGTAAAAGTGGATGCCCGGCTTTTAGTGGGCTGGGAGCTCTCAGTTATTGTCCTAACTCCCCTTTGGCTCTTAATGATTTCTCGCAGAGAAGCGAGAAAACCTTTGGGAATACCATTTTCTGTTAAAAGGCTGCATTAGTATTCTCATATAAGGTGTGCGGGCTCGTAATAGATTAACTAGAGGAATGTCAAGTGATTTTCAAGGAGGCGGTTGAATGTTCTTGATAGTTATAACCTATTAAGAAGGTAGGTTCAGTCCAGGACGCTAGTTTGAAAGAGGAGCCGGAGGAGTCACATCATCATCATCATCATCATCATTATTGACGTTGTGAGAGGGAGGAGATGGGATATCTAGTGGTGACAAGTATGCAGAGTGCGTATCCTCACTCCCCCTCTCTTCAGGATTAGTGTCAGGCTCTCTACCCCAGCACCTCTCTCTTCTTCATTTTCTCTCTCAACTCCCCCTATACCTAGCCTCACAAGGTGGGCTCCTTGGGCAGGCTCAACCGCATCTGGCTAAGCCATAGGAGCTTTGAATCTTTCTCTAATGGTCTGAGACTCTTGGTTTGCAAAGGCAAGAAGTTCTACAGTGAGTGGCATGACAGGGATTCTTGGTGAAACGATTGGCTCATGGAAGTACTTGATTTGGAAATCACTAACGGCCATTTCATGTTCCCTTCATTGGATGTCAGGGATCTTTGACATACAATAGGCAATGATTATCTTCAAGAAGCGTTGAGCTGGCACAAACTTTGTTTGGTATTTTATATTTTGTTTACGAATGTAAAGTAGAGGGGCTTTTTGTAATTATCTTCAAGTTGCTTAGATATAAATAGAATAGATTATGTACCTTTTGTGCGGATGATTGTTGGCAGAATTGTAGAGCATAGATTTCAGTGCTAGGTTTGTCAGAGAATTATCCATTTGAGCCGCAATCTGTGTAATACTTTATTCTCAATATTAAATCATTCGGTCAGTGGAGTGTTGGTACTCCCTGTGTGATGATAGCAGTCTAGATATGTAATAGATAGTCATTTGTAATAGATGAGGTTTTATTAATACATGTTATGTCTGTTAATTCATAATTATGTATGATGTCCACATTTGTATGTTAAGTTCTAGACCATCATGATAAGTTCTAGACTATCAAGTTAAGTTCTAGACTATTAAGTTAAGTTCTAGAGGGTCAAGATAAGTTCTAGACTATGAAGATAAGTTCTAAGGCTAAGGTTCAAACTTAACCCTACCCAGACGAACTTAGTGAAGCTAAGTTTGTAGGGTATTAGGCATGTTAGTGGGCTTGCGCCTAAACGAACTTATCTGGTGTAGTTCGAACTTATTTAGTATAACTAGACATAAACCGTTTTATTTGGACATCTTAATTTTTACGAGTTTCAGAGCTTTGCAAGTGCACGTGCGAGCTAGAAAGTGATCAAAGAGTATTTCTTGGAGCAATACACCGTGTGGGTTCGGTTGTTACATCAGCAATCATTGTGTTCGGCTCCGGTTTCCGTGCGTGATCGATCCATTAAGTGTCTAACGAGAATTCCGCACTTGTTGGACGGCGTCGTGTCATGATCAGATTCGTAGACGTGGTGACCTTACAACTGTTATCAGAGCCATCGTGAGTGTTCTTCGTGTTCTACGCGTTTGGTGAACGTTCATAAGGTTTCTTGATGTTTTCTCGGCTAAATCGCACGTTTTCAAAGCTTTCAGATTTCTACAAGCAAGGTTACTGGAAAAAGTTCATATTAGATCATCTATTCAGTCGAAATCAGTGTTTTTAATCCTAAAAACACTGGTTTAATCTGAAATCTTGAAAAAATCAAATTTTTGGCCGTTTCTCGAACTTGCGGCGCTCGAACATAAGGGGTGTATTAGGGTCTTCGAACTTGTCAGAATACGCTCCCCTCGAATTTTTTCTAGGGTTTCTCAAAGTTAATTGGGTTTCGAATTGTCAAAGAATTCTAACTTGTCTGGGATTCGAATTTGTTGGGTCTCGAACATGGTTGGAATTCGAATTAGAAGTAGTTTGAATTTGCCAGAAAAATTAGGGTTTCTCGAACTTGCAGGCTTTCGAATTTGTTGATTTCGAATTAATACAATTCGAAAACAAAAAGTTTTAAAAGAATGTCGAGTTTGCACAAATTTTTGGAAGTGGACCATGAAGTAGGCAACGCTAATTCTCCACCCAAGCTGAAGAAGTTAGAAGATTACTATTGGTGGAAGGACAGATTTGCAGACTTCACAATATTTAACGATATGCGTATGTTCACATGCATAAAGAAGGGTACGTTCCCCCGACACAAGAGCTTGAGGGTCGATTAAAAGTTTTGACGTATCAGAATATGAAAGATGACGACAAAAAGATTTATGAGGCCGAGAATCGAACTTTTTCATCAATTAGAATGGCAGTACCTCACGAGATTCTACACACACTTAGAAATCACAGAACTTATAAAGAGCTATGGAACGCTTTAGAGAAGAGGTGTGAGGGAGATCCCAGGGTAAAAAAGGGGAGGACGGAGATGTTAAAATAGTAGTTTGCGAATTTCAAGGCGCTGAAGAATGAGTCCTTGGATGAAACCATTACTAGATTCTACCATCTGCTGACTGAATTTGATAATCACAGTGTTGAGTATCAAGAAACATAAAAGATAGAAAAGCTTCTGGATGCTTTACCAGCTAAATGGGAGATGTACACGCCCCTTATAAAGCATGATGAAGACAAATTTGAAACTCTCACTCTGGAAGAGGTCATTAGAACGCTAAAGAAGGAAAGGGAATTTGATCAAATACAAGATTCTGAAATGTACTTCGAGAAGTCAAAGTCTTCAACTTCTAGTGAAATGAAGTCAGAGGCCACAACATTCTTTTCTAGAGAAGAGCCAATACGAGTTGAGGCTGAAGAATCTGGTAATAGAGCGTTCTTAGGGTTTTCTAAACTGCAAGAAAAATCACAACACTCAGTATCTACTTCTCAAGGCTATACCAAGACACCTATGAGCGCAAAATCAGCTGAAGATCATCTAAATCTTCTAGCTTCGTTTGTCACAGCTTACGACAACTGTGTTCAAGACAAAATAAATGATCCAGCTCTGTGGGAAGAGGACTACGATCAGGTAGATCCGGACGACTTAGAGCAGATGGACTACAATGGCAACTGGTCATGGTATCGCAAAGGGTCAAGAGATTCATGAAAAGAACGGGTAGGAATCTGAGTGTGAGTAACAACATTGGATTTGACAAGTCAAAGGTGAAGTGCCACAATTGTCAATGATTGGGACATTTTGCCAAAGAGTGTCATCGGCCAAAGGTTGAGAACACTCAGAACCAGGGAAGACAGAATTCCAGTGGTTCAGGGAATGAAGCTACGATAGTTGGTCTGTTAACGAACGTGTCTTCAAACAGACAGCTCGATGGAAGATATGATTGGAGTACTCATCCGGAGTCAAATGCCAGAGCTTTTATGGCTGTGGTAACTGAGACCGGGGAAAGAGCTGAAGAAGAAAAGGAGGACACTAAGTAGTATGATTCAATCCCTTTGATGGTGGAAAAGTCCGAGGAGCAAACCACTCTGGAGTTTGCAGCTCAAATGGCTAATGTGGAATCAGATCGCAAAAAGGTAACTCTAAACTTTACTACGTTTCATGAGTTATGCGTTTTATGTGCTACATTAAATGATAGATTGAATCTAGTGCTAGAGACACATACCACCATGACAGCTCAAATCCAATCATTAAAATCTGACAATGCTAGTCTTCTAGATATTAAGGAGGATTTAAGGGCAATGATGAAAGCAGATGCTTAGGATGTGATAGTTCTAAAACATAAGTTGACTGAACAATGTGTCAGGATAGAACTAATGCATGTGGATGTAGAATCATTGACCAAAGAAATTACCCTTAAGGATGTAGAACTAGCTGAAGCCAGAGTTAAGGTTGCAGAGGCCAATAGCAATCTTGAAAAGTTTAGGAACTCATCCCTAAATCTAGGCAAAATCTTAGAAGCTCAAAGACAGTCTAAGAAACCAGTTGGCCTAGGTTATCAGGAAAGTCTTCCACCGTTCAACAATAATTATGGGCCTCAACCTCAGGATAAGACCACCGATACGGTTGAATCAGAGGTAGCAACTGTAACTGACACTGAGAATGTAACAACAACTAAGGTGTCAACCACAACCCCTAAGATTAAGAAAGTTCAGTTTGTGTAGTCTGCTAGTGACACCAAACTAGAAGAAGCAAAAACTGTAAGTGATAATCTTCAAGAGGTTGTAAAAACTGTAGTTGAATCAATAGACCATGACACTAGTGAGACACCTTAGTCAAAAGGTACATATAAAAAGTCAATTGATAAAATGTCTTGCTTCAGATGTCATGAGAAAGGTCACGTTGCGTCTAGTTGTCCATATAAGAAAGTAGAGTCTACACGGATAGTAGGGAAACTAGACCAACCAGCCTTAAAGTCGGTACTTTAGTATTGCAAGTACTAGTAGTTCTCAAAATACTGAGAAGAACTTGATTGCAACACCACGTGTAGGTGCTAAACAAATACCGGTGTCGGTCAAACAGAGTGAAGTGATTAGGACTAATTCATCGAATAGAGTCCCTAGTCAATCTAGGTCAGGACCACAACCAGTCTATAGGAGTACTACACCTAAGAGGAGTTACACTCAAGTTAGATCACATACCCCTAACAGACAACAAACACCAGGAAGAGCCCAGGTATATAACAATGAAATGCACTATAATAGACATTATTCTAGGGCTCCACCGCAAATGACAGCCCAAAGGCCTAGAGTGAATATTAATCACTCAGGACCACAACAGGTTCTTAATCAAAAACCCAAGTCACCTGAAAGGAGAGATTGGTATTTGAAAGAGTTCAAGTATGTGGATGAGAATGGTATTACCAAGTCAGTCATGGCTTGGGTTCCCCGTGATAACCAACTTGTTTTCATTCATGTGCAGGAGTTAACTACAGGTCTTCACAACAAATGGTTTTCGACAGTGTTAGCCCTCGTCACATGACTGGGGAAAGAAGTCTACTGACGGACTTCAAGGGAGGGAACAAAGGGTTTGTATCATTTGCTGGGAACAAAGGAGGAAATATCACTGGAACAGGAGTAGTCACTAATGGGACGATCACTCTTGATCAAGTCTATCATGTTGATAAACTTGATCACAATCACATTAGTGTCTCTCAGATCTATGATAAGAAGAATTCAGTCATATTTACTGAAAAAGAAACGTTAGTGCTAAAGCTGGGATTCAAGATTCCTGACAAATGGATTATGATGAGAGCCCTAAGGGTGAATGATCTGTACATGATGGACATGAATGAATCAAATTCATCGAAGGGAACGATTTGTCTACTATCTAAAGCTTCAGAGTCCGAATATCTACTGTCGCACAAACGAATGGCACACTTGCACTTAAGGAAGATGAACTTCATCACGAAAAATGGCCTTGTGCAAGGTGTTCCACAGAAGAGTTTTCAGTTCGAATACAAGTGTGTACCATGCAAGAAAGGAAAACAACCTAAGAAGTCACACAAGTCAAAGACTCAAAACTCAATAGCTTCCACCTTCGATTTTCTGCATATGGATCTCTTCGGTCCAATCAACAAAAGAAGTATAGGTGGTAGTTGGTTTTGTTTAGTTATTACTGATGATTACTCACGTTTCTCTTGGGTTTTCTTTTTAGGTACAAAGGTTGAAACAGCAGGCATGCTGATTGGGTTCTTAGACCAAGTAGAGAACTCATACGGGACAAGGGTAAAACGTATCAGGAGTGATAACGGAACGGAGTTTTAGAATGCAGTAATTGGTGTATATTATCTAACTAAAGGCATAGTGCATCAATTTTGTGCTCCTTATGAGCCACAAAAATGGGGTGGCAGAACGTAAGAACAGGACTTTGATTAAGGCAGCAAGGACCATGCTCTTGGATTCAAAGCATCCTATCATGTTTTAGGGGATGCAGTGAATTCCGCTTGTCATGTATTAAACAGGCTCCTTACTGTCAAATCACTGAACAAAATCTGTTATGAAGTTCTGAATAAAAGACCACCGTTTAGGGTGCCGTGTACTTTATTGAAAATAAAACATCAACCTAAGTTTGGTGAAAAGGCTGACGGAGAATACTTCCTAGCTTATGTTCCTAATTCACCAAACAAGAGGGTTTTTAACAAAACAAATGGTACTGGTGAAATTGTGTTTAACATTGACGTAACAAGTTACACACATGAACCCCAAAATGGTCTAGAATGGTTATTTGATTATGACTCTGTGTTTGAATCATTTACCACACCGTTTAGTGTAAATGCAAGATCTGTGGAAAATGACTTCTCATCATTGAATCTTAATGATGAGGGTAGAGGTTTTCCAAAATCAAGCATTCCATCAACATCTGAGACTACAACGACAGAAGATGGGTCTCCAGCAAATAATGAACCTGAGTTACCTACGGATAAGAATCAGACAAGTAATTCTGCCTCTGAAGATAGTGATCACGAGGAGGAAGTTGTTCCGTCTAAAGTCATACCCCTAGGAGGTGAAATAGGATCAAACTTAGGAGATAATCTTCAAGTTGACGAAATTGAGACATCGAGGGTTAATAAGGATCTTCCAATTGAGGACATCATTGGGAATCCTCATGCCGGTGTGAGAACTAGGAGTAGTGTGAATAGTAACACAGTGCTGTTATCGACGATCAACGACTCCGAGGCATTTCATTCGTGTTTATACTCGTGTTTCATTTCACAAGTAGAGCTAAAGAATGTGTAAATGGCTCTGAAAGACAATTCTTGGGTTGCAGCTATGCAAGGGGAATTTTCATAATTCAGAAAGCTAGAAGTGTGGGAGTTAGTGGCGTTGCCTCGACGAGAAGTTGCTTTAGGGACCAAATGGGTCTTTAAGTTCAAACGGGATGATCGGGGCATAGTTATTCGTAACAAGGCAAGACTCGTGGTTAAAGGGTTCATCCAGGAAGAAGGGATAGAATATAACGAATTGTTTGCACCAGTGGCGAGGCTTGAGGTTATTCGACTGTTTCTAGCGTTCGCGTCCTTCAAAGGGTTTAAAGTATATCAACTCGCCGTCAAGAGTGCCTTCTTGTACGGCAGGATGAAGGAGTTGGTGTATGTCGAGCAACCGCCAGGGTTTACTGATCTCAATTATCCTAACAGAGTATATCGACTTGATAAGGCTTTGTACGGATTGCATCAGGCACCTAGGGCTTGGTATGAGACACTATCTACTCACCTCTTAGACAATGGGTTTGAGAGAGGGAGAATTGATAGTACACTATTCGTTAATAGGAATGGTGAAGACATTATACTGGAACAAGTTTACGTGGATGACATCATCTTCGGGTCTTCAAACGAGCAAATGTGCAACGATTTTGAGAAGGTCATGAAGTCGAAGTTTGAGATGAGTGCGATGGGAGAGCTGAACTTCTTTCTTGGTTTACAAGTTGAACAACGAAAGGAGGGAATATTTATTCATTAGACGAAGTATGTCTATGACATATTAGAGCGCTTCGGGATGGAAGGAACAAAGCTTACGACACATTTCAGTATTCCGATACAAGTGAATCATAATCTCGGACCGGGTATAGATAGTGATACTGATGTGGATCCGACTTTATATCGGGTCATGATCGGGTCACTTATGTATTTAACTGCTTCTAGATCTGATATAATGTCTGCTGCTTGTATTTGTTCCAGGTTTCAAGCTAACCCGAAGGAGATGCATATGCAAGAAACAAACTTCGGTAGCCGTATCAACGTGCGAGGCCGAGTATGTAGCTGCGGGAAGTTGATGTTCACAGGTTCTGTGGATTCAACAACAATTGCGGGATTACAGTTTGACTTATACACATACTCCCATTAGGATAGACAATCGGTCAACAATTGCCATAACTAATAATCCAGTTAAGCACAGTAAGACTAAGCACATAGATATAAGACATCATTTTATTTGTGATTGTGCTTAGAAAACTTAATTAAACTTCTAAAAGTTCCAACGGAAGACAATAATGCGGATCTTTACACGAAAGCATTTGATAGATCACGTTTTGAATTGTTAAACTAAATTGCATGTGTAATCCGGAGTAACCTGACCTTGATATATTTTTCTTTCTTTTAAAGTTTTCTTTAATTTTTAGCTTATCTTATTAGTTGCTTTACTTAAAAGTGAAAAACAAAAGAAAAAAGAGAGAAAAGCATAAAAATTTCAAAAAACAGTGAATATTGAAAAATGAGAAAAGTCATAAAGTCTTAGGTTCAAAGTGACGAGATTTAGCACTGTCTAACAAACTCCAAGTGATAAACTTTCACACATAATGCACTAAAATTCTAAGTGATATACATGTTCTTGTCGGATATGTTGGTAGGCATGATACATGAAGAATTTCCGTAAAGCTAATAAAATAATCAAGAAAATGTCATATGTGTAACTAACTTAGATGTATGACCAAAAGGCCTTAATTTCTATGTTAGAGACATACAAACAATGACTATGAATGAGGTATTCAAATTTATCTGGGGGATGTATAGCTTCATCAAAATACATCTTAAACAAAGAAAGAAAAAGTTTTGTAAAGATAAGGAAGTCAAAACAAGTCGCTTTGTTGTACGTGAGTACAGACCTGTCACCGTTGTTTTGACTTAAACTAGCAAGATAAGTCGCTTTGTTGTACGTGAGCACAGACCTGTCACCGCTGTCTTGCTAACATGAGAATAACTCTAAGACAAACTAAGACACTTTGTTGTATGTTAATACAGACCTGTGTCTGACGTTTGCCTTTTAAAGATAAGTTGCAAATACCGACAAGTCATAATCATTATGTGTCTGCCTTGATCATAGAAGTATATCTAAATATGGTACACATAAGGTAGTTTCTTGATAAATTAAAAGGTCAAAGGAAATTCCTAAGGGTTGAATGTTTAAACGGAAAAACATACCGACAATCGACTTGGAATGTATATCACGACAAACAATCAACAGAATAAAAGTTCCTAAGTGTGAAAGTGCAATACTGAAAGTGAGTTTGACACTGTATCTGATTGAACCTTCTTTGACTCTCTCGCAAAAATATTCAGTTAGTGTGTTTTTATATTTTAAATTTTTGCAATTTAATTTTATGTTATTTAATTTTATTTTATTTTACTCTTATTTTTACTTAATTTTATGTTAGTTTAGATCATTTTATTTTTATTAAATAGGAACATGGTGAAAGTTACTAGGATGCATTTTTAGTTGGATAAAGAAAATTGAGTGATAAATTGTTGCTTAGTGTGAATATCTCGCAAAGTTGAAAAACTTTCGTCAAATGAAAAGGTTGAAAAGGTTGGATTTTGTTCAAAACTTTCAAAATTTTCAAATAAGTTCAAAATATAACTAGGTTCGAAATCACAATCGAACTTAGTTAAGTTTGAACTTATTCAGATATTCGAGACACAGTGTAGGTATAAATAGGTCAACAATGTTCATTTAATGCACCTACTCTCGAATTTATCCTACTCGAACTTACTGAGGCGATCTCGAACTTACCTGCTTTCTTTCAAACTTGTCACTTTTTTTATTTTGTGATCCATTCCTCGAATCTTTCAACATCTCCTCGAACATACACACACACTTGGTTTTTTTCATCAACAATCACTAAGTGAGTATTATTTAGGACTGTAAATGGCATTAAGTTTGAAAATTTTAAGTTTAGAATAACAAAAACTAGGTGGTCTAAATCACAAAGTTTTAGGTTATAAAGCTTAAAATTAATCCTCAATAAACTTGATTAGAACCTATTAAGACTAGTTTCATTAGTCATATAAGTCTAAAAAGGTTTAAATCATGACATTGATGTTTAAAATTTCGACTTCGAACTTGTTCTACAGGATTCGAACTTGTTGTTCAAGTTTCGAACTTGTCAGGTCTTCAAACTTGTTTAAAATATCTATAAGTTCGAAAACAGACATGTTCGAAAAGGTTTCTCGAATTTAAATAAATTCGAATGTCAATACACTGTTCGAACTTAAGGAAGTTCAAAGGAATTATATTCTCGAATTTAAGTAAATTCGAAGGTGATTAAGTTCGTTTGAGCCTAATCAAGTTTGAATCACTTAAAAAAAAAATTTCTTGAAATTCATTTTTAACATTTTAAATGTTTGTCTGTTTGTAGAAATGGCTGATCGTGCTTTCTATAATAAGCATAATATGATTATGACGGTGAATCTTCAAGCAGCTGAGGCGCAGCCGTATCCTCAAATGCTAGAATTTTTAGCTCAATCTAGGGTTGCATACGCCTTGACTCACAACCCTATGATCATTCTACCATATGTCCGCTAGTTCTGGTAATCATTGCATGTTGACACTTCAGTAGTTCCTCCGCTTCTAAGGACTACAGTTAGTGGCCAACCAATTTCGTTTACTACAGACAATCTGAGGACAATTCTGCAATTGGGCACTGTTGATCAGGAAGATGGTCCCCTACCCCAATAAGGCAAGCGGCCTTTCTAAGGATGGGTTTTGCTTAGGATATCATGAAAGCGTCCAATGTAAAGAGTGGTGTTATAGGCCAATGGAGATACCTGATGCACGTTATGATGGTATGTTTTTGCACCGCAGAAGGCCGAATTCGACACGATGGTCTCTAAACTTTAGTCGGGGATGATCTCGTTGGTGTACAACAAGCCTTTCAGCATTTCAGGGTTTTTCTTTGGGGAAATCGTTCATCGAACCACCGCTCAAGCATTTCTAACGCTTTTTGATGTACCCACGATTCATAATGATGATCATAAGGCACTTTTTGCCGGATCTACCAGCGCTGCCAGAACAAGTTGCAGTAGCAGCCATTGATAAACACATGTTTGCAGACTGCCAATCCCACAATGCAAGAAAGGCAGAGCAAGTGAGGCCCCAAGTGGCACGTTTATTCGGAGCGGTCATTGATCTAGATTTTGTAGCTACAGAAGGAGAGGAATGGATAATTGATGAACCTCAAGAACAAGCACTGACTCAACCAGCTCTGGTTGCTCAGGAAGTTCAACATCCTTAAACAACGACCAACGCAGCTGGGGCTTCTACATCGGGACCCCATGCTGACCCGAGATTACAAACATTGGAAGAGATTTTTGTGAAGGGTGCAGCAGCTTAGGAAAACATATATGCAGAGCTGATAAATGATATCCTAGAACTGCGTTCTGAAATGGATGATATTTTCAGAGATATTGAGGACTATTATCCTCCAGCAACAGCGCCTGAAGGAACATAAGGTCATGTAGAGTCTGCATCAAAATCAGAATCAGATTCTAGTTCTGAAGAAGTCGTTCCATCGACAACGTTTGGAAGACATGGCACTAGGCTAGTTGTGCACCGACAGAAAATGACTCGTCCTGTTTCCAGTCTTCGAGATGAAGATGAAGACGAAGAAGATTTTGTATTGGAGGAAGAGGCGTTGGTGTCTAGGCAACAAAGAGCCAAGCTCCAACGTCTAGCTCAACAAGTGCCATCCACCTCAACCGCCGCTCCATCTGCCACAACCACCGTTCCATCCACATCAGCAGCCGCTCCATTACCTTCAACCACAGCTTCCACTACTCCTTCAACATCCACTCCATCAGGCGACCAAAGCTTCTCGCAATTGAAAGTTAAGGTCTATTTCCAGACAGTCCAAATTCTCCAACTCTCAAGGGCAGTCTCCGAACTTCAACAACACAACTCACAGTTAGAGCAGCAGAGTGCCCATCTACGACAAACTGTGGCTGCCCAGCAAGAAACTGTGAGTGCCAAGCAATCTCAGATTATAACTCTTCAGACCCTAGAGGAGTAAATATTGAAAGATCTTACAGCTCAGGGGGAGAGTTGTTGCAGGGGAGATAAATTAAGGGCGAGCCGTAGAAATGATGAAGGAGGTGACCCTGATGCTCAACAGAAGGACAGTGAGCTAGCATATCTTCCAATGAGACTGCTCAGGAAGCTAAGGTTCAGGGGGAGCCTGGATCATCAGGCTCAGGAGGTGATCAGGGAAAAGGCAAGGCTCCCAAAGCTTCAGAGTTTCATGAACAAGAAATGATAGGAGCCTTGGATGATTTAGAAGAAGAGGATGTAATGTTTGATTTTGAAGACGATCTGTAAGGGCTTGAGGAAAGGGAATTCATTCCTGAAGATGTTCTTGATTGGAAATCAGATGACGAAATTATGATAGAGGAAGAGGATGCACTTGATGAGATAATAATTCAGAAGCAACCTATCACAGAGGCTATACAACCGAAGAGCAGAGCGTGATTGACATAGAAGTGCTTAAAGCTGCCTTAGAAGTTGAATCAGAATCTGAAGTGCCTGATAGGGAGCTCACAAATGAAGAAAAGAGAAAACTGTGGTTCAGGACGGAAGAAAAGAAGAAGGACTTGGCTTTGAAGGAAAAAATGAAAATGCCAAGTCCTGGGAAATTGTCTGGAAGCATTCTCAGCTGGTTCTTCGACAAAGATCTGCATCTATTTATTTTGAAGTGGAAAGATTGAATACAACATCTTCAAAGAAGGTTGAAGGACTTCAATTCCTTGCCCAAATGTGAGATAAAGGCCTTAGCCTAGAAGGAGCTGATCAATATTGGAGACGATCCCTATGCCGAAGTCATTGTTAAGATCATCAAAAGGGAGGGACGCTCTAGAAAATTTGAGAGGCTTAATCCGAGAATAGGCAAGAGAGTAATGGACCACACAAGGATAGATTCTTTAACCAGTAGGGCTTGGATGAAAATGTACAACAAGTCGATTAAATGCCTAAAGAAAGTCCCACTGAAGATGTGGTGGTACGTTGATAGTGAGACGAGTGAGGCTGTAATGGAAGATCAAGAGGAGAAGATAATTTTGAGAGTGTATGATCCCTTGCACCTAGTCAACTTGTCTAAGGACGATCTGCTTAAGCTTCATGGTCAAGAAATCTCTTTTGATGAGCATTTGAGATCTAAAGGCAGGAAGTATCAGAAAGTTGTAAAGGTTTGTGTTGAGCAGGGACTTCATGCAGGTAGTATTTTGAATAAGCCTAGTTCTGTCGAGTAATGAATATCTTGCTAGAAGCTATCGTCAAGGGGGAGTCTGTTGGTACACCCTATGTGACGATAGCAGTCTAGATATGTGAAGACCACCCCTTACGGGGCAGTTCTCACTAGTCTAGGTCCCACATTATGCAATACGATATCAATCAAACTAAGATAGAGTAATTTTAGATGCGGAATTATAAATTACAGTACAAGCTATTAAGATTTAAGTTTAATACAGATTAAGTTTTTAAATTAAACTTATAAAGGGCACAAGTCTAATCTAATTCATGCCATCATATTATCAAAATAAATCTACCCAGATCACCATAATATCGTAATCCAATTAGTACCAAAATGGGGTCGCTGAGTAGAGGTCTATGAAACTTCTATCTTGAGCGTGTAAGACCTAAAAACTAGGTCCGGCAGGTGACTTTCCTTTGTCTTTTCGTGTAAAAATATTAATCTAGCAACCGTAAGCAATGCTTAGTGAGTAAATAGATTTTCAAATTAAACATGCATGTCAAGTGGATCATCAATCTAGCGTGATATGTCTTGGCTGCCGCTACAGCCCTCATGATTGAGACATAGAAGTCATAGAGTCGGATGATGCTCAGGCCACGCTCACGCTTAAATCGTGGGGATCAGCCACATACTGGGCTAGCTACCAGTAAATCAACGTGGCGGAACATCGGAGGTCATTACCAAGTTCAATAGAACTGGTGAAATAGCCAGGTCTAGAACAATAGACCAATCAAGGCTAATCAAGGTGAATCAATATGTCAAGTATATGCAATGATGAAGCATAAGTAGTCAAGGTCATGATAGCAGTAGTCTCAAAGTAGTATCATAAATGAATTATAAATGCAATAACATAAGAAATGATGATCAAATAGCTATCATGATCCACTGGGCAACACCCAACCATGGTGTGCACATGTCACAATCCAGCTGATAATATAAATGTCAAATCGATCTAGCATCAACAATATGTCTCAACCGGAAATTCAAGCATGTTAAATCTGAATATCTATAACTCACAGTGTTGGGTCTTTATCAAACAGATATACAATCTGCCACCTGAGTTATCTCAGGATTTTATCTCAATCAGTTCTCTGTCAAATCAAGTCTTTGACCCACTTTATAAATCTTTAAATCTTTTTTCAGAATTTCACTGAACCTGTCTAGAATTATCATGTCAAATCATATTAATTTCATCGTTTTTTATCTTTAAAATCTTTATTTTATCTGATTCTGATAACTTGTTCGTTCATAAATCATTCTTTGTTTCATAAATTCTCAAAAGTTCAATATATATAATTATTTTGCTAATTATTTCGTTAATTTATAAGTGATTTATTCAATATATTCGAATTTAAGGAGTGGGGTTCGAATTTAATACTTAAATTCGAACATAATGATAAATTCGAAAGTATCAAAGTCGATTATGTGATTGTGGTTTAATTCGATATATATATATATATATATATATATATATATATATATATATATAGCCAAACTTAGATTCAAATTTATAAAAACTAAAGTCAAAATCCTTGTTTTGAATTTAATGTCAGATTCAAACGTCTCTTTGAATTTAATAGTCAAAATTGAAAACCTTAGCTAATTTTGAATTCTTATTCGAATCTATGGACATATTCGAAATATATAACCAAATTCGAATGATGTATCTTCGAATCTAATGATTAAATTCGAATAAATTTTGAATTTAATTAAATTTCGAGTTTGTTGTTGACATTCTCGAATTTGTTCATATTTACAGCTCTAAAACATGAATTTCTAAGGCATAAATCACAGATATGATAAATATTAAGCCTATGTTCGATTATATTATACTTATTCTAGTTAAACTCCATAAAAATAGCTTTAAATTTCATAAAACTAATAAATTCGAAAATACCGAAATATATAAAAACTTAAAAATATCGATTCTTACCTCAAATTCGTATGAAATCTCACAAGAGATAGTAGATTTGTGTAGTATTCTCCGAGATCTTTCTAACGATATAAATAACTTGATAATCGGACGGTCGATTTGGGAGAAAATTTAGAGAGAAGGTAGAGAGAGAGTAGAGAGAGAAAGTTAGAAAGAGAGTAGAGAGAGAGTCAGATTCTGATAAATGAAATATAAATCACGTTTATATACTTCATCTAGTTATATTTGCTAGTTAACCCACTTTCATTTTTGTATATTATATCTCTTTTATTTAATTATCTTTAATAATTTATTAATTCATAATATAAATATTTATATAATTTAATTAAATATTTCATAACTTAATTAAATTATAATTCAAAATAATGTAATATTATTACATTAACGGTTCAAAATACTGAATTTATAACTGGGTCAAAAGTTAGGTTGTTACAGAATGGGCTCCACCAGGCACAAACTTCGTCCCCGAAGTTAGCTATGTTCGAACAGACTGGGATAAGTAGCTTTCATGACATCTCTGGATTACCAAGACTGATGCGAACCTTTGTGGTGTTTCCACTGGACGAGCACCATCTGTATCTCTTTATTCCGAAGCTTTTTGGTCTTCGAGTCCAGAATACGTTCTGGCTCTTCAACCACGCGAAGCTTCTCATCAATCTGCAAGTTAACGTGTGGTATTTGAACTTCTCTTTCGTCTGCTAAGCTCTTTCTCAAGTGACTAACATGGAATACAGGATGTATTCCAGATAAGCCCGTCGGCAGTTCAAAACGATAAGATTGATTTCCAATCTTTTCAACAATCTTGAACGGACCAATGAATCTCGGAGCTAGCTTGTTTCTTTTAATGAACCGCACCACTTTCTTCATTGGGGATACTTTCAACATCACCCAATCGTTAACCACAAAACTGATTGATCTCTGTCGATTATCATAATACGACTTCTGCCTGCTTTGAGCTTCAAGTATGTTCCTTTTGCCGAGTTGAATCTTCTCATGAGTCAACTGTAGAAGGGCAGGACCTGCTATTGGCGATTCGCCTGTTTCGCGCCAACAGGTAGGAGTTCTGCACTTTCTTCCGTATAAAGCTTCAAAAGGAGCCATCTTGATCGTTGAATGATAACTGTTATTATACGAGAATTCGACCAACGGCAAGTGGTCATCCCAGTTACCACCTAGATCAAGAATGCAGGCACGAAGCATATCTTCGAGAGTAAGGATAGTACGCTCACTCTGGCCATCTGCATTAGGATGATACGCAGTTTTCATAGAGATCCGAGTACCCATCCCGTCTTGTAGAGCTTGCCAGAATCTAGATGTGAAACGACTATCACGATCAGATACGATAGATTTCAGCACACCATGTCGAGAAATTACTTCTGTGATGTATATCTGTGCCAATCTATCAAGAGAGTATGTCTCTTTCATCGGTATAAAGTGAGCTGACTTCTTTAATCGGTCCACGACTACCCAGATGGAGTCGTGCTGTCTTTTTGTTTTTGGCAACTTCGTGACGAAGTCCATAGTTATATGCTCCCACTTCCACTCAGGAACTGGCAGTGGTTGCATATCCCCGAAGGGTTTCTTATGTTCTGCCTTAACCATTTGACATATTCTGCAGCTTTCAACATAATGACCGATGTATTTCTTCATTCCTGGCCACCAGTAATCAGCTTTCAGATCGAAATACATCTTTGAGCTGCCAGGATGAACATATAATTTGGACTGATGAGCTTCAGATAGAAGAATGCTGCGAATTGAACCATACTTAGGAACCCAGATTCGGTTTCCCTTGAGACAGTGAAGTCCCAAATGATTCAGAGTTAGAAATTGTATCTGCCCTTTAAGATATTCAGAACAGAGATTCTCTTCCTTCAGTTCTTCAGCTTGAGCAACTCGGATGTCTTCAATAAGATCAGAAGAGAATATAACCGGAGTTAGGGCATAGCAGCACTTTTCTGGATAAACGTTTCTACTCAAAGCATCCGCGACAACATTAGCTTTGCCGGGATGATATAGGATCTCGCAATCATAGTCCTTGATAAGCTCCAAGGACCGTCGCTGTTTCATGTTTAGATCCTTTTGAGTAAAGAGATGCTTGAGACTCTTATGATCGGTGTAAAGATGACACCGAGTCCCATATAGATAGTGACGCCAGATCTTCAGAGCAAAGGTAACGGCAGCCAACTCAAGATCATGAGTTGGTGCACTTTTCTCGTAGTCTTTCAATTGCCTTGAAGCATAGGCAATGACTTTTCCCCTTTGCATTAGAACACATCCTAAACCAGTACCAGATGCGTCGCTGTAAACGACAAAATCATCATTGCCTTCTGGTAAGGCTAGGATCGGCGCTTGAATTAGTTTCTGCTTCAGAGTTTCAAATGCCTCTTGCTGTTTATCAGCCCACACGAAAGGTGTATTCTTTCGTGTTAACATCGTAAGTGGCACAGCAATCTTTGAGAAGTCCTTTATGAATCGCTGATAGTAACCGGCCAATCCAAGGAAACTTCTTATTTCGGAGGCATTGCGAGGCGTTTGACATTTTTGAACGGCCTCGACCTTGGACGGATCAACGGAAATACCTTCGCTAGAAACAACATGGCCAAGGAATTGAATCTATAAAAGCAACAAAGTAGAGTTTCAAGTTTTGTTCAATCAAAGAACGCTTAAGGAATAGCTCAAGACAATGTAAAGTTATAGTTGTCTGAGCCAGAATTCGCATTTAGAAAATTTTGCATAGAGTCTTTCTTTTCTCAGTAACTCTAGCAATTGTCGCAAATGAATAGCATGATCAGCCTCCGTTTTGGAGTAAATCAGAATATCGTCTATGAATACGATAACTGACTTATCCAGCATCGGTCTGCATACGCGATTCATGAGATCCATGAACGCCGCTGGTGCATTCGTTAAACCGAACGGCATCACGAGAAATTCGTAATGACCGTATCTTGTTCGGAAGGCTGTCTTCGGGATATCCTCATCTCTGACTTTTAATTGATGATACCCAGAACGAAGATCGATTTTCGAGAAATAGCTGGCTCCTTGTAGCTGATCAAATAGATCATCGATTCTGGGCAGAGGATACTTATTCTTTATTGTGACTTTGTTCAACTCGCGGTAATCAATGCACATTCGAAAAGTTCCGTCTTTCTTCTTAACGAATAAGACAGTTGCACCCCACGGAGATGAACTCGGTCGGATAAAACCCTTCTCTAACAGCTCTTGCAACTGCTTTGACATTTCCTGCATTTCTGCAGGTGCAAGTCTGTAGGGAGCTTTAGCAATAGGAGTCGCACCAGGAACCAAGTCAATACTGAACTCAACTTGACGTTCCGGTGGCACTCCCGAAATATCGTCAGGAAACACGTCTGGGAACTCACAGACGATAGGGATATCAGATAAAGATTTCTTTTGGGCTTCAGAGTTAGATTCAGATGAGACATAGCATACGTAAGATTCGTGACCCTTAGATAGGTACTTATGCGCTTTTTCGACAGAAATGAAGCAGTGAGCACCTTTTCGCTTTTCGCCTTTGATTTCCAATACTCGGCCGTCTGAAGACTTAATTCTGATAATCAGCGATTGCAGACGATCGTAGCCTCGTTATTCATTAGCCAGTCCATGCCGATGATGACGTCGAACTCTTTCAACGGAATCGGGATAAGGTCGAGGTTGAATACGATGTTATCGACGAGTAAAGTGCAGTTACGATAAACAGAATCAGCCATTACATAGTTGTTACTGGCTGTCTCAATATCAATCACAACAGGAAGTTTCGATGGAGACTTATATAATCTTTGTGCAAAAGATGTTGATATGAAAGAACGACTGGCACCGGAATCGAATAATACGCGAGCAGGGATTGAGTTAAACAGGAACGTACCGGTAACCACGTCAGGTGTTTCTTTTGCTTCCTCGGCTGTTATTTGAAAAGCTCGAGTCCTTGTGGTCGGAGTAGCAGCTAAACTCTTCATCGTAGATCCTCCAGCTGACGACTGTGACTGTCCTCGTTGCCCGCTTCGACACTGGTACATAAAATGTCCTATTTTCCCGCACTTTGCACATCCACGTCCCTGCTGTGGGCATTCCTCGCTGCTGTGACCAATTCTATTGCAAGCAAAACATGTGACGTCATCTGGGTTACATAGCCCCATATGTGACTTTCGGCATCTCCTGCAGAATCGTGGCTCGTTTGTCAATGAGTAGGCTTGCGCTTTCGGTTGGGATTGTTGAGATTGCTGGGTCTGAGACTTGTTTGGCTTGAAGAATCTGCCGAATCTATGCTTCTTCGGAGGAGACGGATTCGTCGGGTTAGTTGTTGGGGCGTAAAGTTGATCACCATACTCTAAGTACCCTCGCTCGATCTGTCTAGCTGCTTCAACCATCTCTAGATAAGAATTATACTTTATCGCGCTCATTGGGTGTCGATATCTCGGATTAAGCCCTCCACGAAATCTATTCATCTTTCTCTCTTCTGTAGCTACCTGATACGAGGAATAACCGCATAGTCGTGAGAATTCGTGTTCGTATTCGTCAACTGTCTTGGTTCCCTGGGTCAGCTGCATTAATTGGACTTCCATTTTGTCTCGCTGATCGACTGGACAGTACTTTGCATTGAACATATCCAAGAATTGTTCCCACTCGAGAGTTTGGATGACTTCTTCTCCGTATATGCTTCTCTGAGTCTTCCACCATGCACGGGCAGCTCCAATAAATAACGCGGACGCATAACTCACTTTCTTCGATTCTAAGCAATTAGAGATTCTGAAAATCTCTTCGGTATGACTGATCCAATCCATCGCCTGAATTGGATTCACTGTACCCTCAAAGTTCAGGGCACCGCTCGCTTTGAAGTCCTTGAACTTACAGCCTTTAGGTTGCTCGATTTGGGTTTCAGGAGTAGAGTTATCAGAATCAGATTCTTCATTCTGGACTTGCTTATCTTTTCGCTTATTTTTCTTATCATTACGTCTTTTAGCTTCGGCCTCATCTCTGGCCTGAAACTATTCTTGCATTATTTTGTTTTGTTGCTCAGAATGTTGGGCTAACAATTGTTGCATCATTTCGAACATTTGTTGTGGGGTCATGTTTGGTATGTCACCTGAACCTGATCCTGACATCTTAGCTGAAAATTAAAATCAAATAACTATCAGTTTATAGACTTAGATCTATGTACCCTTTTTCCCATCCTAACAGTCTGTACATCCTATCTCAGTTCAATCCACCTAAATGATTGATACATATGTATTGCTTCAGTTTGAGACCAAGTATACTCACGTAATACTTGATTCACTCAAACTATGTGCTTTGATACCATCCTGTGAAGACCACCCCTTACGGGGCAGTTCTCACTAGTCTAGGTCCCACATTATGCAATACGATATCAATCAAACTAAGATAGAGTAATATTAGATGCAGAATTATAAATTACAGTACAAGCTATTAAGATTTAAGTTTAATACAGATTAAGTTTTTAAATTAAACTTATAAAGGGCACAAGTCTAATCTAATTCATGCCATCATATTATCAAAATAAATCTACCCAGATCACCATAATATCGTCATCCAATTAGTACCAAAATGGGGTCGCTGAGTAGAGGTCTATGAAACTTCTGTCTTGAGCGTGTAAGACCTAAGAACTAGGTCCGGCAGGTGACTTTCCTTTGTCTTTTCCTTTAAAAATATTAATGTCGCAACCGTAAGCAATGCTTAGTGAGTAAATAGATTTTCAAATTAAACACGCATGTCAAGCGGATCATCAATCTAGCGTGATATGTCTTGGCTGCCGCTAGAGCCCTCATGATTGAGACATAGAAGTCATAGAGTCGGATGATGCTCAGGCCACGCTCACGCTTAAATCGTGGGGATCAGCCACATACTGGGCTAGCTACCAGTAAATCAACGTGGCGGAACATCGGAGGTCATTACCAAGTTCAATAGAACTGGTGAAATAGCCAGGTCTAGAACAATAGACCAATCAAGGCTAATCAAGCTGAATCAATATGTCAAGTATATGCAATGATGAAGCATAAGTAGTCAAGGTCATGATAGCAGTAGTCTCAAAGCAGTATCAGAAATGAATTATAAATGCAATAACATAAGAAATGATGATCAAATAGCTATCATGATCCACTGGGCAACACCCAACCATGGTGTGCACAGGTCACAATCCAGCTGATAATATAAATGTCAAATCGATCTAGCATCAACAATATGTCTCAACCGGAAATTCAAGCATGTTAAATCTGAATATCTATAACTCACAGTGTTGGGTCTTTATCAAACAGATATACAATCTGCCACCTGAGTTATCTCAGGATTTTATCTCAATCAGTTCTCTGTCAAATCAAGTCTTTGACCCACTTTATAAATCTTTAAATCTTTTTTCAGAATTTCACTGAACCTGTCCAGAATTATCATGTCAAATCATATTAATTTCATCGTCTTTTATCTTTAAAATCTTTATTTTATCTGATTCTGATAACTTGTTCGTTCATAAATCATTCTTTGTTTCATAAATTCTCAAAAGTTCAATATATATAATTATTTTGCTAATTATTTCGTTAATTTATAAGTGATTTATTCAATATATTCGAATTTAAGGAGTGGGGTTCGAATTTAATACTTAAATTCGAACATAATGATAAATTCGAAAGTATCAAAGTCGATTATGTGATTGTGGTTTAATTCGATATATATATATATATATATATATATATATATATATATATATATAGCCAAACTTAGATTCAAATTTATAAAAACTAAAGTCAAAATCCTTGTTTTGAATTTAATGTCAGATTCAAACGTCTCTTTGAATTTAATAGTCAAAATTGAAAACCTTAGCTAATTTTGAATTCTTATTCGAATCTATGGACATATTCGAAATATATAACCAAATTCGAATGATGTATCTTCGAATCTAATGATTAAATTCGAATAAATTTTGAATTTAATTAAATTTCGAGTTTGTTGTTGACATTCTCGAATTTGTTCATATTTACAGCTCTAAAACATGAATTTCTAAGGCATAAATCACAGATATGATAAATATTAAGCCTATGTTCGATTATATTATACTTATTCTAGTTAAACTCCATAAAAATAGCTTTAAATTTCATAAAACTAATAAATTCGAAAATACCGAAATATATAAAAACTTAAAAATATCGATTCTTACCTCAAATTCGTATGAAATCTCACAAGAGATAGTAGATTTGTGTAGTATTCTCCGAGATCTTTCTAACGATATAAATAACTTGATAATCGGACGGTCGATTTGGGAGAAAATTTAGAGAGAAGGTAGAGAGAGAGTAGAGAGAGAAAGTTAGAAAGAGAGTAGAGAGAGAGTCAGATTCTGATAAATGAAATATAAATCACGTTTATATACTTCATCTAGTTATATTTGCTAGTTAACCCACTTTCATTTTTGTATATTATATCTCTTTTATTTAATTATCTTTAATAATTTATTAATTCATAATATAAATATTTATATAATTTAATTAAATATTTCATAACTTAATTAAATTATAATTCAAAATAATGTAATATTATTACATTAACGGTTCAAAATACTGAATTTATAACTGGGTCAAAAGTTAGGTTGTTACAAGATATGTAATAGATAGTCATTTGTAATAGATGAGGTTTTATTAATACAAGTTATGTGTGTTAATTCATAATTATTTATGACGTCTACATTTATAGGTTAAGTTCTAGACCATCATGATAAGTTCTAGAATATCATGTTAAGTTCTAGACTGTGATAATAAGTTCTAGAGGATCAATATAAGTTCTAGACTATGAAGATAAGTTCTAAGGCTAAGTTTCGAACTTAACCCAACCCAGACGAACTTAGTGAAGCTAAGTTCGTAGGGTATTGGGCATGTGCATGGGCTTGGGCCTAAACGAACTTATCTGGTGTAGTTCAAACTTATTTAGTATAATTAGACTTAATCCATTCTATTTGAAAATCTTTGGTTTTTACGAGTTTCAGAGCTTCGCAAGTGCACGTGCTAGCTAGAAAGTGATCAGAGAGTATTTCTTGGAGCAATACATAGTGTGGGGTCATTTGTTACATCAGCTATCATTGTGTTCGGCTGCGGTTTCCGTGCGTGATCGATCTGTTAAACTTCTACGAGACGGCGTCGCATCAAGATCAGATCCGTAGACGTGGTGATCTTACATGGAGATTTATTATGTTCCTACCGTATTCATCTAATTTCTATTAGATTTTGATATTAACAATTGGTATCAGAGACTAGTCTGGAAATTATTGAGTGATTTATTCTGATTTTTCACTGCTTTACTGAGTTTTTCTCGACAACATTAAAATATCTGAAAATCTCTTGTGGTTTTTGATTTTGTGGTTGTTTGAATTTCAGTTTTGGATCGGGTATAGAGATTAAAAGGACGAATCCATTGATTACACTCTTATATCTCCTCTCGAAACACACAGAAGTTATTTGGGATTTTTCTGAGTTTCTGAAAATGTATGCGTTCTTGAGGTTTTTGGTTTTTAATCTGGAATTAGCTAAACTCTCTTCACGTAAGGTGTTTCTGCAGTGAAACGCATCAACATTGCAAGTTTCGTATCAATTAGTGAAGGTTTTATCGAAAATATTGGATCTGTACTTAGTTTTGTTCAACGCTTTTGAATCTCGGGAAAATCTACGGTTTTAGTATTGTTCGAGATTTATTACTTGTCATCCGAGATTTATCAAGTGTATTCTGAGATTTATCAAGTTCCATCTGAGTTTGATCACACTTAACCCGAGTTTGATCATTTTTTAACAAAGATTTATCACTTTTAATCCGAGGTTGATCAAGTGATCTTCGAGTTTTAACAAAGTGTTCTTCAATTTTTATCAACTACACTTCGTGTTTAACAAAGCCTTTTTCAAGTTTTGTCCAGGGTAATTTGCGTATTGTCAAAACTAATTTGAATTTCATTTAGAGTAATTCGAGTTTCATCATATACACTTCAAGTTTTATTCTGTTTCTTTCAAGATTTACTCAATGCACTTAACTGAATTTCACTCAATAATCCATAAAAGGTCTTGGAAGATAAAAATTAGTTATTCAAGATGTTAAAAGATGCTCTTGCAATGGGAACTGAAACAAAACGTCCGATTCTTTACAGAGGTGAATATGTTCAATGGAGGGAACGACTTCTAGAATTTATACATTTTGAAGATTTGGCTGATGATATTCTTAAGTCACTGACGGATGGCCCTGCACGGTTCTTTGTAACAATTCCTGCTGTTCTGAATGGGAATCCTCCAGTTCCAGAGAGGACTAAAGACGTTACTGATGCTAATTTGTCTAAGGCATAGAAGAGAAGGAAACTAGGAGACAAGATTGCCAGGAAGTTTTTGTTATTATCCATTCAAATGACATTTACATCAGTGTCACGAACAACACAACTGCCAAATCCATCTGGGATGAGGTATGCAAGTTGATGAGAGGCTCTGACAAAGCTGCAACAAATAGAGCTAGAAACAGTCTTATGTCATTTGAGAACTTTAGAGCCAGAGAAGGGGAACTACTGGAGAATACCTACTTCAAATTTGTAAACCTAGTCAGTGAGATGAAAAGGAACGGTGTAACCAAATCCAACTTGGACATCAATGTCAAGTTTTTGAATGTCCTCAAAACTGAATGGGATAAATATGCAATGATTATCCAACAGACCAAAGACATCGATGACATGAAATATACATATGGTCTACGAGAATCTGAACAATTACCACGATGTTATTCTATGGAAAATTCTGGGAAGAAGCAAGCAGAAAAGGCAGCTATGGATCCATTAGCCCTTTTAGCTGACAAGATATACAAATTCAAATCTAAGAAGGAGAAGCTAGTAGTGGTAAGCAGTTCATCTGAATTTGAATCATCCGACTCATCAGCAGAGAGTCTAAAATTGAAGAGATGAAGAAGCAAATTTCGTGTTCTCTAACATTATTTGATACAAGATAGATGAAGTTATGATTAAAAATGGTGTTTTTAAAAGCTTCTAAGGAAGTGGAATCGGTTGAAGACCTGAAAGGTTGAGAGAGGACAAAATGCAAAATGATTTGGATAATAACCTTCTAAATGTGAGTTATAAAGATCCACCAAAAACAAAAGATTTCATTCATAGATATTCTGACAAGGATCTTTCTGAAAATACAATTCTTCCTCAAAAGTCATACATTCCTAATTCAGTTCTTGAAAAGATAAACTCTGATCCTGAATTGAAAATCAAAACTTTTGAGGAAGAAAATGTAAAGCTCTAGGCAGTACTTCAAGGTTTAGAAATAAAACTTGCAAAACAGCCTGGACTCAGAACTCAACCTGTTCAGAAAACATCCGCTCTTGCTGGAACGATTAACTCAGAAGAAGACTTTGATCTGTTCATGAACTCTAAGGTTCACCCTTCAAATGAAATTTTTGTCAAGATAGATGAATGTGTTAAACCTCTTCACGAAAAAGGAACTGTTAAAATAAGGGAATAATTGGTATCTTAAAACAAGTACCTACAACTCCCAAAGTCGTAGTAGTTTCAACACCTATTTTGAAACGCAAGGGTAAGGCGAAAGTTACCTTTGTTCAATCAAAATTTGAAAAAGGTGAATCATCATTTTCAAAGATTAAAAAATCAAAGAATTCAAGCTCTACTCATGCTAAGAAAATTTTGCAGAATAATGTTCATTCCAATTCGACTAATTTTAGTTCCTCATTCATGTCAGATAATATTGTGAAAAAAAACTTTCAAGCATGCTTGCAGAAGAAGCAGATTGGAAAGAAAAAGGAGTGTGTTCGAAAAGAGTGGAGGACAAAAGAGAGTAGTATTACAAATAGCAATAGTTCCTTAGGGAAACATGTCTATAATAACTTGGCTACAAAAACTTGTATTAAATACTCTCGTGCTGATCTCTTGTCATTAAACTCTGTTAATCGTAATTTTTTTAATGCAAAATCTTTTTCCATGTGTAATGCGAATTTGTGGATAGAAAAGAACAAGGTTCCCAAGTCTTGACAGAATTGGGTTCCAAAGCATTCATCTTCCAAATCAGTTCCCAAAATAACTGTTCAAAAGTGGATACCCAACAAAACTGTCTACAAATGGGTTCCAAAAGATAAGATTCTTGCTGGTACTGTAACTAACATTGAACTGCATGGTTTACCTAACCCCAAAGGACCCATTTTCAAGTGGGTACCTCACTGCTTATTGCGATTTATAGATAAATCATGTATGGTACCTTGACTCCGGATGCTCCAAGCATATGACCAGACAGAGATACACCCTTACGAATTTTGGTGATAAATGCCATGGGACGGTTAGATTTATGATCTAAAACAGAAATTAGAAAATGCAACACGAGATTTTGAGCAAGAACTGATAGATTTATAAATAAAATATCAGATCTAGAAGCCAAAATTACTCGACTTAATTCTTCTCTGGCTGACACTTCACTAACTGTTAGTAAATTTCATGACATTGTGTTAACGTTAAAAGAAACCAAGGAATTATTTGATTCTGACATAAACAATTTTTTAAGGAAATGAGTTTAATGAGGCACGACGACAGTTTTCAGTACGAGAAAAAAATTTTAAAATCGATGCCAACTCATTTTATAAAGAACGAGTTAGCTTCTAGCCACTATCAAGGGACTAGAATCTCAACTTGTGTCTGAACAAAATAATTTTGAAAAACAAGTTTCTACCTCAAACAATTCTAAGGCGATAATTTCAGCTCCAGCTAGCGACACAAAAACAATTCTAAGACAACAACATCTCTTAGAAATAAAGAAAGGCAAAACCCCGATGATCGTACCTATCATAGAACATTTTGGTAACACTTCTAAATCTGTTCCCGGAAATTCCACTGCCTCTAGCAATAAAAGCAAACATAATTCCTGGAAACAGAAATCGCAGACACAGTCTAGTAACTCTAAAATTGGACAAGCTAACACACATGTTCGTTTCATTTCAGAAAATCGAGTAAATCCAAAGGGCACACCTCAAAGGTCGGCATCTAACGTCAAGAGTCAAGGAGCAGTTTTCAATTTTTCAATATTTTCAATTTCCAATGTAATTAAAGACAAACATGTGGTTGATTTAACTTCTAGTACTGTTTTGAATGATTGTAATGGTTTGAATGCTATTTAAGTTAATGCATACTCGTTTAATCAGTTATTTAAATTGTCCAAAACTCCACAAAGTTTGTCTAGACCTACATTGTTAAATTATGCTCCTATACTCAAACATAAACGACGTCGTAGACCTAAACATAAGGTCAACAAGAAAACCAATAGGCCTATAAGATATAAATCTATTTGGGCACCTAAAAATAGCATCTTTGCAAACAACGACATTAAGTGCACTGCCTCTAAGACTGATGGTGGTTCTCCCATTAAAAACCCTAACACAAACTTTAACCCATCTGGACTCAAAATTACGCACAATTTGGATACCAAAAGTCACTTAACTGTTTTGCAATCAATGGCTTCTAATCACCTCGGATTAGGACCCGTTCTTCTTTTTCAATGGCTTTTGAACACACAGTTCAAAACCCGCTCTTCATCTCTTCACACTGTCTTGTCCTTTGCTTTCAGGCAAACAGTGTGTGGATTCTCGACTCTGCATGCTCGCTGCACATGACTGGCCGCCAAGATCTTCTATCTAACTACACGTCAACTGATGGTGGTTCGGTGAAATTCAGTAACAATGGTGTTGCTAGAATCTGCAGTTTTGGATATCTCGAAATGGAAAATCTAAAAATAACCTAAGTCTCCTATGTCCAAGGTCCTGGCCACAATCTCTTTAGTATTGGCCAACTTTGTGATAAAGGACTTGAGGTATCCTTCAAAGCCACACGATGCAGCATAAGATCTCCAACGGGTAAGAAGATACTCGCCGGCACTCGACGGTCAAACCTATACACCATCGATCTCTCGAAAGTCAAGGTCAACAAGACTATATGTCTCCTGTCCAAGGCCTCATATAAAAAGTCCTGGTGATGGCACACGAGATTCTCCCATCTGAAATTCAAGAACATAACCAAGCTTGTATCCGGCAACTCGTCAGAGGTCTACCAGAACTCAAGTTCAACAAAGATTAGCTGTGTGCAGCTTGTGAAAAGAGTAAGATCAAGAAAGCCTCACACAAACCGAAGCCAGTCCCCAACACCACAAAACCTCTGGAGCTCATCCATATGGTTATGTGTGGTCCAATGCGCATTCAGAGCATCAATGCCATGAAGTACATACTGTGATGGTCAATGATTTCTCACGCTACACTTGGGTAAAGTTCCTACGTACGACAACGGTACTGAGTTCAAAAACAAGGAGTTAACCGAATTCCTAGATTCCGTTGGTATTTTCAACCAATATTACGCTGCCAGAACTCCTCAACAGATTGGAGTTCTTGAACGACGGAATCGAACTCTAGTGGAAGCAGCTCGCTCCATGATCATTTTCTAAAAGCTGCCTCTTCATTTCTGGGCTGAAGCTGTGGACACCGCGTGTTACACTCAAAACCAATCCATCATCAACAAACGGTTTGGCAAAACACCCTATGAG
The DNA here is from genome assembly GCA_020465985.1 of Centrapalus pauciflorus. Taxonomy (NCBI): domain Eukaryota; kingdom Viridiplantae; phylum Streptophyta; class Magnoliopsida; order Asterales; family Asteraceae; genus Centrapalus; species Centrapalus pauciflorus. The sequence continues at coordinate 383,228 of JAANYP010003357.1, read as the reverse complement.
ATTATTAATAAACGTGCACCTAATGTATAACACTTCCGTGTTTTTGGTTGCAGGTGTTTTATCCTCAACGACAAAGATAATCATGGTAAGTTCGACGCCAAAGGAGATGAAGCAGTATTCGTCGGATACTTGAAGAACTCAGCCTCCTACCGGGTGTACAACAAACGGACTAGAATAGTTAATGAGAGTGTGAACATCACATCCGATGACTTAGCTGAGTCCGAGAACGTTTCTGATCACATCAGTTCAGAACTGGCTCTTCAACATTCGTTTGAACCTACTCAGACATCACGTGCATCCACCTCTGCTACGTCAAAAGGAGACGATAATCTAGACCTAGACTCCTTATTTGAATTGTTATATCCACACTTTAAGTCTAATACTAATACTTCTCCTAAATCTAATGCAGATACAAATGAGGTCAGTCCAAGCTCTCCTACTCCTGACACACCTGAGCCCACACCTACTGACCTCACACCAACATCTCCCAAATCCCCAACCGGTTCAATTATTCCTAACCTAAGCCAAGATATAGCCTCAGAACCTTCGACACCGGTTGATGTTCCTCTAACCGATTAACACCCATCTGACTCACACCAATCCGTAGATGACCTTGTACCGCTTCTATGCAAGTGGACCTTATCCCACCCCGAATCTCAAATCATTGGGGATAAGTCTGCTCCGGTTCGAACCAGAAGAGCCACCAACGCAGAATGCCTCTTCGCTGCCTTCCTGAGCAAGATCGAACCAACAACCATAACTGAAGCTCTACAAGATCCAGACTAGGTGAATGCAATGCATGACGAGCTACACCAATTCGAATGCCTACGTGTCTGGAGGTTAGTTCCACCACCAAAGGATCGGTCAATCATCGGCACAAAGTGGAATTTTAAGAACAAATGAGACGATAACAAAATTGTCGTCCGAAACAAAGCCATACTCGTGACTAAAGGGTATCGACAACAAGAAGGAATCGACTATGATGAGATGTTCGCCCCAGTTGCCAGTCATGAAGCAATTCGAATATTCCTAGCGTACGCGGCCCACAAAGACTTCACCGTCTACCAGATGGATGTGAAGACGGCGTTTCTCAATGGGATCCTAAAGGAGGAGGTGTACATTTCTCAACCTGAAGGTTTTGTCGATGAGTCTAGACCATCATATGTCTATGCTCTTGACAAAGCTATATATGGTTTTAAACAAGCACCTCGTGCATGGTATGATAGTCTAACTGAATTCCTTCTTGATTCTGGATTCTCAAAAGGTACAGTCGACACAACCCTTTTCATACGATACATAGGTAATGCCATTCTCCTTGATTAAATTAACGTAGATGACATTATTTTCGGATCTACAAAACCTTCACTTTGTGAAGGATTTTCAAAATTAATGAAATCGAGGTTCGAGATGAGTATGATGGGGGAAATGACATTTTTCCTCGAATTACAAGTGAAACAAATTCTTGACAGGATTCTCATAAACCAGTAAAAGTACATCCACGATCTCCTAAAAAGGTTTAAGATGGAAAACTGTACGTCTATGAAAACTCCCATGTCCATTTCCTCAAAGCCTGATGCCGATCCAATGGGTAAATCCACTGACATCATGGCTTATCGAGGAATGATTGGTTCCTTATTATACTTAACTACTAGTAGACCGGACATAATGTTTGCTACTTGTCTTTGTGCTCGATTTCAAGCTGACCCTAAAGCGTCTCATTTGGCTGCCGTAAAACGAATCTTTCGCTATTTAAAAGGCACGCCTGACCTTGGTCTCTGGTATCCAAAAGGAACCAGTTTTGAACTAACTGCCTACTCAGATGCAGATCATGCAGGTTGCAAATATGACAGAAAGAGTACCTCGGGACACATACAGTTGCTATGAGACAAACTGGTAAGTTGGGCATCGAAGAAACAACACAGTGTTTCTCTGTCCACCACTGAAGCTAAGTATGTTGCTGCCGCAAGTTGCTGCTCACAACTACTGTGGATGCGCACACAACTCCTAGACTATGGATTCAGACTTAGTCGGATTCCCATCTATTGCGACTCTATGAGCACAATTGCCATTACTGGTAACCTTGTACAACACTCTCGTGCTAAACACATTGATATACGGTACCATTTTATAAAAGATCATGTGGAGGAAGGTACCGTAGAATTACATTTTGTAAACACTGAAAATCAGATAGTTGACTTGTTCACAAAACCTTTGGATGAAAAACACTAAATTGAAATAGTTCTGAAAAGTTTATTTGCCTTCTCGAAAGACGAATTTTCTTTTCACTAATGTTATATTTTCTAATAATTTTTGCTCTGTGTTTATTTTATTTAATTCTAATCGTTATGTTAAATTTTTTTTCTGTCAAGCTTTATCGGGAGGCAACCAGGTAAGTATCCGAGTGTTTTACTTTGTTATATATGCACACTCGGAGGGAGAGAAACTATGTTTCTAGTTAGTGTAATTTTCACTATATTTAGTAAGTTTTTTTCTTCGTAAGTTATTATTCATTCAAGAAAATCCAAAAATATTTTCTTTTCTTTAATTAATCTTAATTTAGTGTGTTTATTTCCTAAAGTTCAATAATTTTGAAAAATTCAAAAAGATTTTATTTTTTATTTCTTGTGTATTTTTTTCTTTTTCTATCAAAGAAAAACCAAAAATATTTTACTTTTCTTTATTCTTTTATTTTTAATTTAATCTCATCTTAATTTTAATTATTAAAATAATTAACATATTTTTTTGAAATTAGATATTTTTGGCATGGGTCGGGTTCCCCAAATCGGGTTTGGGGAGAACCGGTTTTTCAAGCTCATAAATACCGCCATTTTCATTTTTTTCTTCTTCTTCTTCGTTTCTTATTCCTCATCACACACACCTCAAGAACACACACACAAGTTCTCAAAGTTTCTCAACTGTTTCATCGATCAATCGAGATTCTAAAGTGTTTAAAGCGTTTTCGTGCATCAAAGTGAGTACACATTATATTTATACACATTTTTCATCTATTTACTTTGAAAGTTATACACTTAATCGGGTTTTTAAAGGGGTTTTAAGGCTGAAAATGTTTTTTCTTCGACATTAAGAAACCCAACAGTTTCTTCAAAAACCAGCTTTTTGATCCAAAACGTAAGTCTGAAAAGTTGTTTGTGGTTTTTCAAATTTGCACAAGTCTATTACCTGCGGCTATAGCCTTGTCCGCGAGTTGCCACTCGCAGACGACCTTTCATCCGCATATCAGCCTCAAAATTTTCTAAGTTAAAACCTGATTATGCATTGTCCGCGAGTTTCTACTTGCGAATACTACTTCATCCGCATAATAAGAAAATTTTTCTAAGTTTCGAAGGCTATTGGTGTTTTATCTGCAAGTTTCAACTCGCGAATAAACCTACAATCTCACAAACATAATCAAGGATCAAATTTTTCTAAGTAAGACACGCGGGTATGGTACTATCCGCAAGCTACAACTCGCGGATATCACTCCACCCGCATGTCCCCTTCAAGGTCAAACGTTTATGAAAATGTCTATGTCATACCTGCTGTCAAAGGCTCATCCGCAAGTTCAAACTTGAGGACAACTCTTCAACCGCAGGTTGGGGTCAATTCATGCCTTAGAAAAAAATTTCAAAACTGAACTTTCACTCATAGTTTCATCCGAGAGTTGCAACTCTCGGATGACACTACATCCGCAGGTTTTGCTGAAAATTTTCTAAGTCTGGTTGTTTTTCAAAAAGTGTTGAGCTCATTTGAAAGTTCACTTGTTCAAGGTTTTAAATCTTGTTAAAGGCAGTTTCTTGTGAATTAATCTTAGTTAGGACTGGTCTTGTAGACCTTGGTTCTACAGAGAGACTTTTCTTACCGAGAAGTCTTCTGTAGAAGCCCTTTAACAAATCAGTTTAAATTCTATCAAACGCCCAAAACAAGAAACATTTCTGAACAAGTCGCATGTTTCTTGATAATGCATATCTGACTTTCAAAACCTCTGAAAGGTACAATGGCATCTTGTTCCAATCTTAATGGGACATCGAATCGCCTATGCCTTAACCAGCCGTCCCCACCCACGTCCACCACAGGTTTATGTCCAGCAATTCTGGCATACCCTCTCTTATCACCCTGACCCAGACAACATCCGCATAAATGGTGATATTGAGGACCACACCATAGATATCCCTTTACCCAAATTTCGCCACATTCTACGTCTCCCTCACCGACATGATTTTCCTGGCCGCCCTGTCTATGATGATGTTTTGCCAGAGGAACATATCTGCAGAGAAATTGTGTAGCTGTGCTACGATGGCAACTTCACCAAAGCTTCTGAATTCGTCAGACGAAAGCTTCTGTGGATTGGTATTATATGTACTCCATCCTTGACCGTTGTCTCATCGTCAAAGCTTCCGGAGCCGATCGCGCAAGTCACCGAATTCTGTTTATCTTTACCAGTATGGCCTACAATCGCCACCACAACTATGCCAGGACCTTATGGAACAAACTGATAGAAGTCATTCAGGCTAAAGAAACCAAACGAGCAAGAAAATTCCTCCCGGCTCAGCGATTCCTTCAACTCATCATCTCACATTGCATGACACAAATTCCAGACATCCGCCACAGAAATCACGAGATCGCAATACGAGATTTTCAAATCAAATATTTTCACGATCCGATCTCTCCTCCTGACATTCAAGTCATGCCACTATTAGAAGAGTTGCTCGCCTACGCCAATCAGGAATCTAAGGCTATTAGGGAATTTAGAGAGAGAGAGAGAGAAGCTCCAATGGCGCAACCAGGACCGGCTGCGCCTGCCCAAATAGCAAACCCTGAGTTTTTAGGTTTATGGGGTGTGCAGAGAGAAAATGTAATTGAGAGCGGCGATGAGGGCAGAGAGCCTGAGATTGCAGAAGCAGAAGATAGCGAAAGTGAGGAGACGCATACTACTCATCTATCACCCCTGAACATTCCCTCTCCCGATTACGATAATGATGTTGAAAATGATGACGATGATGATGATGTCACTTCCCCCGCACTTCCTCCAATGCGCTCTCTCGCTGCTATGCGTGAATATATCAAGAGTCGAGGGGGGTTAGGAGAATTTCGAGAGATTACCAGTCAGAATTAAGTCGGGCTACCACATCTGCTACTCGCGCTCATGAGTTGGGCGCCGGTATTGAAATAGACACCACCAGCCCAGTGGTGCAAGCACAAACCTCCCTGGCCACTCACCGGCTTCTCAACAAGCCGGTGTTTCACATTCTCACAGGGATATATCACATAATCTATCTGTGGCTCATTTGGAGTCCGCGGATATTGAACAAGGCTGACAACAGTTCCAGTCGCCGCCATCAATTCCTGCATAATCGAGTCTAGAGCCCGTTGACATTGAAAAATCTTTGGCTAAGACACTCGAGTCGATCCAAACACAACGCCTGAGTGGCATTGTCCAAACTTTAGGAGCTGTACATACTGCAAGTATGCCTGCAACGATGAGTGGAAGTCCTGTCATGGCCACATCTATGCCATCCATGAGCACAGGCGATCAAGGGACCTCTTCGAAGACTCCCGAGATGCAAACGGAGAGCCTAAGTGGTCCCGGGTTACATCTGGACTTTGTGTCCAAAACTGAGTTTGATGTGTTCAAGGCGCTCATGTCACAACAATTAAGTGACATGTTCACCTTTATGACCCAGCAACTGGTCGTTCCACAGGCACCCACCCTTGACGAAGCCAAACGCACGCTCCATTCAATCCTTAAAGCTTCATCAAATTTATCAACCACAAACCCCTTGCTGCTAGAGATTTTAACCAACGAAGCCTCCAGCTCCCCATCTTATACCGCAGCGAATCCCCTGGTTACTCAAATGAGCGAGCGACTTAAAGTTATTTCTGAATCATGTCACGTAGCCACCCAGGGTACCAAGCGTAAGCATGATGATCAGGAGGATCCTGATCACCATGAGGGGGAGAAAAGGGCCAGAGCCGCTGGCAAAGCTCCCATGATCATCTAAGAATCAGCTCCGTCGAGTCCAAAGCAAACCACTTGTTCTCATCAAGCAGGGCCCCAGCAAACAGAAACAGAACTCCAAGATGAGTCCCTTAAGGAATCTATCTCATGTGCTCATCTACCTCTTATTATCTGGGAGGAACCCGAAAATATCAAAGAATTCATGGATCAAGAAGAAATATTAACTGCAGTTCCTCTGAGGGTTTTCGACCCCACTGAAGTTATCGTAATATAATCCGATGAAGATGAACATGAAGCTCGTGAAGTCCAGCTAAAAGAGTCTTTCCGCATAGAACATGTTGGTCAAGAAGGAGTTGAACCGCTAGAATTTGACTTTGAGCTCCCTTCTTATGAGCCAATACTACTATCACTTTCGCCGTCTCCAGTTCAAGTGTCATCACCTATTCCTTCTCCAGCTCCAACTCCGCCAGTCTAATCTTCCTCCGAAAGCCCATTGATCATTCAAGTTATTCCCGATCAAACTTTCGAGCCAGCAGAATCTACAAGAGTATTCCCGATCTTCCTGGAGCGATCAGATGTGCCACCTCTTACCTCTGATGCCCTAAATGTACTAAAAGAGATCACAAGGTTGCAAGCGGGAACGTCTGGAGGTGCTAGTTCTTCTCAAAAACGAGAAGAATGACACACTGAAAGGCTTACTGCCAAAACCGTTGACTGGGTAAAGAGAGGGTGAGAAACCCGTATATGGAAGAGAAATATAGAATGTTGTTTATTAAAGAATTGAAGTCACTCAAAGCCGACCTAATCTGGTCAGTTGAAGGAATGGAACAAAGAGACAGATGCGTGTATGTAGCAATGATTGGGTCCCTAAGGAAAAGTAAGGAACCCGTCAGAAGCTGGTCTCCCAGCGTCAAAGTATTAAAGATAAAGTTCGACAAGTTCCTGAGCATATTCTATCCCATTTTTGAAGTGGAACGGGAAGACCGAACAATATCCACATTCTCTGAGTCAGATTTACCTAAATTATTTTTGCAAGATCTTGAGTTTCTATATCTACATCTACTACATAATGTAGCAGAGATCCAGTTCACATGAACGCTCAAAGATGCATTATAAAGTTTCTTCGCCGAAATCTCACACTGTCAATTATGTATGACTTCCAAATGGCGTTAGAAGCCAGACAAAGGATAGTGTATCTTCTTGCACCAAATCAGGATACTCCAGGCCTTAAACATTTTTCTGTCTCAAGAGTACTTACTTCGCCAACTGTTGGAGTAGTGTATCTGAATTCACAAAGAAAGAAAGTTCTGATGAGAAGAGATTAACTAGAGAAGTACTGTGACGGGACGATGTATATGGTCCGAAAAATGCCTATGATTAGAATCAAAAATCTCAAGGAAGCATTGAAGATCGGAACAAGAGTTTGGGAACTTAAAGTAGTGCTACAACTCGTTGAAGACTTCCAACAGGATGTACGAGACAAGTTGGAGTACAGAATGACTATCAGACGTCTTGACCGATATTTTGACCAAAGGAAGCTGGTCACCAACTTGAAAACCAAGATCTGAAAGCTGATCAAAAGGAGGAGAATGTTAGATCTAGAAATTGTAATAGTTTCAGGGTTTATATTGTAATAAATGAAACTTAGTTTTGTGTTCATTTTGTAAGGTTTCAAAGTTGTTTAAATGGGTTAAAAGACCTAAAAGGTCAACCCATGGGTATGGATAGTTTAAATCCATTTGTTTCCTTATAAATAGTTTGTTTTGGTTTCTTAATTCAGTTGTTGAAAAGCATTTGTACGTACGAAGCATTGGAAAGCATTTAAGGTTTATTTAAACTTGAGTATTCATATTGTTCTTCATTATATTCATAGTGTTCTTCATGCTTATTATGTTATTGATATTATGAATATATGATTGATTGAATGCTTCTATATGGGAATTACATTAGTTTGTCCGATCAATGGCTGTGGGAGTTAGGAGTATGACCAGATGACTATTCAAAAGGTTCTCTATGTCGATGATCTTAGTAATAATCTGTTTAGCATCGGACAGCTGTGCGATAAAGGGTTAGAGGGCAATTTCAAGGCAAACAGATGTAGTATAAGATATGGGGTAGGAAAGCAAATTGTTGCTCAAGCCAGAAAGACAAATTTTTACTCTATCGATTTGGCCAACTTAAATGTACGAAAAGATGTTTGTTTACTGTCTAAAGCATCTATAAAAGAGTCATGGTTGTGGCGTCGTTGTCTTTCCCACTTGAACTTCAAAGATCTAAATAACCTTGCCAAAGAAGGTTTAGTCAAAGGCCTTCTGTAACACCTGCTAATTTCAAGGTAATTAATTAATTTCGAGTCATTTAGTGTAATGATTAATTCGAGAAAATAGTATATAAATTATCAAATTTTATTGTTGGCATTTAAAGGGTTGAATTTGTAAATTTTAAGATTTTGGAAATGTTACAAACCATTATATATATATATATATATATATATATATATATATATATATATATATATATATATATATATATATATATATATATATATATATATATATATATATACACACACACACATATATATATGTATGTATGTATATACCTATGTATGTATGTATGTATATGAAAGTAAATTCATCACATTCTAGATTTTTTAAAAAAAAGAGGTATAAAGGATTTTGTTATTTGTATATATAAGATAGTAATAGATGTAATAAATAAATAAATAAGATATAATATGGATATGCATGCATGAATGCATCACATCATCTTCATCCAATTTTTTTTATAAAACCTTTCATATGTATATATATATATATATATATATATATATATATATATATATATATATATATATATATATATATGAAAACTTTGTTAACATTTTTATCACCACAAGAACAAAAAATACACTTTCATAAATCTGGGAATTTATCTCTTATTTTGGGCTAGAATTCAAGAGGTTGATCAATAATATTATCCTCACCATCACATTCATCACCATTATTGAATCCTTGAGTTAATCATTCCAAAACCCAAACAAAGTTCCGCTAAGCGTTATTAATCAATGTTAGAAATGATAGAACATGACCTATAAAGGTTTCGTTAATCTCAAAATAGTCCATACTTGGTGATAATCATCCACAACTTCAATTATCTTCTTAAAAGCTTCATATGCTCTTCAATGGTGATTTTTAATGGGTTTTAGTTTTTTAAGCAAATACATGAATAAAAATCAATAAATATATATGATTAAAAACCATATTTAATAGTTTTTAGAGGTTTAAATTTCGGATTCATGGATTTTATTGGGATTCAACATTTGGTATATGATTGTGTTAAATGAACAAGAAAATAAACCTGGAATTCAGGAAGCAAATCAATAATTAGAAGGCAGAATCAATTAGTAGGAATTGGGTGTGTTTTGTGGAGGTATGGCCGACGCCGGAAACGCCTTGGCCGGCGGCCGTTCGGCGGCAGTGGCAGCCACCAACCGCGCCATTCTGTTTGTTCGTTTCCTTTCTCTCTTTCGTTTTGAGATTGCACCGAGAATGTAGGGGGATTTGTCGCCAAAATCTGACCGGAGTGAGGGGGTTCAGCGGCGGTGTGGCTGGTGCCCACCGCCACCCAGCTATCTGTCGGCGTCTCCTTCTTCTCTGTTTGTAGATGAAAATGATGGAGCATGGATTTTTCTTTCTTTTGTTTTGTATTAGGTTAGGTTTAAGGTTTATTTTTAGGCTTTGACAAATTTATAACTGATTTTGGGCTAAATATTTTTGGACCTCATTAATTTAGAAACTAGTTTTGGGTTTTAAAATTTAAATGGGTTTGCATTATTATTATTATTTATTTAGGCTTTTCAAATTTAGATTTAAATTGGGCTAATATGTAGATTATAGTTTAAATGGATTGATGTTGGGTTGTTTTTAATAAATAATATGGGCTATGTTAATTTTGTTTGGGCTATTGTATGCACAAATGAATTTGGTATATTAAAGGGGTTTGAAATTTTGATGATCCATTTAATTAATTTGATAAATAGTTTCGACTTTAGAATTATTATTTGGGTTGAACTATTCATTAAATTGAAATAGAAATTAGACAGAATTAAATACTCTCTTTGTAAAAATAATTTAGTAGTTATAATTAAATTGATGAATTACTCATGCAACTTCAATTAATCATTTTATAATTGTTGGCGGAATAACTAAACTAAATTATAACTTTAACTAAATATATTTCTATATATATATATATATATATATATATATATATATATATATATATATATATATATATATATATATATATATATATATATATATATATATATATATATATATATATAACGGACCTAGTAAAATCTAGAGTTAAGAATATTGATAAATAGGCAATGTACTTTGTAATCAGGATTCTAGTGATTTGACCGAGACGGGTAACCATCGATAGTGGTACAACTGATATTGATTAGTCGCTTGGCGAGATACAGATTTCAAGCACTATGAGTAATTGATTTAATTTCACAAATGATCATACGTGATATATTAGCACTGTATATCTCATTCGTTTCAATTGTCATTATTTTTGCTTAACTGCCATGCTTAGCCTTGAATGTTGTTAATTATTTCGTTGCCATGAGCCGATATCTGAGAACCCTTTCCCCAGTATGCATACTGTGTATTATGTGGATTAATAGTGGTTGTTTTATGCTTCCGAGTTGCATGTCGGGCAACCCGCATGGTTTGTACACGTATTAACCAAGTGAGTCGTATGTCGTGTACTTGTTATCGGTCGAGCCGATAACAATACCCTATTCTTGTATGCTAAACCAAGCGAGTCGTAATGCTGCACATGTTGAACTTGAGCTGATATTTGTGTTGATCATGTTATATATGCTTGTCTGTGCTTTTAAATCTGTTACTCGCTAGACGACGGCTTACCCCGGTTGTGGGAATAACTTTTCAGGTTTAGTTGATAAGGGAAAGGTATCAGCTTCAGGATCTAGAGTTTGATGACTTGTGGTTAAGAAAAGACTTCCACATTTTCTTTGTTCAATTATCTGTATTTTGGATGGGTAGATCCCTAGACATTCGATTTGGTTGTAATAACTACACTTAAATTTTAGCGTACTCTGATGGTTGTGGTTTGAACTTAGAAAGTTTTATTTTACTTCGATGTTTACGTTGCAGATTATAGTAAAAATGCCGCGTTATTAGAATGGGGCGTTTCAAATATCAGAGCCAGGTTTCGTTTAAGTGAATCAAGTAGTCGTTTGGTGCTTAGTCTTAAACCGTAAGATCACTAGTAGTGTAAGTTACAATTGTACGAGGTAAACTCTATCTTTATGGTCTCTGAAAATTAGGTACGGTTAAGATAGGGTTTAACTGTAACCTCCATATATTTATAAACATATACACTTATGAGCAAACCAGAAATTAATCAAGTACGAAAATATAACGAGAATTTTAATTTAATTCATAAAATTTAATTGCAGCATCATGGCCAACGACGAGAGCCACAATATTTTACATTATGGAGCCTGTGAAGGCTCTGGATTAGCTAGAGTGTTCAGAGAAGTCATTTCGCCAAAACAATTGTATGGAGAGTGATATGATGGGGTATGTTGCGGGGCTTGTAGTGGTCACATAAGATGAATTAACATTATTATATATATAAAAGTCGCTTCTCATAAAATATTTGAGTTTCAACTTCAACCTTAATTAAGAGTTGTCAGATTTTCTGATAGTCGCATGTGCATGATACTAGTCTTCCTGAATTGTCATGATTCAACTATATCATAGTGTTGTTATTCTTACTTTGTTATCAATAATTTGATTGTTTGTTATTCTTGATAATATCCGTGTCATGGATCCATGGCCGCACATTATCGTGCTATTAGTGTTACTGTGTGTGACACACCAGGTAGTCATGAATGTGCTTCTGTGTCAGTATTTTGCTTCTATACACATTTAATATAGAGTTCATTGCACGCACTTGGCGTGATTCGATTGATTTGTTCACGCAAGCAACTGAGAGTGTCTATATGATATCTTTGTAATTGCTCCCTCAAGGGATGCTATTCATTTATTCTTGGTATCTGTATGTTGCGCAGTTAAAGAATCTGACAAAGTCAAAGTAATACTCAACTTGTAGTTAATGTAAAATAGTGTAACGAGAATCAAGACGGGAAAGTGAGGCATAACAGGTTAGGGATACAAGAAGAAATATAACAGCACAAGGATTAATACGATATAACCTAACATGATATACACAAGTTAACAAGCTGTATAAGTTAGTCTGATGGTAGCCGATGACGTATGATTTATTTGTAGCTAATACACTACGATAACTCATTTGCGAGGAATGACAGATTCGATGCAGTGATTAAAGATATTAGCTTGAAAAAAAAAATGAATGATGACCTTTTGATATTTAAAAAATATTTAAATATTTTTAACTTGATATTTATTTAATATTTAAAATGAAATAGAAAAGTTTGAAATTATAAATACAAAGAACAAATAGATACCGATTTTTATATAATTTTATTGGTTTTATGTTTGATGATATATATTATAAATAAGAAGTATCATAGTTTATAATCTCATTCACCACATAGCAGTGTGCGGATATTAAAATCTTGCTAAGGTCAAATGAAATTTGCTTGATTTAATTGGGTCTTTATACAAGATCAAATAAATATATTCAACGTTTGTGGGAAATAAAACGAGAATGGTACTATGGGAATTATAAAATGGTCTTGAACTCAAATAAAAGAATAATTGTTACTGTCTAAGAAGGTTTTAATGAATAAGAAAACAATTACTACGTAAACCTTAGTATAACATACAAGTGCGATTGAACGGAATGAATTACTCGATTCACAACATTATGAAATTTTGAATTTGTTCGCGTAAATAAATAATAATTTTTGAAAAAATATTAATGAGAATTATTATGATTTAAAGCTACTATAATATTTAGATTTAAAACATATCGATTAGATTTGCCACTGGAGTTGGCCGGAGTACACGATGTTTTTCATGTTAGCTATTTACGAAAATTTCCAAAGAATACCGAGGAGATGGTGCCAACTCAGGATTTTCAGATTGATCAGCGACTCAGATATGTCGAGGAGCCCGAGCAGACACTGGATGAGAAAATCAGCAAGTTGAGGAATCGGCAGATAGAGATGGTTTTAGTGAGATAGCGGCAGCACCGTAGACCGAATCATACGTGTGAGCCAAAGACGAAGATGATGGTGAAATACCCCGATCTGTTCAAATCTACATGATTCCGAGGACGAGATCCATCCAACTTGTGTAAGGTCTACACACTACGGATCTATCTAGACGCGAGACCGTCAACGAGTGTGGAATCCTCGTTAACGGATTGAAGGAAACAACTCTCACTCGGAACACGGAGGCTATCAATAAGCTGTACGAACGACGACGGACGCAGCTACGAATTGATTCTCTCCGAAACAACACTAAAAACTCTGATAAACTCGAAATCGCCTTTTGCTTAATCTCTCTCGAATTCTTCAAAAAGTCTCGTAATGATTAGAGTTAATCCCTACTTATAGAGGCTAATTCGAGTTTGCCATGGGCCAAACTCGAATCAGGCCCAAGGCCTGTAACACCCTCAAACTAATCCACAATGCCACATAAATACCACCTCAGCAACGATATAATATAATAATCCCTATACTATTCCCAATACATACATGCAGAAACCCGATAGTTTTAAAACTTAAATCACATAAATAAGTCACGGAAGTCCCTGAATATATTACCCACTATCCGAAGTACGCATAAACATTCCCAAAATATGACTACCTTTAGCACAGGCAGCTAGCTCCTCGATAAATGTCACAGTAACCCTATTTGGGTACAGCAGGCCTACTAGATCTCTGATCACCTGAGACACACACACAACAACACACACACTGGGTCAGCTAACGCTGGTGAGAATGCAAGGGTTAGTGTACGATTATAAAACTCAATAAATAAATATCTCGATAATAAAACGTTCAGCGTTCTCTACTGAACAAGTATATGAGATCCCACAAGATAGCTCAATAGGTACTCAACTCGTGTGGATAAATCCACGTACCCAAATCCCTAGACCGCACAAAGCAGCCGTCAGGAACCCAAAAGGGAATTGGGAGCGACCCAACCCCTGCCCAGCCGTACGGTTTAATATCTCAACAGCTCAAGTGTCCCAAATCTCATATATAAAACACATTTCTCAATAAAGCACAGTAATACATGCATGATAATATCTCAATAAAAACTCGTAAGAAACTTATGATATCTCGTAAAAAGCTCAGTAAAAGATCATGCAAGTGTTAATAAATAATCGTACAAGTATCTCAAGAAAAACATGCAAACTCACCTGCCCTGAAGTCTCACTACTCGGTCTCAGTTCCCTGCCCTTTCCCTACCCTGTCAACTCGAGACCCTAGAATCACAACACAATGACTCTATATCACAATCACAACTCAATGACTCAATCACAACCCGACAGCTCTATACACGATTTCTCAATAACTCAACAACTCTAACACAATACTCAGATAACTCGCTCAAACCCAGATACCCAACTACCGAACTACACAACCCGAATACTCGAACACAAGATCCCAACCAACTCACACAGCTCGAATACTCGAACACGCGATCCCAACCAACTCACACAATCCTAGATACCCAAAAGACGCATTCTCAATATCACAATCTCAACATCACAAACTCAGCCCAACAACTCTATACACAATTCCCAACAAATCTCGAGACCCCAAGGACCCAAATACACAACTCACAAAACCCGAAACGAAACCCTAGCCGCATCGCGGCCGAACTCAACCAATCGCGGCCGCACTGACCCTATCGCGGTCGCGGCCGCGCTGACCTCAAACTCGGCCGAGCTCACATCGCGGTCCGAGCTCGGGCTCAAACCGCCTGCGATCATCTCAAGAACATCGCGGCCCGCGATCAAGGGATCGCGGTCGCGCTCACGGGCGAACAGTAGCAGTTTATGCTCTGTTCCTGCACAGCCAGGGGAATTCTCCCCAACTCGATTTTCAGCTCAATTTTATGCAGCTAATTCATCTCGAATTTACCCAGAACCATAGACAGACATAATTCCTTCGATTATATACCACTAACAACAATTAACCCGCGAATTAAAGCTCGAATTTACCTCAAATATGAACTCGAATCGAAAGGAGAATTTGATGCTTAACTCAGGAGCTTCGATCACAACTTGAGGCTTCAATCCTTGCTGCTGGAATTCCAAACACACACATACACACTCTCAATCTTAGCTCTGGCTTTTGGAAATGGTTTGGAAGAACAAAGAAGTCACAATATATACGTTTTCGGTTAAACTCGGTCCGACACCCAATATCCGAACCCACTATCACAAAATACATACTTTATATCACCGGATCCCAATTTAATCAATAATTCTCAAAATTATATTCTTTTATTAAAACTTAATCCCGACACCCGGTTAACCCAAAATCTTATCACGTGACACTTCCACGTAAAACTCAATAATTGGTCCAACTCATTTATAATATTATAATCAACCCAATCACATAATTCCACGTCCCCGTCCCAAAAGTGGGATGTTACAAGTCTCCCCTCCTTATAAAGATTCTGTCCTCAGAATCTAGCTCAACACTAATAACCGAAAACACATTGCTTGTCTCTAAGCCGAATCTCCAATCTAACACTGCCTCAAACACAAGCAACCACTTTACCTCTTTACATCAGCACGCCTTCCCAACCCCACAACAAGACTCATATTACAACACGAAAATCCTCTGAACTTTCTATCAACGCTAAAATCGAACCCCATTCACTGATCCTTCTACCCTATGAGGCGCTCAACTCATTCAATCAACACAAACTAACACGTCAACATCGTCACGGATCTCACAATGCGCGAGAATGTCTCTATGAATCATCTCTAACTCCTCAACTAAGCCCAAGAAACACTAAACTCAAACACGGACGTAACCAACTCCAATTCCCAATAACCTCAATTCTCACTGGACCCCTTCTCATCCCTTCTTTACTCGTCATCGCTCACTCTAAAACTGCCTCTTTCGCGGCCAAATACTCATACCTCAAGAACTCCAAGCATAACCTTTCTCATCAAAAGATACTCAAAACCTCCCTCAAACACTGATTATACTCCTCATAGACATCAGATTTACTGAAACTCAATCATCAACAACCTCTAATATACTACTACTTTAAACTCTATTTACTAAGGCAGCTCTACTATCTACTCACTTGACAATCATAAAGCAGATAACTATTAATCACAGAAACACGTCAACATTTATGGCCTATCAGCTCTCAAATTAACACAACAGATATTCTGATTCACTAATATAAAAGATATTCCCATCCACTCATAACATTATAAAGACATCTCCATCAAATTACTAAACGCAATATCACAGATGTGGACAAACACACACTATGGAACAATCCACGGGAGTCTCACTATAAAGCCCATGGTGATATCATACCACTTTCACTCTGGAACCTCTAATGGCTGAAGTCTACCATGTAGCTTCTATTGCTCATTCTTAACTCTCAAACACGTTATACACGCCTCTATCCACTTTCCCACATCCCTCTTCATCCCTGGCCACCAATGAAGAGCTCGCAGATCTAGGTACATCTTCGTGCTACCTGAATGGATCGACAATATAGACTTATGGGAATCATCTAGAATCAGCTGTCTCAAATTCCCTACTCGAGGGACCCATACTTGACCACGAAGGGTCATCAATCCTTGATCATCCCTATTCAATAACTCTAACTGACCAACTAACCTCTCTCTTTACACATTCTCGCCTTTCAGCCCCTCCTCCTGAGCTAACCGCAGATCATCAATCCGGGTCGACATGACCTCTAATCGAGAAGTACTCCATTATCAGAAGGATCAATCCACTAACATATCACAAACACATTCACAATGATTACCCATATAGCTCACATACTCAATATGATTGATCCACTAACATTACACAAATTCCAACTTTGGAATCCCAATAACTCAGCTCGCCACAATATATGTATTCTTCACTTTCACACATATACTAAAACATCACAGTCCCATACATAACAACTCTGCCCCCATATCATTAAATCCCATAGTCACAGACATAAAGAAGTAGTCACACGCCATAGAACACATACACTTATCACAGACATAGCTCAACAGCTCACTGCACAACTGACACATATTCAAAGCAAGCTCAAAAGGAACACCCAAAATCACATCAACAACATCCCGCATTTCCTCTACAATCACTTAAAAGACCTGACCCCGTACTCTAATATCATAATAATCGGGTAACGATGGCTCCACTCTGACTCTACTAGAATTCTCGCCCTACATCACTAATCTCGACTCTGGACAGATTCGCACCCTATTCCCCGGCCTCCCACAACAAGGCACAACAGCTCATGAATAATACACATGGCGGCAGCATATTCTCGCTGACCGCACCAATAACATCTGCACACACATGGCCCACTGTGGCAACGGTGACATCTCCAAATTGAAGGAACATAGCCTCAGTAAAGATACCAGATACAACATTATGTGGCTCCCCACCTCCTCAGCTATAATCTGAAACAAATACTCTACCTCTGACCCTCTGTACTCCATCTCCCCCACGAGGCGTTAACGACAACTCTGACGCCCCAACCTCACTCGAACTCGCCCCCGGAAATCCCATCCCTAGACTCGGACAATCTCATGATATATGTTCCAGCTTCCCACATCGGAAGCACAATGACTCCTATGATGAACATGCAACAGCAGGGTGGCCAAACTGGCCATAACGAAAACATCTCAGGTGCTCTGGGGCACACGGCCCTGCATGGCGATGATGACACTACTGACAATCTCTTGCTCTGAACACCGAGCTCTCAACTCTACTTCCCGAATCCCTAGATCCTCTATCATCACTTCCCTAACCCTGGCCCTGACTCTGACTCAGTCTCTGGCTTTACCCCAATTATCTCGGACCCTGATCCCGACCTCGACTCTAACTCTGACTAATCTCAGACCTCCTCCCATCTCAACCCTGATCCTGTTGATCCACTGAAATCTGGCCTCTCTGCTCAAAGCATCCATCCTGTCGACTTTCTCAGCATCCCCTCGATAACCCAGTACTCTACCTCGGCCTAATGACTCAATTCGCTGTTTCTGGGAAGCCAGCTGTTCTCTCTGCCTCTCCACCTCCCTCTCTCTACATCCCGCACACTCCACAACCGATGCAAAAGTGGGGTCACGCAACATCCCCACAATTTCCCTAATATCAAATCTCAAACTCTCAATAAACATACTAACCGTCCGCTCAATAGCCACCTGATGTGGCACAAACTGAGCTCTATCATTAAACACATTAATATACTCCTGGACTGACATGGATCCTTACTACAAGTAAATAAACTCATACTCCAACTCTCACCTCGTATTCTGGGGGCAACACTACAGCTCAAACTCCACTCGGAACTCCTCCCATGGCATCAAGTACGCATCATCAATTCCTCAAGCACTCTCAACAGAATCTCACCATCGCAACGCTCTGCCCTTAAGCAAATAAGACGCATCACTTACTCTATCAGCTCGATCTACCTACATTATCCAAAAAGCAACTTTAACCTCTCACAACCAATCCAGTGCCTTCAAGGCACCGGTACCTCCAAAGAACTCAAAAATATGACCCGACATAAAGTCCTTAAGGGACCCTCACGATAACTGGCTAGAAGAAGCACCAGCCCCTGAACTCTAGCCTCCCACAGGCGAAGGCACCACTCCCCAATCCCAACCCGATCACTGCACCGGAAAACGCTCATCCAATATCGGACTCAATACCGAACACAACTCAAACTTACACACAAACTCATCACCCCTAAAATCATAACCCTGAGGCCTGCTGCCCTCACAATCCATAACTAACCCGCACATTAAGAACAACAACGCATATTAACTCTATACCCTACTCGTTTATTACTTAGTACTCTACTTCGGATTACAATCCAAGGATCTAGACTCTGTGGTTTAAGCTTAAGCATCCACTAGATACTTAATCTCTTAAACCTAGGCTCTGATACCAAGCTTGTAACACCCTCAAACTAATCCACAATGCCACATAAATACCACCTCAGCAACGATATAATATAATAATCCCTATACTATTCCCAATACATACATGCAGAAACCCGATAGTTTTAAAACTTAAATCACATAAATAAGTCACGGAAGTCCCTTAATATATTACCCACTATCCGAAGTACGCATAAACATTCCCAAAATATGACTACCTTTAGCACAGGCAGCTAGCTCCTTGATAAATGTCACAGTAACCCTATTTGGGTACAGCAGGCCTACTAGATCTCTGATCACCTGAGACACACACACAACAACACACACACTGGGTCAGCTAACGCTGGTGAGAATGCAAGGGTTAGTGTACGATTATAAAACTCAATAAATAAATATCTCGATAATAAAACGTTCAGCGTTCTCTACTGAACAAGTATATGAGATCCCACAAGATAGCTCAATAGGTACTCAACTCGTGTGGATAAATCCACGTACCCAAATCCCTAGACCGCACAAAGCAGCCGTCAGGAACCCAAAAGGGAATTGGGAGCGACCCAACCCCTGCCCAGCCGTACGGTTTAATATCTCAACAGCTCAAGTGTCCCAAATCTCATATATAAAACACATTTCTCAATAAAGCACAGTAATACATGCATGATAATATCTCAATAAAAACTCGTAAGAAACTTATGATATCTCGTAAAAAGCTCAGTAAAAGATCATGCAAGTATTAATAAATAATCGTACAAGTATCTCAAGAAAAACATGCAAACTCACCTGCCCTGAAGTCTCACTACTCGGTCTCAGTTCCCTGCCCTTTCCCTACCCTGTCAACTCGAGACCCTGGAATCACAACACAATGACTCTATATCACAATCACAACTCAATGACTCAATCACAACCCGACAGCTCTATACACGATTTCTCAATAACTCAACAACTCTAACACAATACTCAGATAACTCGCTCAAACCCAGATACCCAACTACCGAACTACACAACCCGAATACTCGAACACAAGATCCCAACCAACTCACACAGCTCGAATACTCGAACACGCGATCCCAACCAACTCACACAATCCTAGATACCCAAAAGACGCATTCTCAATATCACAATCTCAACATCACAAACTCAGCCCAACAACTCTATACACAATTCCCAACAAATCTCGAGACCCCAAGGACCCAAATACACAACTCA
This sequence comes from Centrapalus pauciflorus, assembly GCA_020465985.1. Taxonomy (NCBI): domain Eukaryota; kingdom Viridiplantae; phylum Streptophyta; class Magnoliopsida; order Asterales; family Asteraceae; genus Centrapalus; species Centrapalus pauciflorus. Next base: position 362,923 of record JAANYP010003357.1, on the reverse strand, counting down.
CAAAACCCGAAACGAAACCCTAGCCGCATCGCGGCCGAACTCAACCAATCGCGGCCGCACTGACCCTATCGCGGTCGCGGCCGCGCTGACCTCAAACTCGGCCGAGCTCACATCGCGGTCCGAGCTCGGGCTCAAACCGCCTGCGATCATCTCAAGAACATCGCGGCCCGCGATCAAGGGATCGCGGTCGCGCTCACGGGCGAACAGTAGCAGTTTATGCTCTGTTCCTGCACAGCCAGGGGAATTCTCCCCAACTCGATTTTCAGCTCAATTTTATGCAGCTAATTCATCTCGAATTTACCCAGAACCATAGACAGACATAATTCCTTCGATTATATACCACTAACAACAATTAACCCGCGAATTAAAGCTCGAATTTACCTCAAATATGAACTCGAATCGAAAGGAGAATTTGATGCTTAACTCAGGAGCTTCGATCAGAACTTGAGGCTTCAATCCTTGCTGCTGGAATTCCAAACACACACATACACACTCTCAATCTTAGCTCTGGCTTTTGGAAATGGTTTGGAAGAACAAAGAAGTCACAATATATACGTTTTCGGTTAAACTCGGTCCGACACCCAATATCCGAACCCACTATCACAAAATACATACTTTATATCACCGGATCCCAATTTAATCAATAATTCTCAAAATTATATTCTTTTATTAAAACTTAATCCCGACACCCGGTTAACCCAAAATCTTATCACGTGACACTTTCACGTAAAACTCAATAATTGGTCCAACTCATTTATAATATTATAATCAACCCAATCACATAATTCCACGTCCCCGTCCCAAAAGTGGGATGTTACAAGGCCCATTCGAGTTTGTCCCCTTGACACTCTCGAATCTGCCTAATGGATCACATTCGAATCTGCCTAAGGAACACATTCGAATCTATCATAGATTCGAATCCCAGTCCTTAGAGAATTCGAATTTACTCTTTCACATATTTAACTTAGTATTGAAACTTATGTTTTCAACTTATGCTTGAATTTATCTTTGAACTTTATGTTTGAACTTCTTGTAATACGTTACATCAAGTCCAAACATACAATCAATAACTATCAAACATATATAAACATATATATCAAATACTCGTTAATTCCCAATACTTTGAATATAACTTGAACCAAAATGTTAGATCACTTAGACTGCTATCGTCACACAGGGTGTACCAACAACTTGTAAGAGATTGTAACACCTGCTAATTTCAAGGTAATTAATTACCTACGAGTCATTTAATTTAATGATTAATTCGAGAAAATAGGATATAAATTATCAAATTTCATTGTTGGCATTTAAAGGGTTGAATTTAGTAAATTTTAAGAAATTGGAAATGTTACAAACCATTATATATATATATATATATATATATATATATATATATATATATATATATATATATATATATATATATATACACACGAAAGCAAATTCTTCACATTCTACATTTTTTTTTTTAAAAAAGGGTATAAAGGAAATTTTGTTATTTGTATATATAAGATTGTAATATATGTGATAAATAAATAAATAAATAAATAAAAATAAATAAAAATAATATATAATATGGATATACATACATGAATGCATCACATCATCATCATCCAATTTTTTTTATATAACCCTTAGATATATGAAATCTCTGTTACCATTTTTATCACCACAAGAACAAAAAAAAACACTTTGATTAAATCTGGGAATTTATCTCTTATTTTGGGCTGGAATTCAAGAGGTTGATCAACTATATTATCCTCACCATAACATTCATCACCATTATTGAATCCTTGAGGTAATCATTCCAAAACCCAAACAAAGTTCCAGTAAGCCTTATTAATCAATGTTAGAAATGATAGAACATGACTTATAAATGTTTTGTTAATCTGAATATAGTCCATACGTGGTGATAATCATCCACAACTTCAACTATCTTCTTAGAAGCTTCATATGCTCTTCAATGGTGATTTAATGGTTTTTAGTTTTTTTAACCAAATACATGAATAAAATCAATAAAAAAATATGATTAGAAACCGTATTTAAAAGTTTTTAGAGGTTTAAATTTCGGAGTCATGGATTTTAAGTGGGTTTCAACATTTGGTATTTGATTGTGTTAACTGAACAATAAAATAAACATGAAATGTGGGAAGCAAATAAATAAACTGAAGGTAGAATCAGTTAGTAGGAATTGGGTGTGTTGTGTGGAGGTATAGCCGACGCAGGAAACGCCTTAGCGGGCGGCCGTTCGGCGGTAGTGGCAACCACCACCGGCGCCTCTCTGTTTTTCCGTTTCCTTTCTCTCTTTCCTTCTGAGATTGCACCAAGAATGTAGGGGGAGTTGTGGCCGAAATCCGACCGGAGTGAGGGGTTCAGCGGCGGCGTGGCCGGTGTAACAACCGACCAAAATCAGGTTAGCATTTATAACTAAATCAATAGTCATTCGTAATTTTAAGGTGATTAACAAATTTCATAAGGAAATTCATTACAATTAGAAACAATTTCATCGGTGAGATCCGATGAAACGACAAAGTAATTAATCCGATCAATGTACGGTATAATGGATTAAATCAACTAAGTGCATGATTTAATTAAGATTAGTGCCATTAATTATGCATTAACAATATTACATAACTTTAATTATGCAAGACAAAAACAATTCATTAAACTAGTTTATATCATAAGTATTTATAAAATTACATAAAAAGAAAAATACAAGAATACATTTTGAAATACTTTTATACAAAAAAATAAAAAAAATACATTATAAATACCTCCTATGGCCGGCCATAGGATGGTACACACATAGGGGTTGACATCTATTTTATAATAACAAACTCCATACACCATCTACATCATATCTCATTCACCATCTCCTTTCATTTCATCTCATTCATCGCTCAACCTCCATTTTCATCATCATTGCAAGAACTTTTTCCATCTATAAATAAGACCAACTCTTTCATTTACATTCACACCTTCAAAACCCAAATCCTCTCTTTTTCTTTCTTTCAAATCCATCCAAGAAGCTCCAAAAAGACCAAAAGTTTGCAAATTTTGTTCTTCAAGTTTTTCAAGAAAGTTTTTGGTGCAACTAATTCAAGAACTCAACTATTACTGATTTTCATACTCCTAATACATCAAAGTAAGTAAATACTACCTTACTACTTCTTATATTTATGTTAATATAAGTCTTGCATAATATATATAATCACCAATAACAAGTTTCATTATAAAGCCATGTTTATAAACAATAAATTTTGTTTCAAAGTTTGTTTCTTCAAATGTGTTTATAAATATATAAACACATAATGTAAGTTTAAAAATTATGAAAAAAAGTTATATAAATGTGTTTCACAACCTTTTATACATGTGGTTTCTGAATAAACAACAAGAATCACAAGTTGTTACAAGGTTGTGAAAATTCGGATTTTCGACTGAAATATTACATCAACTTTTAAAAATCATAACTAATTCAAAACTAAACGAAATGAGTTGATTTTTGTTTCAGAATTTAGATCTATATTTTAGCTAAATTTCTAGACGTTTTTATAATTTAATTCGGAGTTTTGAACCCCAAAATACTGTTTGGGAACCGAAAGGCCTAACAACTAAAATACGGCCAACTTAGGGTTTTTAACGAGTCTTTTCTCTAACCTAAACACCTCGAAAAATGATTGTTTTAACCATGAAAATTTTCTTGTATATATTAATTTTACGATTATGAATGCCAAATCCCAAATCGTTTTGGAGCTTGGTCAAAAACAGCCACAAAGTAGGCCGAAAAACCTCTATAAAACATGGAAAATCTATACATATAAACTTTACCTTTTTAAGTGGGTTTTATTTATGGACTTGTTAAGTTGGGTGATTTAAAACATAAAGCCAACACACATGCATATTATCATTTATGGGTATTGTTATGTCCCTCATATCATTTAGGACTCGGTAAAATACATCAAATTTCATCACAATTCATCAACGCAATCTCCATTTTTACGCTCATTTTGCCATCACTCTTGTGGTGAGTTCTCATGGCCCCTATTTTTAATCGTTCGTACTATTTTGGGGTGAAATACATGTTCAATATTTTATTTTATATGGACACAAGTACTTCAATCATTTTCATATTATATAAGATTGTTACTTCACCACCGCCCTCAATCATGAACCATTAATTACTACGTAAACGTGAATGTTGTGGATAGATCTATTTGGGTTGACGCCCCCATACGGGTTGGTCGTACCAATTGTAAACGGATGCATAATTATTTGACAATTCTTGGTATTATGGTATTGGATACCTCATAGGGCACTCAAAAGTTAAGTTTCGGGGTCATGAGGCTTATGGTATTATTTAACTATATGATTCGCTTTTCGTTTTACAACTCACTGAAATCTTGTGTTTTCCATACAATGTCTTACTTATCGAGTAAACCTATGAGCTCACCAACTTTATGTTGTCGTATTTAGCATGTTTTTCTCAGGACCTTAAGGGCTAATTTTTCCACATCCATGGCTAATGGTCAAGATTTTACAAGCTTTTTGGAGTCACTGAGTATTTATGAACAAACATGGAGATTTACTTGCATAACTACTTTATTAAATATTTTTTGTTATACTTTAATCTCCATTATTCGTGAACTCTATTATTGTTATGATTGTAAAATGATATTTTAATCTATGCATTTCAAAAACGTCTCATTTAGAGGTCATTCATTATGATTCGGACTTTGTTTCCGCGACGTCACGCCTCGTTGCCAAGCGGGGTATCGGGATGTCACAAATTGGTATCAGATCCATAGTTATAGTGAACTAGGTTGCTTTAGAACCCTAGACTATAACTGCTACGACTTATTGATCAAACAGAACCAAAACATTTTGCAAGTAACTAAAACAACTATAAATGAACCCCGATTTCAGAAAATGTCGGACATTACGATCATTATTCTCTCTGATTCCAAGGACGAGTATGTACCCATGGACCAAGAGGATACTGAATTTTACCTTGAATCAGAAGACCACCAAAACTAAACCAAAGACGAAGAAGAGGACCCTTCTGAACACGAGGAGGGTAACTCTAGCACTGTAGCACCAACTATTCCTCCACCACCACCAAGGATGAACAATGAGTGATCATCCATAACAAAGCAAGACTTGTAGCCAAAGGATACAATCAATAGGAAGGGATTGACTATCATGTGACGTTTGCACCAGTTGTAAGAATTGAAGCGATACAGATGTTTCTAGCTTTTACAGCTCATAAGAACTTCACAGTTTATCAGATGGACATAAAGACGGTGTTCTTGAATGGGGAACTGAAAGATGCAATATATACATATCAGCCAGACGGATTCGTAGATCCTTAGAAGCCTGATCATGTATATATTTTAGATAAGTCACTGTACGGTCTTAAACAAGCACCACGAGCATGGTATGATGCATGATCACTTTATCTAATAAAATCTGGTTTTAACAATGGTGCAGTACACACAACCCTTTTCATAAAACGTCAATGTCCTGATATCATTGTAATACAAATATATGTAGATCACATAGTATTTGGGTGTACAAATCCTGAATTTTGTAAAACGTTCGCGTTTTTAATGTCCCAAAAGTTTAAATGAGCATGAATGGTGAAATAAATTTTGTCTTGGGTTTACAAGTAAGACAACTTAGTGATGGATTTTCATCAATCAATCGAAATACATTCAAGAGATGTTGACAAAGTTTAACATGACCAACAATATTACAATGAAAACACCCATGGCTCGTGATTCGAAATCGAAACCCGATGAGGACATTGTGGCGAAACTGTAGATGTTACTAATTATCGAGGCATAATTGGTTCATAAATGTACTTAACTATGAATAGACCAAAAATTATGTTTTCTACTTGTGTTTGTGCTCTATATCAGGCGAATCCTAAACAATCTCATTTGGCTCCTGCCAAATGGATTCTCTGATACATGAAGGGTACCGGGAATCTGGGTTTGTGGTATCCTAAAGAATCAACTTTTACATTGACTGCATTCTCTGATGCTAATCATGCAAGTGATAAAATGGACTACAAAAAGCAAATCTTGAGCAATTCAACTCCTTGGTGATAAACTCATCTGCTAGTTAGCCAAGAACCAGCATTGTGTCTAACTATCAACCGCTAAAACGGAATATGTAGTTGTATCTTCGTGCTACTCTCAAGTGTTGTGGATGAAGAGCCAATTAAGAGACTACGGGTTTACACCAAACAAGATTCCAATATACTGTGATTCTCAGAGTGCAATCGCAATAGCATCGAATCCTGTGCAACGCTCTAAGACAAAGCACATCGACATCCGATATCATTTTATCAAGGATCATGTAGGAAACGGTAAATTTGAATTGTATTTTGTACCTACTGAATGTCAGTTAGCTGATTTGTTTACCAAAGCGTTAGATGAAAAACTTTTTAATTTTTTGGTATACAAATTAGGTATATTGAATCCTTAGATGTAAACATTCAGTTGCTACAAAATATAATTTTTCAATTTTCAATTTTTTTCTTGATTTATTTTAAGTTAATCTTTTGTTTTTTCAAAGTCCTGATTTCTATGAGATTTAACAGATGAATGGATTGTCATGTGCAGGGGGAGCTAGCCGAAAATTTTATTTGGATATCCTGTGTTGAATACATTTCCTGATATTTTTTTGAATGTGCCTAATTGCAAGGGGGGCGTTTTGAAACTGGTATCATTTTGAGGGGGAGCATATCTGCATACTTCAAAGGGGAGCAATTTATGTTTTTTGTAATTTTATTTATTTTTATTTTCTTAGTTATTTTTTGTTATTGAAAAAAAAATTTATTGTGTTTTTATTTTTTCCCTAATTTAATTTTGTGGTTTTTACTTTTATTGTGTGTTAAACTTTTATTGGGCTAAAACTAGTGGGCTTAAATGAAAAAGTGGGAAAGACATGAGGTGGGCCGGGTCTAAATTCAAAGGTTTTAATTTGAAAATTGAATTTCAAATTCTCTTTTTCACCTCCGCTACAATGCACCAACATTCTCTTTTTCTTTCTCACTATTCTATCGAACATCAACAACATCACTTTCCGATTTATTTCAAAGTTTAAGTGCAAATTTGTAAGTTTTTCGTGTTTCTTTTCACTGTTTTACATCTATTTTAGTGTTTATTTGAGTTTTTATGTCTCTGTGAGTGTGTTTGTGTTCCTGTTCTTCATCATGTCGATACCTGCAACTTTATGGAATCCTACTTGTGTTTCAAAATGTTAAAATTAAATTGATTGAATGTGTGGATAATGATAATATCTTAAAGGATTTCATATTTCAAGTCATATGATGCATCATACTTGATTTAATTTGAGATTTTACGACTGATTTGTCGAGTTTTATTTTTTTTATATAAACCTGATATTTGTGCTTCATTTTGATGTTTTTACCTCAACTTCAGTAAAGGGAATTTGTTTAGTTTATATTTTCGAGCATAGATATGGCAATTTTATTGCATTTAAGTGTGTGAATGTGTTTTTTGGATTTTTAGTATGTTTACGGATTTGGGAAAATTTTCAGCTTAAAACTCGAATGAAGCTTCATCCGAATTTTCCTAAGTATCATTCGAGTTTTACAAAGTGCCATTCGATTTTTACTAACTGTTACCCAAGTTTTATAAATTAGCATTCGAGTTTGATACAAAGCCATTCGAATTTATCATCTATTATTCGAGTTTGATTATAAGTAATTCGACTTTGATCATGAGTCATTTGAGTTTGATAGATAATGGTTCGAGTTTGACACTTCTTTATCCGATTTTTATACCATGCACTCGAGTTTCATGCTTATGTTATCGAGATTTATTATTCATCATCCGAGTTCATTTCCAAAATATTTTCTAAGTGTGGAAATTTCATTTTTTTAAAAATATTCACATTTAAGTTTTTAGGTTCCAAATGGCTTCCCATACACCCACAAATAATTCAAACTTCTCAAATTCAAAATCATCCTCAAATCACACCCTCCTATCTAGACCTGTAAAATCCACACTGTTGTTGGTCTGAGGCCCTCAACCCCAATCCCCGACACTCTTTTACTCAAGCCAAAACATTGTTTGCTATTATCCGATAACAATCACCGCTTTGGCCATTCAATCATCAAAGTCACCCATCGATGATTGTGGAAACACTGAAAGGGCACTCCAAGGGTTATTTGTTGCAGTATAACACCATTATTCCTCTAATTTACCTGCATCAGTTCTGGCACACATTAAAGTTGATACCCGATGCCGGTGACCATCATTTTAAGGTCACCATAGTTTAATTCAAGGCAAAGATCACCTTGGCCAGACTAAGCCATAATGTGTTTCGCTCAATAAACATAGACATACTAAATTTTCCTCACGTGGCTGACTACAAAGACTTTGTATCCGATGAACAACTGTGCCGAGATATCATAAGTTTGTGTGTGTGTGTCTATATATATATATATATATATATATATATATATATATATATATATATATATATATATATATATATATATATATATATATATATATATATATATATATATATATGTATATACATATATATATATGTGTGTGTGTGTGTATGTGTGTGTGTGTGTGTGTATATATGTATAGATTTAGGTTCAAGTGAGTACTACCCATTATGCAGCGCACCAGAAGGTACCACACTTAAAAGTAATTTTTTGAATTTTTTTTCATGAACATGTTTTAACTAACATTACACAGATCATATGTAAATTTCACGCAAATCCGAACACTATAAGTGAATGAAAACACGCATCACATAAATGCATGTTCACATACATTCAAAATTATGTAAGTGTGTGTTCACATCACCTTTTAGGAGCTAAGAGATGTGAACGCATGTGAAATTTACATATGATCTTCATAATGTCTATTAAAACATGTTTATGAAAAAAAAAAGTTAAAAAAAGTTATTTTAAAGGTGGTACCTTCTCGTGCGCAGCATAATGGGTGATACTCTCTCGAACCATATTCTATATGTGTATATATATATATATATATATATATATATATATATATATATATATATATATATATATATATATATATATATATATATATATATATATATATGTTGGGAATTCGTATGGTTTTTGATAAAAACATAAACATTAATCATATTAACGCACAACGAAAGCTTTTAAAAAATTACGAATTCCGTACACGGATCATCAAGTAAAACATAAGATAAGTAAATATGAAAGCATTAAAATCCGTACCTTTGTATTCTGTGACAAGAATACACGAATGAGATGCTTTCGGTATCCACCGGTGATGACACGATCGAGCGGCGCCAGATATGCAATCAAACACACGAAGAACGGGAAAACCAAACACTTAATCGCGTGTTTGGTTCGTACGGCCGTGGCACACCACACACACACCTTCAAATGTGTGTGTGCTGCGGCTCACCAAATCAAGTAGGTCACACGCATCAAATATATATATATCTCTATATATATCCATGGGCCGTATGTATTTATATATATATATATATTATTAATTAAGAGTTTTAGTTTTAATCAAACTCTAATATAATAATATAATATATATCTTAATAATTATCTTTATTATTTAAACTTTATATAATTATCTCTATAATTATATCTATTAAATAATATTTATCTTTTATATATTATCTAATAATATATAAATGACTAGATAATTATTTATAATTATCACTATTTATTTGTTTATAATTATCCATCTAGTTATCCAATAATTAGATGATAATACCAATTCAAATAAATATGTCTTTCATTTAATATCTAATAATAAATAAAAGACTAGATAACTATTATTTAATTACCATCCAATGACAATTAAATCAATACAATATCTAATATTGCACTTTTAGTCCCCGTACTTTGAGATATAATTAATCACACATTAATTTAATCTCAATGATCATTTCGTGTCATAAACAATATCCAATATTATTTATTCAATCGTTTAATTGCATCTGCTCAGTTGTGCTCATCGGTGTGACCCTCAAGTGTTTTATGAAATCAGCCATGATGCAGTAGTTATGTCATCTTTACACACCATATACTAACATACTCCCACTTGTGTAAGACGACATACTGTCCTGTAGCATGCGCCTAAAGGAGGTCATGACTAGACACTTTAGGCAACCAAGGTCATAAAAACTCTGACTCCCATTCGGGCATTCTTGTTGAAACAGCCTTCCAATAAGAAACTTAGGTTATATCCCATGCATCGCGATATTTCAATGTGAAAGCTAGGCATGGATTAGATCAACCGTAGCAAACACGATTATGTTTCTCGACTCCCTGATCTCATACTAAACTGAAACAGACAGATTAGAACACATCAGTTCTGTCAGAGCATGGCCATGCAATTCTGTCAGTATCGATCGTCGAGGGGCCCAGAAATATCTCTTCTTAGTTAAAAGAATGTGCAAATCCCATCTTGGCTATCTAGGCCTTCAACACGATTCCCACTGCAACCAGCCTCGAACCGTTATGATCACCCAGTTACGGATGACGTTAGGTTAGGCCAAATGTACAGCAGCACCCGCACTAAAGTACGTAGACATCTCAGGTACTAAGGATTACCTTTTTGAGACGACTCATGACTATGATCCACAAAGTGGTCTCAATCGGTGGGTCAATCTAATATTTGTTCGCAACAAATACCTGTGAATTTGGTCCAACCTTTGCTATATTCATCACCCATGAATATCAACCAAAAACCACAGTAGCCTCTTAATTCTCGTTGTGGTTCCCACGACAACAAGCAGCTATGGAATAATTTAGAATAACTTCAAATTTATTCTTGGATTTCTAAAACATGCAAAATAGAACGACATTAAAGATATCATGTTGATTTTCTTTTATCTCAATAAACACAACATGACTTCCATCAATTTAATGCTACTGTTCCTTTATCAAATATAACGGTAATACGATCTATCGAAAATTTAATTTCAGACATGATCTTAGTGGGAGTGTTATCTAGTTAACTGACTTAACTTCCATTATCGTTTATCTTTATAAAATTACACTAGTTCTTTATTACAACTTCTTGTAATATTATTCAGACTCATTCTGAATCTCCTTACAAATTTATATCCATTATCTTTAGAGGAACTGGTAAATCACTCATAAAGACACCAGGATTAAAATTTAGGAGCTCTAGCAATTCAGATTAATTGCTACTAGTGATACGTTTAGATGTTTAGTCTTAAATATGACGGTATACTGTTTATCTATATCTTAACAAGATATCTTTAATAACATTGTGTTCAAAATTTGTGATATGTATCCATAACCACCAGAACCTGGTTATCTACAACATTTCGTTGTGGTATTCCGTCAAGCTTGCCGACGAGTGTTTAAACAAGTCAAAGACTACTACTTGACTAACCATCACACAAGTTGTATACATTTCACATGCAAATTTTATAAAATGCGATTACTTCTTGTCTAAACAATTCTGACTTCTCAAGTCTAATTCTTTCTGACAAGTGAAGTGAATTAACCTCCATGTAACTCCTTTACATTTAATTCTGCATTTTATTAGTTTCTATATAATCACAGATGACTATCCAACTCATATAATCTCTTGAACTAACTTTCAAGAATTAACAAGTTCAATGAAACTGCATTTGGACACTTGAACAATTTACACAACAACATGGTAACCCTTTTTTTTATCTGAATATGACTACTAGCTTGTCCAATCTCCATTGACAAGTTACTATTCAAGTTCCACTTGAATCAATAGTCTATAATCATGGTTTAGTAATCTTAAACAATAGGAATTTCAAGCAACAAATTTTTTTAACTCCAAAAATTCTTTATTTATCCCAAAAATACTTGCAAGAAATTCAATCAATTGTATACTACATCATGATAAACTATTGATGACATGAAAATAGTGTCCAGCAGAGTATTCTCTAAGATGTCTCTATGCTCCCACTGAATCTGTCATCTCTTTTCACTTCATTTTAGTCATTGCAGACATTATGCATGAAACTTTGTTCAATTGGGTATCACATATCCAAGAACAATAGAAGTGACTGATTCAGATACACGAAGTCTCAATGCGGTCAACCTTGACCGTTTCCAAGTACTTGGGACAATTCCTTTCCCAGTGCCCAGTTTCCTAGCACTCAAAGAATTTGTCATCCTTGGATTTGACTTCTCTGGTTCTGGGTCTTAGCTACTTGTTAGCTTTAACCTCCGGCTTGGAAACTTACTTTCAATTCCGTCTCTTTCCCTATATTCTCTCCTCAATCACTCCCTCAGCAGTCTATAGCATCCGATGCAGCCCACTGATCATCTTCTCCGTGCATATTGTAACAAATTACAAATTGCTAAAATTCCTTCAATAAGGAATTGAGAATTAGATTCGTGGTCATGTCCTGTGTCACGGGTAACCCAAGTCTGCTAAGATGATCCAGATAACCTTTCATCTTCAGCGCATGGGATCTAACAGTTGTTCCTTCTGCCATTCTGCAGGAGCTCAGAGCCCTTGTTGTATATCTTTCTCAGTCCGAGCCTGAGTCTGGAACATATCCTTTAGCTGGCGATACATCTGTCAAGCTGAGACGTCCATAAGGCTAGTCCGCAGCTCAGATGTCATGGTCGCTAGCATTTAGACAGACAACATTGACCGAATCCTCAGAGTGCTTATTGTGGAGATTTCTCTCCACAACTGTAGCAGTCTCTACAGGAGCAGGTTCTGGTGCCCTTTCCAGAATATACGACTTTCACCTTGTACTCAAAACATTTGTCAGATTTTACACCTAGTTCAGGAAGTTGCCACTTTTGAGTTCTCCATATCCCGAATGGATCTCAAAGTAGCAACATGTGCTTTTGGGGAGGATTTTCAAGTGGGAAAAGGATATTGACGTTATCATTGTTGTTATTACTGTTATTGTCATTGTTATTATTAAACCGCTTCTACCTCTGTCTTTTTCAACCATCTTAAACAATTTTTCAAAAATCAGTATTTGATTAACCATTAATAAATCAATAACCCAAAATTTAGAAAATGATTTATTAATCCTAAGAACCTTTTTACTTATTCATGCACCCAACGGAGGCTGAACCTACATGAATAAGCTACTCAGGAAGGCAACTTATTACCAATTACAACCCCTTTGCAACTCTTAGATCTTATGAGATTTTCAATTTCTTAAATTGATCATGTTTAATCTCATCCACACCTTGGGCAACAGTCTTACTGAGGAACCACCACTGACACACACCATATAACAACTGCAAGTCACTGGCCCAAGTCTCACTTAGGATCCGCAGTGCTTACCTCACAGCTCTTCGAGTTTGCGGCGTAAGCACCCAACGAAGGCTGAACCTACTTACGACGACCTGTCACCGTGAGTGCCACTATATGGACGGTGTGTTGTGTCAGATTTTTAATTTGGGTTTATAACCAGTATTTTACCAAGAACTAGTGGCCAGTCAGGTTAGTCAGCGGGCAGGATCCTTTCGGTTTAAAACCTTTCAGAAATTCCACATCCCGAGCAAGACTGTCCTAGACACTACCTATTCTGGTAAACAAAATCTAGTTAATGTACCAGTTTTAAGAATTTCAACTCTTTGATCATATGACATTTTATAAATAAATCTCCTTTTATTTGAAAAACCAATTTCATAAAAATGTCGTATCTAACACCTGACAAAATAATTAAAGTTTCCAATTTAAACTTCCTTTTAAATACTTTAATTTTTCATCAAAAATGATTGTAGTTTTAATTTCTTTTATTTATCTAATTTGTCACCACAACCACGCAGATATAAATAAAACATCAAAAAATAAAACAAACAACCACACGGTGACATAGCCTTCCCGAAACTAAATTGGTTCCCGAGAGCCACACGGACAAACCAATTAGGTCAAAACCTAAGGGACAAAATCAACACACAAGGCAAGAAGGATGAACTCTTTCAGCTCCCACTAGCCATGTCTCCGAGCGTCCTTGATGGATGACCTCCTTCTTGATGGACATCTTCGCCAAGATTTATTTTACATAATTTTCATCTAAATACATTTGCCTATTTTCTAACCTATTACAGATTACATCATGAAACCCGGGATTCCAATGGCACGCAGGCCTTCCCAAAAATATAACCAATAATAAAATAGCAAATATTGAGATTAAACAAACAACCATCACAAACAATGGGTCTCAAGGCTCGGCTATGTCACAAACATAAATAAAGCAGAAAAGCTTGTAAATAATCCAGAATTCATTTTCATCTTGACATGAAAATAATTCCAAAACCAATTAATCCACCATTAATTGAAGTAATCATGTCCAATATCGTTCTTAAATTTAATACGGTTCGTAAACTCGAAATTTAGGAACACTTTTCGTAATTAGAAACTTTTTCCCGAAAAATTTTAAATTTAGTTCCATCTTTGCATTATCTTTGGATTCATAACTATACTTTTCTTAAAATACAATTAACAATTCAAACACCTTTGAAACTTAAACTTACTATTTTAAGAAACTTTTTATTAAACAACCTTTAATAAATATAGTTTTATTTTCAAATAATATTGATAAATAATTCAAACTTCCTTTAAATAATTATCAATTAACTATTATTTAATTGAAACACTTTTCAAAATAAATAACTAAACTTTATTTAAAATGTCAATTTTCTAGATAAACAATTTTACCAATTAAATATTTCTTTTAAAATATTTAAAGAAAATTGACCATCTTTAAATAATACCAAAAACTTTTCTTTATGGTTTTAAACGATTTCTACCAAAAACGTTAATGTCGAGATCAAATCTCAAAAACATTAAACCATGACCGAGCGTGAAACTCAAAGTCACGATTTCATCAATTTGAAAATATAATCCTTAAATTAAACTCTCTTTAATTTAATAATGCATTTTATGGAACTAAATATTAAATGCATAAATTAAATCTAGTTTATAAATTAAAATTACCATTAATTTTAATTTCAACATTAAAACTTAATTTTTAATTAAAACCGATTTAATTTAAACGACGAATTACCGGAAAACGAAACGAACCAACTTAGTTAACCGACTCATACTCGGGTTCAATAACCCATATGAACCGAAAACAAGTAGGGTATTAAACCCTTTGACGGCTGAAATTAATCGAAGCCATTAATCAACTCACTTTGATTACTTCGATTTCCATATTCCAATTAATCGTTTAATTATCGAATCGAATAATATTTAAACCGATTTGTGAATTTTATAAAACTAACGAAGTATCCCACTTTAATTTTATAAAACCAAAACATATTTAGTCACAAATGTTTAAATATTAATAACCAAACACTTTTGATTTATTAATTCGATTTTAACGCATTTAATTTAATCGTTCGAGTTTAACCGTAAATTAAACGACATGACGGAAACAAACATTCCATCACCTCGACTACCACATCACAACCGAGAGGTCATGGGTCTCAACCCATGGCCGAAAAACTCTAGGTTTGATTTCGTGAACCGAAACGTTTAATTTTCGACTTTAATCAATTAAACACTTTTAAACAATCAAACATCAACTAAATAAAACGAACTAAGGTTTCAAAATCCCGAGTTCCGAAAAACTCCAAGGTTGGCCGAGAATCACCATGGGGTTTCCAAAACCTTTGGTCGATTTTCTCCAAGCCAAATCAAAACCTTAAACGTTTTAATTATTGATTTCGATCGTTTAAACAATTTTAATTATTAAAATTGAAACTTTAAGATCGTTGGACATAAATACTCGAATAATACTATCATTATGTTACTTGAGATGGCTCTGATACCACTGTTGGGAATTCGTATGGTTTTTCATAAAAACATAAACATTAATCGAATTAACGCACAACGGAAGCTTTTAAAAATTACGAATTCCGTACACGGATCATCAAGTAAAACATAAGATAAGTAAATATGAAAGCATTAAAATCGTACCTTTGTATTCTATGACAAGAATACACGAATGAGACGCTTTCGGTATCCACCGGTGATGACACGATCGAGCGGCGCCAGATATGCAATCAAACACACGAAGAACGGGAAAACCAAACACTTAATCGCGTGTTTGGTTCGTACGGCCGTGGCACACCACACACACACCTGTCAAGTGTGTGTGTGCGGCGGCTCACCCAATCAAGTAGGTCACGTTCATCAAATATATATATATATATATATATATATATATATATATATATATATATATATATATATATATATATATATATATATATATATATATGTTGGCCGTATCTATATATATATATATATTATATATATTAATTAAAACTTTAATATATAAATATAATATATATATCTTAATAATTATCTTTATTATTTAAACTTTATATAATTATCTCTATAATTATATATCTATTAAATAATGTTTATCTTTTATATATTATCTAATAATATATAAACGAATAGATAATTATTTATAATTATCTCTATTTATTTGTTCATAATTATCCATCCAATTATCCAATAATGAGATGATAATACCGATTCAAATAAATACATCTTTTATTTAATATCTAATAATAAATAAAAGACTAGATAATTATTATTTAATTATCATCCAATGACAATTAAATCACTACAATATCTAATATTGTACTTTTAGTCCCCGTACTTTGAGATATAATTAATCACACATTAATTTAATCTCATTGATCATTTCATGTCATAAACAATATCCAATATTATTTATTCAATCGGTTAATTGCATCTGCTCAGTTGTGCTCATCGGTGTGACCCTCAAGTGTTTTATGAAATCAGCCATGATGCAGTAGTTATGTCATCTTTACACACCATATACAAACAATATATATATATATATATATATATATATATATATATATATATATATATATATATATATATATATATGTATATATATATATATATATATATATATATATATAGATATATATATGTATGTATGTATGTATATATATATGTATATATTGTAACATCCCACTTTTGGGACGGGGACGTGGAATTATACGATTGAGTTGATTATAGTATTATAATTGAGTTGGGCCAATTATTGAGATATACGTGGAAGTGTCACGTGATAAGATTTTTGGGGTTAACCGGGCGACAGAGTTAAGTTTTAATAAGAGATTATAATTTTGAGAATTATTAATTAAATTGGGACCCGGAAATATAAAGTTTGTATTTTATGATAGCGGGTTTGGATATTGGGTGTCGGACCGAGTTTAAAGAGAAAACGTATATAAATCTCACCTTCTTGGATGCTTGCTTCATTCTTCAACTCCAAATTAGTGACTCAAGTGTGTGTTGTGTGTGATATCCAGCTCCAGCAGCCTTAATCTGATATTGAAGCTCCAGATTTGTGACTCAAGCCTTCAATCCATCATCATCTTCCTTGTTGAGATTGAGGTAAGTTTTGAGCTCCAAATCTTGAATCTTGAGTTGTTAATTGTAAGAGATGATTAAAGTAAGTTTATATATGTGTTTTATTGAGTTTTTGGACAAATTCGAGAGCTGAAAACGGACCAAAATCAGGATTTGAGGTATGAAATCAAAGCTGTCAAAAACAGAGCATATATGGCTGTCAGACAGTTTACGCGGCCGCGTAGGGTTTGCTACGCGGCAGCGTAGGTATTTGTTTACAAGCCCGTGTAAAAAGCTACAGGGTGGTGTAAAGATGGAGCTACGCGCCCGCGTGGGTTTTGTTACGCGGCCGCGTGGGTTTTTGCTACGCGCCCGCGTGGGTTTTGTTACGCGGCCGCGTGGGTTGCAGTCACACCATCTTGTAAAAATCCTACACCACCGCGTAAGGAGACTGCTACGCCGCCGCGTAAGAAATCTTACACGGCCGCGTGAGAATTCAGAAAAATAAATATATTTTAAGCGTTTATTTAGGGATGAGTTAGTGATATTGGGATCTTGTGTTTGGGTGTTCGGGTTATGTGGGTTTAGTGGTTGGGTATCTGGGTTTGTGCGAGATATCTGAGTATTGTGTACAGAGTTGTTACGTTGTCGGGGAGTCGTGTATATAGGATTGTCGGGCTGTGATTGAGATATTGGGTTATGATTGTGATTGTGATTGTGATATAGAGTCATTGTGTTGTGATTCCAGGGTCTCGAGTTGATAGGGTTGGGGACGGGCAGGGAACCGAGACTAAGTAGTGAGACTTCAGGGCAGGTGAGTTTGCATGTTTTTTTGAGATACTTGTACGATTATTTATTAATACTTGCATGATCTTTTACTGAGCTTTTTACGAGATATCATGAGTTTTCTTACGAGTTTTTATTGAGATATTATCGTGCATGTATTACTGTGCTTTATTGAGAACTGTGTTTTAATATGAGATTTGGGACACTTGAGCTGTTGAGATACTAAACCGTACGGCTGGGCAGGGGTTGGGTCGCTCCCAATTCCCTTTTGAGTTTCTGACGACTGCTTTGTGCGGTCTAGGGATTTGGGTACGTGGATTTATCCACACGAGTTGAGTACCTATTGAGCTATCTTGTGGGATCTCATATACTTGTTCAGTAGAGAACGCTGAACGTTTTATTATCGAGATATTTATTTATTGAGTTTTATAATCGTACACTAACCCTTGCATTCTCACCAGCGTTAGCTGACCCAGTGTGTGTGTTGTTGTGTGTGTGTCTCAGGTGATCAGAGATCTAGTAGGCCTGCTGTACCCAAATAGGGTTACTGTGTTATCGTTCGAGGAGTTAGTTACATGTGTTAGAGGTAATAATATTCTTGGGGAATGTTTATTTGTAATTCGGATATTATGTAGTTTGATCAGAGACTTCCGTGACTTAATTATGTAATTAAAGTTTTAAAATTATCGGGTTGCTGCATGTGTGTATTGGGAATAGCGTAGAGATTATTATATTATATCGTTGCTGATGTGGTATTTATGTGGCATTGTGGATTAGTTTGAGGGTGTTACAAGCTTGGTATCAGAGCCTAGGTTTAAGAGATTAAGTATCTAGTGGATGCTTAAGCTTAAACCATGGAGTCTAGATCATTGGATTGTAATCCGAAGTAGAGTGTTAGGTGATTAACGAGTAGGGTATAGAGTTGTGTAGAGTTAATATGTTTCGTTGTCTTTATTGTGCAGATTATTTATGGATCGTGAGGGCAGCAGGTCTCAGGGTGATGAATATGTGCGTAGGTCTAAGTTATATTCTGTGCTGAGTTAAATATTGGATGAGCGTTTTTCGGTGCAGGGAGCGGGTAGGGGTCGAGGAGCGGTGCGTCCGCCTGAGGGAGGTCAGAGTTCTGGGGCTGGTGCTTCTTCTAGCTAGCAATCGCGAGGGTCCTTTAAGGACTTTATGGCGGGCCGTCCTTCAGAGTTCTTCGGTAGAGTTGGTGCCTCGAAGGCGCTAGATTAGTTGCGAGAGATTGAGATTGCTTTTCGTATAGCACATGTGGATCGAGCTGACAGAGTGAGTTGTGCTTCTTATTTGCTTAAGGGCGGAGCGTTGCGATGGTGGAGTTCAGTTGTGAGTGCCCAGGGGGTAGACGAGACATATTTGATGACTTGGGAGGAGTTTCGTGTTGAGTTTGAGTTGCAGTATTGCCCTCAGGATACGAGGCGAGAGTTGGAGTGTGAGTTCATTCATTTGCAGCAGGAGTCGATGTCGGTTCAGGAGTATATTGATGTCTTTAATGATAGAGCCCAGTTTGCGCCACATCAGGTGGCTACAGAGGAGTGAAAGGTTAGAATGTTTATAGAGGGATTGAGAGCTGATATTAGGGAGTTTGTGGGGATGTTGTGTGATCCCACCTTTGCATCAGCTATGGAGTATGCGAGGTGTGGAGCGAGGGAAGTGGAGAGGCAGAGGGAGCAGTCGGCTCCCCAGAGGCAGCGTATTGAGCCGACGGGGCAGGGACAGAGTGCAGGGTCATCGAGGTCTTATCAAGAGAGTCATCAGGGCGGATATGCAGAGCAGCGGGATCAGAGTTCGGGGGCCCGACGAGATTAGCGTCAAGATGAGAGGAGGTTTGAGGTTAGTCAGGGTTAGAGTCGAGATCAGGATCAGGGTCAGAGACAGCCGAGGCGGAGTCAGAGACCGAGCCAGAATTAAGGCCAGAGTTTGTTGATAGAGAATCTAGGGATTCGGGCAGTAGGGTCGGGAGCTCAGCATCGGGGGATAGACATTGTCAGCGGTGTCATCACCGCCATGCAGGGCTGTGTGCCCCGGAGAACCTCAGATGTTTCGTTGTAGCCAGTTGGGGTCGCACTGTTGTGCATGCTTGTCGCAGGAGTCATTGTGCTTCCGAAGTGGGAAGACGGGGCATATATTGTGGAATTGTCCGGGTTCAGGGATGGGGTTTCCGGGGGCGAGTACGAGTGGGGCCAGGGCGTCAGAGTTGTCATTATCACCTTATGGAGGAAATTGAATATCGAGGGTCAGAGGTAGAGTTTTTGTTTCAGGCTATAACTGAGGGGGGTAGGGAGTCGTATGATGTTGCACCTGATACGTTTATTCTTATTAGGCTATGTGCCTTCAATTTGAAGATGCCACCGTCGCCACAGTAGGTCGTGTGTGTGCAGATGCTATCGGTGCGGCTAGCGAGGGTATGCTGCCGTCATGTGTATTGTTCTTGAGCCGTTGTGTTTTCGTTGTGAGAGGCCGAGGCACAGGGTGCGAGACTGTCCAGAGCCGAGATCAGTGGTGTAGGGTGCAAGTTATAGTAGAGTCATTGTCACCCGGTCGTTATGATATTAGAGTATGGGATGGGATCTTTCAAGTGACTGCAGAGGAAGCTCGGGATGCTGTTGATGTGATTTTGGATATGCCTTTTTGAACTTGCTTTGAGTGTGTGTCAGTGGTGGGGGTTGGCTGTTGACCTAAGTCTGTGATGACTGTAGGCGTTTTGTTGAGTGTGACTGCTTCGTTATGTCTGGGATCATGGGATACAGTGATAAGGGGGGGCGGGATTGTTATGTATGGGACTGTGATTTCTGGGTATGTGTGTGAAAGTGAAATATAATGTGGCAAGCTGAGTTATTGGGATATCAAAGTTGGAAACTGTGTCATGTTAGTGGGTCAATCATGTTGAGTATGTAAGCTATATGGGTAATCATTTTGAATGTGTTTATGATGTGCTAGTGGATTGATCCTTCTGATAGTGGACTACCATGTTGATAGTGGATTAAATTTTGTGTGTGTTTACCCTCATATGCGATATTGCGTTTAGTAATTAGATGGAGATGTCTTTAATCTGCTATGTTAGTGGATCGGAATATCTGCTGTGTTAATTTGAAATCTGATCGGCCATAAGTGTTGGCATCCTTCTGTGGTTATCTTTGTGCTTTCATCTGAGTTATCTGCTTTGTGGTTGTCAAGTAAGTAGATAGTAGAGCTGCATTAGCGAATAGAGTTTAGAGTGATGGTGCATTAGAGATCCTTGGTCGTTAAGTTTCAGTAAATCTGATGCCTATGAGGATTAGTAGTTTTGATGTAGAAATGTGGAGGCTATAGGGAGATTAATAGAGTAATGGCGAGGAACCGTTATCCCTGGTTGAGGGTTGATGAGTAGGAGTATAGGTTGATGTTGATCGTCTTGTGATGGTACTTTCTGAGGCCATTCGAGCTATTCTAAGAGCAGTGCGGAGTATAACCAGCATTTGAGGGTGAATTTTGAGTTGTTATAGCGAATAAAGTTATATGGTAAGTTCTTGAGATATGAGTTTTTGCCAAGAGAAGAGCAGTTTTAGAGCGAGCGGTGACGAGTAAGAAAGGGATGATAGTGGATCCGGTGAGAATTGCGGTTATTGGGAATTGGAGTTGGTTATGTCCGTGTTTAAGTTTAGTGTTTCTTGGGTTTAGTTGAGAAGTTAGAGATAATTCATAGAGATTTTCTCGCGCATTGTGGGATCCGTGACGATGTTGACGTGTTAGTTTGTGTTGATTGAATGAGTTGAGGAGTAGGGGAGCGCCTCCTAGGGTAGAAGGATCAGTGAATGGGGTTCGATTTTAGCGTTGATAGGAAGTTCAGAGGATTTTCGTGGTGCAATATGAGGCTTTGTTGTGAGGTTGGGAGAGCGTGTTAATGTAAGGAGGTAAAGTGATTGCTTGTATCTGAGGTTTGAAGTTTCTTGGGCTTAGCTGAGTATTAAGGGCGATTGATAGAGGATTTCTCATGAAATGTAAAGCCGTTGTCTGTGTTGGTATGTTAGTGGTATTAATTATATGGGTCGAGGAGTAGGAGGGTTGTGTAGGGCTATGATTTTAATATTGTAGGAGGGTTCAGAGGATTTTGTTGGTATATTGCGAATCGTGTTTGTGCGGTTGGGATGTGCAAGAGAAGTAAGGTGATTAATTGTTTGAGATGGTGACAAGTCGGGAGTGACAAGTCGGGAGTCAGGCTTAGAGATGCGCGAGGTATCTGCGGTTGTTGATGTTGAGCTAGATTCTGAGGACAGAATCTTTATAAGGAGGGGAGACTTGTAACATCCCACTTTTGGGACGGGGACGTGGAATTATACGATTGGGTTGATTATAGTATTATAATTGAGTTGGGCCAATTATTGAGATATACGTGGAAGTGTCACGTGATAAGATTTTTGGGGTTAACCGGGCGACAGAGTTAAGTTTTAATAAGAGATTATAATTTTGAGAATTATTAATTAAATTAAGACCCGGTGATATAAAGTTTGTATTTTGGGATAGCGGGTTCGGATATTGGGTGTCGGACCGAGTTTAAAGAGAAAACGTATATAAGCTTCACCTAGATGCTTGGTTGCTTCATTATTTCAGTTTCAAATCCAGAGATTTACGTGTGTGTTGTGTGTGTATTTGATTTCCAGCATCTGTAAGCAAGAATTGAGCCTTCAAATTTGTGATTCAAGCAATCAACTCCTTCATCATCTTCCTTGTTGAGATTGAGGTAAGTTTTGAGCTCCAAATCTTGAATCTTGAGTTGTTAATTGTAAGAGATGATTAAAGTAAGTTTATATATGTGTTTTATTGAGTTTTTGGTCAAATTCGAGAGCTGAAAACGGACCAAAATCGGGATTTGAGGTATGAAATCGAAGCTGTCAAAAACAGAGCATATATGGCTGTCAGACAGTATACGCGGTCGCGTAGGGTTTGCTACGCGGCAGCGTAGGTATTTGTTTACAAGCCCGTGTAAAAAGCTACAGGGTGGTGTAAAGATGGAGCTACGCGGCCGCGTGGGTTTTGTTACGCGGCCGCGTGGGTTTTTGCTATGCGCCCGCGTGGGTTTTGTTACGCGGCCGCGTGGGTTGCAGTCACACCATCTTGTAAAAATCCTACACCACCGCGTAAGGAGACTGCTACGCCACCGCGTAAGAAATCTTACACGGCCGCGTGAGAATTCAGAAAAATAAATATATTTTAAGCGTTTATTTAGGGATGAGTTAGTGATATTGGGATCTTGTGTTTGGGTGTTCGGGTTATGTGGGTTTAGTAGTTGGGTATCTGGGTTTGTGCGAGATATCTGAGTATTGTGTACAGAGTTGTTACGTTGTCGGGGAGTCGTGTATATAGGATTGTCGGGTTGTGATTGAGATATTGGGTTATGATTGTGATTCTGATTGTGATATAGAGTCATTGTGTTGTGATTCCAGGGTCTCGAGTTGATAGGGTTGGGGACGGGCAGGGAACCGAGACTAAGTAGTGAGACTTCAGGGCAGGTGAGTTTGCATGTTTTTTGAGATACTTGTACGATTATTTATTAATACTTGCATGATCTTTTACTGAGCTTTTTACGAGATATCATGAGTTTTCTTACGAGTTTTTATTGAGATATTATCATGCATGTATTACTGTGCTTTATTGAGAACTGTGTTTTAATATGAGATTTGGGACACTTGAGCTGTTGAGATACTAAACCGTACGGCTGGGCAGGGGTTGGGTCGCTCCCAATTCCCTTTTGAGTTCCTGACGACTGCTTTGTGCGGTCTAGGGATTTGGGTACGTGAATTTATCCACACGAGTTGAGTACCTATTGAGCTATCTTGTGGGATCTCATATACTTGTTCAGTAGAGAACGCTGAACATTTTATTATCGAGATATTTATTTATTGAGTTTTATAATCGTACACTAACCCTTGCATCCTCACCAGCGTTAGCTGACCCAATGTGTGTGTTGTCGTGGGTGTGTCTCAGGTGATCAGAGATCTAGTAGGCCTGCTGTACCCAAATAGGGTTACTGTGACATCGTTCGAGGAGTTAGTTACATGTGTTAGAGGTAATAATAGTCTTGGGGAATGTTTATTTGTAATTCGGATATTATGTAGTTTGATCAGAGACTTCTGTGACTTAATTATGTAATTAAAGTTTTAAAATTATCGGGTTGCTGCATGTGTGTATTGGGAATAGCGTAGAGATTATTATATTATATCGTTGCTGATGTGGTATTTATGTGGCATTGTGGATTAGTTTGAGGGTGTTACAGAAAAGGGTGTTACAGAAAAGGCCATACTTCACAATATAATATCAACATCCACGATAAGCCATGTAAATAAATGTTTTCAAAGTATATTTTTCACAAATGTTTTACAAGCGTTTAAAACACGATGTTTGCCTTTGATAAGTAAACTGACAGGAGAGATATCATAATTCGACTGTCAAATATTAACATACAAATCACACATTGAACAACTCAATAGTAACGTTGAAAGAAGTACGAAATTCATACCTTAATAGCAGCTTAATAAACCACAACGACAAACTGAATCTGCTACGAATCAATCAGATCTATAAAAACGAACTTAAATTAGAACCTGATGGAACTTAGCTAGGTTGGTCTTCCAGCTACCCAATCCCACTATCTTATTTAATAGGAAAAATTTCATATATACCATTCCTAAACTTCATAATATCATGCATACCCAACTTAAAATTTTAATATCATATAAATCTATCCTAAACATCATAATACCATACATACCCAATTTTAATTAATAATTTTACATATATCTCTCTTAAACATCATTAATATGATATATACCAAATTAATTAATTTGATTATTTTTAAAACATTCAAAACTCATAATAAATATTGCTTATTAATTAATAACCATTATACCCTTACTTATTTTTTATTTCAACCGAACTTCAAAATAACCTATTTATATACTTTAGTATTTAATAATGAAATTTATTGTTCTCCCTGTTTAATTCATGTATGAAATTCTCCCTATTTAATACATTAATTAAAATATATTAGATTAAAAATGAAAAGTTAAAAAAATCATAGAAAATAGCTGCTATTTATTTCGATTTATTATTATATATAATTAAAGAGACACCAAATGTTTTTAATTTTAAGTTTACATACACTTTATCTAACCAATTATTTATTAAAAATTATTCATGTAATACGTGGGTCTATTTTCATAATAAGAACTAAATAAAAATAGGTTGTTATTTCATGCAATTAACCCTTTTTAATTTCCACTGAAAGTAAATTAAAAATAATTTTAAAAACCGATAAAAATTAATTTAGTATAGTAGACATGAAAATAAATAATAAAATATTTATAAAGACATACGAATTATTATTATTATTAATTAAAAACTAAAAAGTAACGTTTTGAGTTTAGATTTTTAAAAATAAAATGTAAACCTTTTGTAAATTATAAAATAAAGTATTATTATCAAGTATTCATTTTTATCCTTTTTACGTTAAATGATTTCTAATAATGATTAAAACATCTAAAAAACATATAAATTGTTATTGATTTTTATAACTTTTCTAATAACATTAAAAAAAATCAACTTTTCTTAAAAAATTTAAAATTTTTTGAACTTTTCAAAACATTCAAAATTTTCAAACTTCTTTTCTTTTTCACCCCCTTTTCTCAACACTGAACACACCACTCTCACCTCTTGCTCTGTCCTACCTCTTCTCCCTCTGTTCGCTGCTCCCTCAGGCCGGCGACCCACCGCTGCCTTCGCTCACCGGCGACCACCAACGACCCACCGCCGCCGTCAATCTCTCAGGTAACCCTTTCCTTTTTCCTCTCACCCTCGCCACTCTGTCTCTCTCTCGCCCTCGCAACCAACAACGGCGGTGGCTACCGCCGCCGCCCAACACCACCAGTGCCACCGCTCGGTTACACACACACACGCTTGTTTTGTTGCTGCTGGTTTTGTTTTGTTGCTGCTGGTTTATGTTTCTATAACACACACACACACGCATACAACTCACTATGGTTTGCTGCTGTGGAGTATTAAGCACACACTCCAGCACATCCACATCTATTTATATAAACACCAAATCTCCATTTCTATGGTTATACACGTTAGAACAGTCAATGGACCAATTTATGTGGGCAAAAATATATAAGCACCAAATCCCAAAAATGGGCAAAAATATTCTCTAGTTCTTCATTACTGAGCCAAACATACATGTTAGAACAGTCAATGGACCAATTTATGTGGACCAATTCATTAATGAACAGGTTATGATTTAAAAACACATGGTTATGATTTAAAAACACGCTATTCGATTGCTGAACATGGTTGTTGTTTTTTGCTTCAGGTTAAGTTATTTAGGGAGGTCAAAAACTAATAGACAGGTAGGTTGTTGTGATGAAGTTCAGAAAATTATCACCTAGAAGAAACAGGTAGGTTGTTGTGATTTGCATAAGTGTTTAGAGGAGGTTGTTGTGATGAATTTGAATTACTGGTCATGATCGGGTCATTTTAATAAATAAATCAAAAGGTAAATAAACAACTGTGCTTAGCAAGGCCAAGTCATTTCTGGACGGTCTTGAAAATGTCTTGATTAGACCAAAGATACACAAAGGCTTAAGTTCCAAGACCAGTGCTAAATAACCTTCTACTAAAGACCTATTAAAGTCTATTAAAAAGTCTTCATTTTGTTATATGGAAGCAAATTGTGTGTGTTTTTTTGCTTGGTTTCACCATCATCTCCATCGTTTACTTGATAACTCTAAAGTTGCTTTGTTAATCGTCATTTATTTTTGTTTTCGCCAATCTTTTTATCGACCGTTTGGCGAAGCTAGAGAAGGAACTTGTACATTTCTAATACATCACTTTTTCTTGATCGTTCATGCACATTTATTTATGTACTAGTAAACGTTTATATATAGAAAGACCATTGAATAGTATTTATCTTTCTATAAACGTTTAAAAAGTTTCCCAACTTTTAGAATATTGATGCTCTGTACTTAATTGTATATATTTATAACGATTATTAGGTTGATTCGAGATTGAAGGCGATAATTAATATTATGTGTTTGCAATTGTTTGTTGCATTTCATTTAGACACATAATACAGCTTGGAAGTCTCATATGTTGGAAAGCATAGAGAAATGATGGAACTTGTAGAGCTAATGATATGTAACGAGTATAGTTATATGGTTCTAGTTTTACATAGTAAGCTTTTACAATGTATTTACATATGTTCAATTTATATTTAGTTGAATTTAAAACTACCAATTCATGAATTTTATTTTTATATATGCGGAGATGCATAGTTGAGTTGAGATTCTTGATTTTGAAGAGTAAACTTTTCTTAGTGTACTTCTATATATTTGTATTTGTATATTGATTTCGGCTTGTTAGTTTAGGAATATGGATTCACATGTAATTTAATCTACTCTATGTAATTTTATAGACTTCAACATTGATTGTATTAATTTGATATTTAAACGAAAGTTAATATCTTGTGGTGAAGAGTTGCGTGATATTAAGGCAAACATAAAATTAATATTATAAGTGTCGCATGATGATGAGGCAACGGATTGAAAACAAATAAACAACAAAAATAATCTGGCATAGAAAAATTAGAGACTGATTTGCTACAAAAAAATTGGTCGCTGATTGGTCTGTCGCTAATCTGTCGCTCTCATTGGTCTGTCGCTATTCTGTCGTTGATTGATCCGTCGTTAATCTGTCGCTGATTGGTCCGTAGCTGATCCGTCACTGATAGGTCCGTCGCAAGTCCGTCGTTGATGGATTTGTCATCAATCCGTCGTTGATTGTTCCGTTGCTGATCCGTCTTTGATCTGTCGCTATTTGTATTCCGTCGTTAATTCGTCGCTAAATTGAAATTAGCGACAAGGGTTTTAACGACAGATCAATCCGTCGCAAATCCGTCGCTGATACCCCAGTTTTTAGTAGTGATTCTCTCATCTCAATCTAAGCATTCGATATTATGTGATTGAATTGTTAATTGTTCATGTTGATTGTCTGTATGTGAATGAATTGCTAGAATATGAATTATCAATTGGTATCAGAGCCAAATATGGCCGAATTTGAGTGAATTCACACACTGTTACATTCGTTTTTAATCAAAATTCAGAAAATCAATTTTGGATTTTGATTTTGTGGATGAAATGTTCTGAAAATTGGAACGAAGGTGGATCATTTAAAGTCGAATCTATTGTGATAAACATCGGATTTTAGTTCCAAACACACAAGATTTAATTTGGATTTTTCTGAATTTTTGAAAAAGTGTGTGTTCTTGAGGTTTTTTGATCGATTTTTGGATTTTATTCTGAAATTAGCCAAAGTTGTTTTTCAAAAAGTGTTTGTGTGTGAAAACCGCAGGTCCGATTTCAATTTGGAATCAATTCGTGGATTTTTGTTGAAAATTGTAATTTTGAACTTCATTTTGATCAGTTCGTGTTCAAACTCGGGCAACACTGAATTCCTTGTTTTAATCGAGTTTGATCAAGTTGTTATTCGAGTTTGTTTGTGTTTCATTCGAGTTTTATAAACCTATCACCCGAGAAAACATAAGTATCAATCGAGTTGCATAAGGAACCATTCGAGTTTAGTCTCTATTCATTCGAGTTTCATGCTCTATCGATCGAGTTCATGTTTAATTGCTCGAGTTTCATGCTTTATTGATCGAGTTTCATGCTTATATGATTCGAGTTAATCTACATATTATTCGAGTTATATTCAATATAATTCGAGTTGGGCTCCATATGATTCGAGTTTAGCTACACGTCGAGTTGTAATCAATATAATTCGAGTTGGGCTCCATATGATTCGAGTTGATCTACATATTATTTGATTTATATTCAATATAATTCGAGTTGGGCTACATATCATTCAAGTATTGACTATTTGACCTTCGCTGCTTAAATTGACCATAATTTTTGACTGGAACATCGTTAGAAGGCCTACCATACGTCAAATCGAAGCTTAAACAGAGATCTACTATTTTTAGAAAAGGCAAAGCCGGTTCGGTAAATTTTCTAGGCCCAAATCCACTCCAGAAAAAAGTTCCGGGCAATTTTCTGCAGAAAAGCTGAAATTTCTACGTCAAAAAGTCAGACTCTGAGCTGTTTTACAACAAGTCATCATTCACAAATTCATCTTTCAGTGTTCATAGAGTTTCTTCAGGTATCACTCATCAATTTTCCATAAAAGATCTTGGAAGATTCAATTTCAAGCAATTCAAAATGACATATGAACATTTTTCAAAGTCTGAGCTTATTGAAAAACTTACCGAATCTGAAAAGATTCGTAAGAACAATTACGACATTCTTAACTGATAAAGCTCTTACTTTACGTGATGTATAGTTTAAAAGTTAAACAAAATTCTGAGAGTACTACTCTTAAATTGAAAATATCTGAATTATCAAAAGAACTTGACGATTCGAAACGAGCAAATTTTCAGAATGCAACTCAACTGAAATATCTTTTGCCTGAACGCTCTAATCTTTACAAGAAAGTAAAAGATCTTGAAGAATTACTTTCTAAGACAAATCATACTGATGAAAATTGTGTTTTAAACAAATCTGAAAAAAAGTTTGCTCTTGAAAAAGAGTTGTCTTTAACTAAAGATTCACTTGAGAAGGAAAGACATGAGTTCTTACTTAAAGAACAAGATTTTAAAGCTAAATCTAAATTGTTTGAAGATGAAAGAAAGATGTTTTTAATCAAAGAACAATCTTTTAAAACTGACTACCAATCATTTGATAATGACAGAAATTCTTATTTGGTCATTATCAAAGGATTAGAAGAGCAGTTACTTCATCTTTCTAAACAATTCAATGAATTTCCTTCTTTAAAAGAATCAGAGATTAAAGATCCTTCAGTTTGTTCAAAATCTAAAGTTGATCAATTTGATTTTTCTACAGAAAGTGAAAAGAAATCCAACTGAATTTTCTAAATTTGATTCTTCTTCGGATATTAAACTTAAGTATCTGTTAAAGATACACAGAGGCAAAGATAAATTGTTAAACAACTTCCGGTCAAGATTTACACCAGTGAATCTTCGAAGTCAAATTTTCCTAAAATTTCTGAAAATACTGGTCATTCTAATCAGAAAGCATTTTCACAGAAAAACACCAAGTTTTATCACAAACAGGCAAGAACCGGACAGTTTTTCAAAAAGAAGAGTTCACAAAGGGCACCGACTAGTGCATTTCAGATTACCGCGGAGGAGGCTAGGGAAAACCCGGAGGTGGTTACGGGTACGCTCATAGTTAACTCTTTGCCTGCAAGAGTGTTATTTGATTCTGTTGCCAACCGTTCTTTTGTGTGTACCGTTTTTGCACAACGACTTGCCATGCCACTGTCTAAGTTAATAGTCACACTTGACATAGAAACTGCTAGTAACACTCTAGTCAAAGTAGATCACGTATATCGTAACTGCACTTTGGTAATTGAAGATGTAGTCTTCAATTTGGATCTGATCCCGATAGCATTCAGTGAGTTTGATGTGATAGTCGGAATGGACTGGTTAATCGAAAATGAAGCCCATATAGTGTGTAAGAAGCGTGTGATAAAGATAACTAGTCCGGAGGGGCATGAGATTTGTATATACGGGGATAGGAGAAGTGGGGATCTGTGCTTGTTGACCATTGCAAAAGCCCGAAAGCTTGTTGCAAAGGGGTGTGACGCCTACCTGGCATATGCAATTGATGCCAAGGCTGAGAAGAAGACTGTGGCCGATGTGCCTGTTGTATCACAATTCTCGGATGTGTTTCCGGAAGACTTGTCTGGCGTGCCGCCTGAGAGACAAGTGGAGTTTCGAATTGATCTGATTCCTGGAACTGCACCGGTAGCTCGTTCTCCGTATCGCCTTGCTCCTACCGAGGTGCAAGAAATGATGAAACAACTCCAGGAGTTGTTGGATAAGGGCTTCATTCGACCGAGTTCATCGCCGTGGGGAGCCCCTGTTTTGTTTGTTAAGAAGAAAGATGGCACGATGAGGATGTGCATTGATTACCGGGAGCTGAATAAGCTGACTATTAAGAACAAGTATCCATTGCCGAGGATAGATGATTTGTTTTATCAGCTACATGGGGCAAGTGTGTTTTCTAAAATTGACTTGAGGTCGGGATACCATCAGTTGAAAGTTCGAGAGGCAGATGTGCCTAAGACAGCTTTCAGGACACGTTATGGGCATTATGAATTTTTGGTTATGCCTTTCGGGTTAACCAATGCCCCGGCTGTATTCATGGATCTGATGAACAGAGTATGTAGACCGATGTTAGATAAATCGATAATTGTGTTTATTGATGACATTTTAGTGTATTCCAAGACTGAAGCAGAGCATGTTGTTCATCTAACAGAGTTATTGGGACTGTTGAGAAAAGAAAAGTTGTATGCCAAGTTCTCAAAATGTGAGTTTTGGCTGCAACAAATTCAGTTTTTGGGACATGTTATTTCAGGAGCTGGGATTTCTGTAGATCCAGCTAAAGTCGAAGCCATAAAGAATTGGGAGCCGCCTCGTTCAGTTACTGAAGTCAAAAGTTTTCTTGGGTTGGCGGGCTACTATCGGATATTTATAAAGGACTTCTCGAAGATTGCAGTTCCTTTGACTGCATTAACAAAGAAGAATGCACCGTTTGTTTCGGAAACCGTGCAGCAAGAGGCTTTCGAGATCTTGAAGAAGACGTTAAGTGAAGCACCGATACTTGCTCTACCGGAGGGCAATGAGGATTTTGTGGTTTACACGGATGCTTCGAGGTTGGGACTGGGCGTTGTACTGATGCAGCGTGGAAAAGTAATTGCTTATGCCTCTAGACAGCTTAAGCAGCACGAAAAGGTTATTCGACTCATGATCTTGAGTTGACAGCTGTCACTTTTGCATTGAAATTGTGGAGACATTATCTGTATGGAACTAAGTGTCAACTCTATACAGATCATAAGAGTTTGAAATATATCTTCCGTCAGAAGGAGCTTAATATGAGGCAGAGACGTTCGATGGAACTTATAAAGGATTATGATTGTGAAATCCTTTATCATCCCGGAAAGGCTAACGTGGTAGCCGATGCTTTGAGTCTCAAAGCTTATGCTAAGGACTGCTGCTATGTGATGGTGTCTACTATGTTAACTTCCACGATTATTGATGATATAAAAGCTACTCAAGTAGAAGCTTTGAAGGAAGAAAATGTTGGTGCTGAGGATATTAGAATACAGATTAAGAATATGGAAACGAGCAAATCTGGATTGAAAGGTATGTAAGGAAGAATTTGGGTGCCAAAGTTTGAAGGCATGAGAAAGGTGATCATCGAAGAAGCACATCAATCCAAGTTTTTTGTACATCCCGGGAGAACAAAGATGTACAATGAGCTGAAAGCAGACTTTTGGTGGCCGGGATTGAAGAACGATATTGGTCAGTATGTGGAGAGATGCAGGACTTGCCAGCATGTGAAAGCCGAACACCAGCAACCATATGGCAGTATGCAACCGCTTCCCATTCCTCAAAAAAAAGTGAATAGAAAAAAAAAAGAAGTGAAAGAAAAAAAATTGAAAACACGTTAATAATTTTGTTTAGTATTATATTTCTTTTTGGGTTTGTTACATTTGTTTATTGAAGTTGTTTGGTACGTTTTGAATTCCTCAATGCCAAAAACCTAACTTGATTTTGCTCTCTTTTAGTTTGTTTTGAACTTTAAGAATTAAGAAGAGAGGTAAAAGGTAGTGTGGTAAAATCAATCGAGGGAAAAAGCCTTTGTTGCATACATGAGTGCTAAGAGCTTAATCAACTTGAGAGAAACACGTAAGGGAGAGCGGAGAGGTCATAATCTTTTTATTAGTCATTGTTTTTTTTGCAGATATATAAGATGGCGGAGATCGAGGACATAGTTCTTATGGCAATTAAGATCGAAAAGCAACTAAAGAGAGGGGGTGGGTCAAGAACGATTGCTTGGAAAGCAAGTAACTCCAAAAGGCCTCAAAATTCAAACTCTTCTAATCCCAAATCTGAAACAAAAAACACTTCAAAGGAGAAAACTAGGTCTGAAGTTCCGAAGACTCGTGAAATAAAATGTTTTAAGTGCCTTGGCAGGAGTCATATTGCAAGTCAATGTCCAAACAAGCTTGCAATGGTGATTAGAGTAGATGGAGAAATCGAATCAGATGCTTCTAAATCCTCAAACGAAGACACGGATTGGGAAGAATAGCTATCAGTTGAAGGAGAATTGTTGGTGCCAAGACGAGCCTTAAGCACCCATTTTAAGGAAGAAGATGATGCACAAAGGGAGAACATGTTTCACACGTGGTGTTATGTTCAAGTCAAGGTATGTAGTGTTATAATTGATGGTCGGAGTTGTACTAATCTGGCTAGTGTTTCCATGGTTGAAAAGCTAGGATTACTGACAATGAAGCATCAAAAGCCATATAAACTCCAATGGCTTAATGATAGTGGTGAGGTGCGAGTAACAAAGCAGGTTTTGGTGTCGTTTCGTATTAGTAAGTATGAAGATGAATATGTGATGTTGTACCTATGCAAGCAAGCCATTTGTTACTTGGTAGGCCATGGCAATATGATCGGCATGTAAAACACGATGGCTTCACCAACAAGTATACCCTTGTTCACAAATCCAAGTCCATAACTCTTGTGCTAATGTCACCCACTCAAGTTTACGAGGATCAAGTCTGCGACTTCAAAAGGATGCGAAGAACCAAGACGGTGAGTCCAAGGAAAGCACTGAACCCAAGAAGGGTTCAAACGAAAAACCAAAAGATAAGAAAACTTTGGTGGGTAAAAAGGAGAGTCAATACTGTGCACTTGCAAAAAGGAGTGAAATAAAAGAAGCCTTAGATTCGGAGATGTCTTTTGTGCTTCTTTTAATAAAAGAGGTTCAGTTAAGCACTAATGATTTGGCCGGTACTCTTTCGAGCAATATTAAATCTCTTTTGCAGGAATTTGAAGACTTGTTTCCCGAGGAGGTTCCCAATGGATTGCCGCCAATTCGCGAGATTGAACACCAAATTGACTTTGTTCCCGGGACTTCCATTCCAAACAAGCCGGCATATAGAAAATCCACAGGAAACCAAGGAGTTGCAAAGGCAAGTTGAGGAATTACTTGAGAAAGGATGGATTCGAGAAAAAGCATGAGCCCTTGTGCCGTTCTAGTTTTGCTTGTAGTGAAAAAGGATGGGTCGTGGAGGATGTGCATAGATTTGTCGTGCCATCAATAATATCACGGTAAAATATCGCCATCCAATCCCTTGACTAGATAATATGCTTGATGAATTGCACGGTTCAAAGTTGTTTTCAAAGATTGATTTAAAAAGCGGATATTACCAAATTCACATGAAAAATGGCGATGGATGGAAAACAACTTTCAAAACAAAACATGGTTTATATGAATGGTTAGTTATGCCTTTTGGCTTAACTAATGCTCCTAATACATTCAAGAGATTAATGAACCATGTTTTGCGTGATTTCATTGGCAAGTTTGTGGTTGTTTACTTTGATGATATTTTGATTTATTCCAAGAGTTTGAATAATCATCTTGAGCATCTAACGTGTGTTTTGAGTGTGCTTAGGAAGGAAAAGCTTTATGCAAACTTGAAGAAGTGTACTTTTTGCACCGACCACGTTGTTTTTCTTGGATACGTGGTGAGTTCCCAAGGAATTTGAGTTGATGAAGAGAAGGAGAACGCCATTCAAGATTGGCCAACTCCAAAGAGTGTTGGTGATGTGCGCAGTTTCCATGGTCTTGCAAGTTTTTATCGCCGATTTGTGAAGAATTTTAGCACCTTGGCATCACCACTCACGGAAGACATTAAAAAGAAAGTTGGTTTTCAATGGGGTGAAGTCAAGAGCAAGCTTTTGAAAAAATCAAGTTTCAACTAACTCATGCTCCCTTGTTTTCTTTGCCAAATTTTGATAAAACATTTGAAATTGAGTGTGACGCGTAGGGGTGTTGGAATTGGTGCGGTTTTAATGCAAGAAGGGAAACCATTGGCATATTTTAGTGAAAAGTTGAGTGGTGCAACTTTGAATTATCCCACTTATGACAAAGAGATGTATGCCTTGGTTCGTGCACTGAAAACTTGGCAACATTACTTGTGGACCAAAAAGTTTGTAATTCATTCGATCATGAGTCCTTGAAGTTTCTGAAGGGGAAACAAAAGTTGAATAAAAGACATGCTAGGTGGATGGAGTTTCTTGAGACATTTCCTTATGTCATCTGATTCAAGAAAGGTAAGGAAAATATTGTAGGTGATGAACTTTCACGGAGGTACTCTCTAGTCTCTTCTCTAGACTCTAAAATTCTTGGTTTCGAACAAATCAAAGAGTTATATCATAAGGATGTGGATTTTGGTATGATTTTTCAAACATGTGAAAGAAGCTCTTTTGACAAGTTTTTCTATACATGATGGGTTTTTGTTCAAGAAATCAAAGATTTGCGTTCCCAACACATCATTACGTGACTTGTTTGTAAACAAGCCAAATCAAAGGTTCAACCTCATGGTTTGTACTCTCCTCTTCCTATACCAAGTGAACCATGGGTTGATCTTTCTATGGATTTTGTGTTGTTTGCCAAGAACAACAAGTGGCAAAGATTCAATTTTTGTGGTTGTTGATAGGTTTTCTAAGATGGATCATTTCATTGCATGCCATCGAACCAATGATGCTTCACATATTTCTAATTTAAGAAGTGGTTAGATTGCATGGCTCGGGACACCAAAATTTGAAGTTATTTTTGGAAACTTTGTGATGGAAATTGGGAACCAAGCTTTTGTTTTCTATGCTTTGTCATTCCCAAACGAATGGACAAACAGAAGTTGTGAATCATACACTTGGTACTTTATTGCGATCAATAGTTGGGAGAAATGTAAAAACTTGGGAGCAATGCTTACCCCATGTTGAGTTTGCATATAATCGAAATGTGCATTCCGCTACTAAGTTTTTTTCTTTCGAGATTGTGTATGGATTTAAGCCATTAACTCCTATGGATTTAACTCCATTGCGTGTGAATGAGCATTTGAATTTAGATGGCATGAAGAAGACAGAATTTGTCAAGCAAATCCATGAGAAGGAGAAACGCAACATTGAAGAGCGCACCAAGAAGTATGAACAACAAGCGAACAAGGGAAAAAGAAAGGTCACTTTTGAACCAGGAGATTGGGTGTGGCTTCATATAAGGAAGGAACGATTCCAACAAAGAGGAAGTCAAAGTTGATGCCTAGAGGAGATGGATCATTTCAAGTGTTGCAGAAATCAATGACAATGCATACAAACTTGATCTTCGTGATGAGTATAATGTTCATGATGTATTTAATGTGGCTTGTTTAAGTCCTTTTGATGCAGGTGACGATTTGAGGACAAATCACTCTCAAGATGGGGGGGGGGGGGGAATGATGAGAATTCATCCAGTGATCAAGATGATGAAGATCCATTAAGGTGGAAGATCGGGCCTATCACAGGGTCTAAGTCCAAGATGTTCCGAGATGCTAATCTTGCAGGAATAATGCTCCCGTGTCTTTGCAAAATAACGAAGCAAGCTTCCTAATTTTGCTACAAGTTGAAGCCCAAGATTAGCCCATGTTTATCATAGCCCTAAGTTATGTTTATTTACCCAAACATAACCCATGAATATAGAATTTCGGCTAGCCCCACACTTAGCCCATGTTTTGTCCATAACTCACTCATTTCAAGCCAGATTTGAGTCAAATAAAAGCCCAATGAAAGCCAAGTCTTTCTCCTATCGTTTCAAGAAGAATAAAGCCCAATAAAGGCTCATTTGCCACGTCTAAAATTCTGCCGAAAAGAGTGTCCATGTTCAATGTACTTCTGAGGATTACTTACAAGGCAATTTGAGAGCCTTCTCTTCAATGCAGTTTGAAGGTCATGGCTATTTACTTGGAGGATACTAAGAGTTTTGCAAGATACAATGAACCAAGACACATTCTAGAAGATTCAAGTAGGGAAATGTCAAGAAGGCCCTTTTGATAAGTAGTTTTGCTTATGTGATGGCTTATCATGATAGTTTTTGTTACATATCTAGATGTTTGGTTTTCCTTATATTTTCGTCTATAAATAGTGGCCAAAGTACTCATTTGTAATGATCCTTTATTTGAGTAATATTGTGAGTTTTTAACTCTTATTGTTCCTTACGAACTTTTAGAACTTATCAAGTATTCTAGCTTGTGGCGTTCAAAACTTATCAATCAACTTGGTGGGGTTGGTTGTGGTGTTTTCTTATACCAAGGTTCTTGCCTCTTTCTAGGCAACGGGTCGCGGTTTCACTATATATACCAAGGTTCTTCCTCGTTTATAGGCAACGGGTCGCGGTTCTATCCATAGATCATAATAACATCCAATAAAACGATCGGGCAACTCGTGATCAATCTCATATTAATCGAGTGAGATCGCATCAACTCCAAAATGATTAACTACACTAACCTAAACTAAGCTAAAAATCAAAATATGTCGAACACCTAGCAATCGCATCGTAAACTATGTGAAAAAGCGCGTCTAAAAATAGCATAAAAAAACGAAACGGGTGCTGACTTCTATATTTTCTCGAGATCGCAGTCGCGCTTGGCCCATCGCGGTCGCAATGAAGAGCATGGTCGCGATCTTTTGATCGCTCGCAAGCGTGACTGGGCGCTCCTATGGTCGCGATCGCAGTCCGGGCAGCAGGTGAAAGTCAACCCAAATTCAACCCAAATTCAAGGAAGTCCAGCTCAGACCGTAAATTTGACACTTTAGCTCCAGAATCCGTTCTTATCACAATCAGGCAACCTTCAAACTGAAAAATACAAAAGTAAACCACTAGGTGCCGTATTTTTACCAATTCGAGGCAAAAATAACCCAAATTGAAGGCAGAATAAGACGGAAAAATATGTACAAAATACGTCATAACAGTAATCTACTTTGCACATTAAGGAGAGTTGCCTGTCTAAGGTCGGCCCAAGTTGGTCGAGCCTACGTCATAATTTGTGTTAGTTGGGGCTTGCGTTCGCGCAACCCTGCAAAACTCTAGTTTTAATCTTGGAGAGATCTACCTTTGATTGGTGCTCACGTTTCTTGTTGCTTAGATTTGATATTGTTTTGAATAATCTTGTCGCTTAGATCTTGATTATGGCATCAAGGCACTACAATCACTTAAAGGCAAACGTTCCATGAGATGCATCCACATCACTCCTATAAAAGCCAAGACCGTCCTGTTGGCTAAGATGAAATGTAAAATCCATTCTTAGCAGTTCAATATCTGATTTGTATTATGGACACACTTACTATTAATATTTATTTTCTTTTGAGATGAAAGATCCATCTCAGTAGCTTGCCATTAGTCTACTCGATATTAAGACTATATTTGTACGGTGTTCTATGAGTGTTGCCTTGGTGTTCGTCTCCAATTACTGTTTAAGACTTTCAATGCAGCTTTTGTCTGTTTTATGTGATGCTTATGGTTCATTTAGCTCGCTAAATGAAATTCATAGGAATTAGAAAAAAATAAATTAGTGTGTTCTGGATTTTGGGTTATAAATAGAATGGATATAAATTTATGTAAATTCCGTTAATATCCAATCTTGAAGAAATTGGTCAATTCTAACAATTTGCTACAAAATGTTTAATATTATAATGTTGGGGTCCATTGACATGATATCAACCCACTCGATGTTTAACGTCTTAAAATTAAGTGTAAAATTGCGTTACATGATAAAAATATGTAACAAATACATTAAATCATATTTTAAAAGGCATGTGTAACACAAAATAAATGGTTTCAATAAAACCATAAGAAAAGTTAAAACAAATTAAAATTTGAGTACTTAAAATGCAAAAAGAAAATTTTCATGTGAAAGAAATATGAAACTTGGTTATCATGTAATGGACCTTTACATTAGTATGTTGCCCCCACAAATATGAAACTTGTTTATTTTACAATTTCAACTAAATCAGAACTTAAGGGTTATGAATCCTAGATTTAAATCATTGTTGTTGGATCTTCAATCCACTTCCTATAATAAACCGCAAATATATATGGTTCAAAATGCCATTAACTAATATGCTGAGCTCACATATTAGTTAATATAACTTAGCCATTGGTTATTACTTAGTTGTTAGCCTTCTGTTATTCAGTTTCCTTCCTTGTATATATATGAGACTGTTATGCTCTGTTAGTGATATACACAGAAATTATCCAAATTCTCTCGTTTGTTCATATGGTATCAGAGCAAAGCAAATAAGATCCACCTAATATCTCAAATTCCTTGAGATTTCGTGAAAATGTCAGTTGTTAACCCAGAGATCGGTGCTTCTAATCCTACAATCGGAATCAACAACGCCAATGATCCACTACATATTGCAACTTGAGAACATCCTGGTATGGTTTTGACGAATACTCCTTTTATGGAAACAATTTCCTCGGATGGAATCGCACCATCAAGATAGCTTTAGGAGTGAAATTGAACTCATTGGCTAGCTACCCTGGTATAAAGGAAAGAAAGCAAAGAAGACTACCAAAATTGGTGCACATGTAGATACGAGTTTCGATACTCCTTTTGATATGGAAAACGAAAATGACCTGACCATGGAGCCAAACAATGGTCTGGATCAAAAACTGGTAGAAGTGATGAAAATGTTCAAAGGAAAGGAACAAGCTCAAAACAATGGAAATATCTCACGTATAAACTACCCAGAGTCATCTTTTGCTTTATCTTGCCAAGCCGAAATGAATATGAAATCTGATTGGATTGTTGATACGAGTGCTTTCGATCATATTCTTAGGCAACATATTTGCATGGAGTAGTTTTACCACTCCTATGCTTAAGTTAGGAAGCATGATCCGGGAGAGTGAAATCAAGGGAGGATGATTTTTTTAGCTTACCATAAAAAAGGGTGAGTCCTCTTTTTATAGGCTTCCTTGGTTTAGACATATGTGAGTCCGTGTCGCATGGCATGGAGATCATGGCCAGGCCATATGAGTGATGACATGTAGACGGGCATTCAGGTCTTGTCGGACCAATTCCGTGCTGCCATTGATCTGATTCTCCTTTTTGGCCACCTCTTATAAGTGTCCTTCCGGTCAATAAAGGTCACACTAGAGACAAATCCTCGGTGGCAGCCTACATGACATGTCTTCCGTGACACTCCTTTTTTCCAAATCAACAGGCATGTCATCATCAATTAGTTGCTACAAATAGTGATTAGGGTTAGCTTTGATAACAGTTTTGTATTCCCAAATAGCAAGTTTGAATCAAATAGGCAAGTATATAACATTCTGGAAACAGGTGGAGTAATCAACATATTACACTAATGTTATCTATCACCAATGATTGGATTAACATATTGAGGTTAAAAAGGAGTCTGCAAATGAGATGATTTTAGATGAGTCCCACCTCTTCCGGCTCCAAGTAAGGAAACTACAACGAGTGCCCACAAGAAACAAGATCTAACAAGGAAAAAAAAAAAGAGATAATTGTCAGCCTTCAAGCAAAATTAAACCACCATAATATATTAATTTGGTAAAGGATACATCTCCATTTCTGTTGTCCTAATGTTTCTGGGTGCAAAATCTTTTCTGATTTATAATTTTGAGTTTTGGGTGCACTACTGCTTGGGCCTGTTACCAGTTTAAATTGTTGCTACCGTTTTTCTATATTCTTCAAATAAATGTAGTTCAAATCTCACTTGTAATTGATGAAACCAATCTGAATAGGTTTAGACGATTGGTGACTTTTAGCTCTGTAATGTTGCTAACTTTGCTGTCTCTGATATATATTTTTTTAGCCCGGGTTTCAATTATAGCATGTTCAGGCATTAACGAGCCTGTCATTTTTCTATAAATCGTATTTTTTTTCTATAACGTTAAACAATAGATTTTGGTTCCTTATGAGATGGTGGGATCCAGTTTCATCTCCCAAGTTTTTCTTTAATTTACTTTTGGGTTGAAAGCAGAACTATCAACAAAAAATGGAAAGAATGAAGTGACCGAGAATCCCACATCGTCTGAGTAAAAGATAAAACGAGACAGAAAATTCCCTATATAACACAACTCCCAACAAACACTACAAGAAAAGTGTCATTTAGTGACACTTGGTTTTAGTGACACAAACACATACATTATTAGTCACTATATCTCTATACCCACTCCACTTTTACCCGCTCTTTTTGTTTTCAAAAAAGTGTCACTATAGGTATCAAAATCATTTACCTGCACAATAAAAAGAGTGGGTAAAAGTAGAGTGGGTATATATATATAGTTGACTAATAATGTATGTGTTTGTGTCACTAATTTAGAATAAGTGTGAGTAAAAGATTACTCTATACCTTCTCTTTTTCATAAGTGTCACTAGAAGTAAGATATAGTGACACTTTTTTTTGTGTCACTAAAACCAAGTGTCACTAAATGACACTTTTCTTGTAGTGAAAGTACTAATCATACCTTTCTCGGCCTTTTGGCTAAGATCAAGTGTAGTATCTGTTCTTATCAGTTTAATATCTGATATGTGAGTCATCGACTCACTCGATATTAATCTTATTTTTTAAGGGGGAGAATCCATTATGGTAGCTTGCTACTGGGTTTCTCATGTGTCGCCTTAGCGTTGCACTATTGCTTGGGCATGGCGCACCCCTCCGTTACCAGTTAAAAAATGTGTTAGTTGTTTGGAATTTGAAAATCATCATCACTTTAGCACAAGTTATTCTTCATTTGCTATACATTCAATGCGTCATCTTCCAAGAATGTCAATTCTGACATTAATAATATTTGCGCCTTATTAAACAGGGGTACATGACATATTTTGAGGCTCACCAGATCGGGTGTGCAACCCTGAAGAACCAATTAAGGGTAAACGAGGCTGTGTTCCTATGGAAGAATTTAGATGCCCAGGAATTAGAAAAGGGCTTCAAGACATGATTACTGTGAGCTAAAACATTATAATTTGGGAGCAAATCTTTGAAACTTGATATGAATAGTTATACCTATGTAATTTTTGTTATATGATAAGTTTGTTACTGTACCAGTTGGATTTGACTCGAATTATTTTGT
The DNA here is from genome assembly GCA_020465985.1 of Centrapalus pauciflorus. Classification (NCBI taxonomy): domain Eukaryota; kingdom Viridiplantae; phylum Streptophyta; class Magnoliopsida; order Asterales; family Asteraceae; genus Centrapalus; species Centrapalus pauciflorus. The sequence goes on along the minus strand of JAANYP010003357.1, from coordinate 320,676 downwards.
TGGGTGTGTGCTGCGTACTCATCCATGTACAAGGGTCATATTGCCGATAATTTGTTTTCCTTGTAGATTTGCAATATGAGTAGAAATTGTGTTTGATTCGAGATTCAAAATCCAAGCATGATTGGGTTTAATATTACCTGCACCATCTGTATGTATGTTCACATCATCATTCTAGGCGTACGTACTGTTCCTGTTTACTGACTACTAGTTCACTGCGTGTTTTGCACTACATACAAATAACTCCCTACTGATCTGTGGGAACCAACATTAATTAATTATGTAATTAGTTAATTATATATATAGATTCAACTTAATTAATTAAAATATTAAATTATGTTTTTCATGGTTACAATGGCAGGTACCACATTTTGGTGGGTTTTTATTATGTTTTTCACCAGAAAATGTATTCTTGAAACTGCTCTAACTTGTATACGTAATCTTGATTGTTGGCTTTTCAATGATCCCATAATTAAGGACATAACAACATTTGTGTATCCATTCAGACAAATAGTTATTCTCAGAAGGTGATTCATATTCACAATTGCTTGAGTTTATCCGAGCATTGATTCCTCAGTTCATTTGATTCTCTTTTGTGTCTTTCTCTAACCGTTACTAAAGCTGGTAGTTTTGGACAGCATTTCATTGTCAAATGATATATACTAACACAATGAAATGAAATGTTGTCCAAAACTACTTACTAAATAAAGTTGCATCATTATGTCAGGGAGGATATGTTGTAACTTGCATAAACTAGTTACTAAATAACATAATGATGTATACAACAACCATACGTACATCAATTAATTATGAACAAATCATTCTGAAGAACGAGAATTTGTAAGTTGGTATAAAGATAGTGAGTGATATTGGGAACAAATCAAAATGGCTTTGTTGTACCCCACATTGGTGGCTGATAAGACCAAGTTGAAACAGGGGTTTGCATAAAAGGTGGGCTAAAAGATTGTTGTAAACCATCTTTGCGCTTGGGGCAATGACGCAGCTAATGAGGTATTAACCGAGGCGCGTCAATTGCTGGTTGAAAACTCTTTCCAAACCCCCTCTTCAGCCTTGGTTTTTCCTGGGCTGTTGAGAATTTCTGGAAGGGTTCCCTTAAGGGTTAAACCCTACAATTTATTAGTTTTAAAAGGTTGTTCAAGATAATCACATGGTTGGTGTTGATTAATATAAAGTTAAACTATATGTTTTTTATGTATTTTGTAATTCGTTTGAAGAAATGAATATAGAAGTAGAAAAATGTTTCAGTTAGTCCCTCTTTCTTTAAGAATTCATTGGGAGATTAGAGTCTTGAATTGGCCCATATGTTGGAGATTGATCATATAAAATCAGCCTGCGACAATAAGTGTCCATCTCTGTTGTTCTAATGTTTTTGGGTGCAAACTGGGGTCAAATAATTTTAATTGAGGTCGTTGAAGGTTGGTGAATGAAAATTGAAGAACTTGAATTGACAAATGGTCGATTTATATATATTGAGTTCCAATTTCATCTCCAAACCTTTTATTTTCTTTTGGGTAAAGCTGATAAATGATGGAAGGAAGAGGATCTCTATGAAACATATGATGTTCATGGTCTATGTAAAATTAAGTGGCTAAGAGAGAATCCCACATAACACGAGTAAAAGATACATGAGACTGGAAATTGCCCTTATATAAGCAAATTCCCAAGAGAAAAGAACTCAACTTTCTCGGCCTTTTGGCTAAGATCAAGTGTAGTATCTGATAGTTCTTATCATTTTAATATCTGATATGTGGGTCATCGACTCACTCGATATTAATCTTAGTTTTTAAGGGGGAAGGGCCATCTTGGTAGCTTGCTACAAGGTCTTTCATGTGTCGCCTGCGTGTTGCACTACTGCTTAGGCCTGGCACACCCCTCCATTACCTGATAGCAGGAAGGTAGTACTGTTTTGTTGTCAACTTTTGCAGTGTCTGATTGATCTATGAGCAGCAGATTATGGTAAGCTCTAGTCCACATATTATCATTCGTTAACTAGAGTCAAGTCTGTTATGTTAGAAAGACCAAATCTACAAACCGCTAGGTGTTATCAAAGCTTCTTGATATCTCTTTGGGTTTACCTGTTCGGGTTTACTAATTACCACTACACAGTGTTTTGCAGAATCATTAAGGGGTAGCATCAATACCACTCATGTTCGAAGTCATGTGGCGGTCATGGGACCCTGAACAGACCTCTCTAAATACTTGATAAGCCGGCACATGTCAAAAGAAGAAAAAGAAACAGTTGGTGAATCGTGCCGTTCATCCTTTTTATAATTTTTGTTGGTGTGCCTTCTGATCCCACATTGGTGAGCGAAAAAAGAGTGAAACAGAAGGCTAAGTAGTATAAAAAATGAGGGAGGGAACACTTACCTGGACTGGGTCTTTGGGAGATCAAGAAGGTCCATGGCCTAGGTCGGTGATCTCTATTGCACTTTAAGGAGAGGTGCCGGTCTAAGGTCGGCCCAAGTTGGTAGAGCCTACGTCATAATTTGTGTTAGTTGGGGCTTGCGTTCGCGCAGCCCTGCCCAAACTTTAGTTTTAATCTTGGAGAGATTTACATTATTTGATTGGTTCTCACGTTTCTTGTTGCTTAGATTTGATATTGTTTTGAATAATCTTGTAGGGCAATCAAAGCTTGTTCTAGATTTTTTGTAAAATTTACTTACAATCAAACATTGCTAATACCCGCTTAGTCTTAAAGATAAAGATCATGTTGTCAGGATGATTGATTGGATCTTAAATACTATAAAATGGAGGCTTACGAAAACAGTGGATTCTCATTTATCTAATCAAAACAGAAAGATCTTGATTATGGCATCAATGCACTACGATCACTTAAAGGTAAAGGTTCCATGAGATGCTTCCACATCACTCCTATAAAAACCAAGACCGAACATGGTATATTTCTCTGTTGGCTAAGATGAAATGTAATATCCATTCGTAGCAGTTCAATATCTCATATGTATTATGGACACACTTAATATTATATTTCTTTTCTTTTACTATACTTGTACGGTGGTCGTCTTTGAGTGTTGCCTTGGTGTTCGTCTCCAATTATTGTTTAATTAAGACTTTCAAATGCAGATTCTGTTTGTATTATGTGATGCTTAAGGTTCATTTGGCTCGCTAAATGAAATTGGTAAGAATTAGAAAAAAAAAATTAGTGTGTTCAGAATTTTGGATTATAATTAAATAGAATGGATATAAATTTTTTTTTTAAATTCCGTTCATATCCATTTTTGAAGAAATTGGTCAATTCTAACAATTTGCTACAGAATGTTTAATATTATAATGTTGGGGTCCATTGACATGATATCAGCCCACTCGATGTTTAACGTCTAAAAATTAAGTGTGAAATTGCGTTACATGATAAAAATACGTAACAAATATAATTGAATCATATTTTAAAAGTCATGTGTAACACAAAATAAATGGTTTCAATAAAAATATTAGAAAAGTTAAAACAAATTAAAAATTGAGTTGTTAAATGCAAAAAAGAAAATTTTCATGTGAAAGAAATATGAAACTTGGTTATCATTAGTATGTTGTCCCCACAAATATGAAACTTGTTTATTTTACAATTTCGAATAAATCAGACCTTAAGGTTATGAGTCCTAGATTTAAATCACTGTTGTTGGATCTTCAATCCACTTCCTATAATAAACCGCAAATATATATGGTTCAAAATGCTCCATTCGGTTTGTGAGCATACAAAACTGACAAGAGTTGCACTTGAATCTTTGAAACTAAAGTTGGAGGGACAGTGTAGAATATATAACTAATATGCTGAGCTGACATAATTAGTTAATATAACTTAGCCATTGGTTGTTACTTAGTTGTTAGCCTTCTGTTATTCAGTTGCCTTCCTTGTATATATATGAAACTGTTATGCCTATTATCGCTATATCAATTGCTGTCTTATAAAACGTTAAATATTGAAAAAAAATAACATAGAAAAGTTAAAGAAAAAAACTGGATGGTTTTGACTAATACGTTTCTTTTGCATGCGAAACCGCAAAAAAAATAACCGAACCGGTTTCCTAAACGGTTTCCTAAATGGTATGGTTTCCAGTTGAACCTGTAATGGTACATAGTGAAATATTAGGGGCGTTATTCAACATTAACAAAGGTGATTAGTCTTCGACCTTACAGAATCCACTCCTTTGAACTACTCAAAATTACATTATTTCGTTCTATGGTTTTCAGTTCCTGTAATACACAACAATGATTTTCACCCAGTACTACATTTCTTATTGATTTTTTTTTGGTCCACACTAACACATTCTGTTGCATACATTTAAGAAACAATTGATTTTTTTTGGGTTCACGTGATATCTTAATTAAATCCAACATTATTCAATTTCATTTCATTAAATATAGTGAAGTTCTTCCATATTAAAACATTTTTCAAGCGATAATGTCTTGAGATTTGGAGTCTTTTCAAGGTCAAAGGCCTTAAAATTTGATAACCTATGGCTAATGGATGTGAGCAATAGACATACAATGGGCATGTGAAATTCTACTAATGCAAAACATACGTCAATTGTCAATGTCATTAAATTTGGAGACAGCCCAAGGTCCAGGGCTCTCAACTCTGAATAAGTAGCTAGGATGGATTCAAGCTTTAGACTTTGGACATGCATGTGAAGTTTAACCAAATCTCTACAATGATAAACCTGCAATTTCTTCATATTAGGACTTTGCTTCAGGTCAAGGGTTGTTGTTTAGACGTAAAACTCTCTTCCAGCTCCAATGCTCTCGGATTGAATGATGCTGAAATACAACAACAGAACATCAGCGTGCAACACAAGGGATCTCCCCTGTGAGGCACCTCCGACGCCCAAGTTAGACATATTCCGGATAACAATGGATGAGATCTTAAATAAAGTCAGAGAAAGAATGTATTCAAGGGGATTGTATATATTTTGTGCTTATCTTGTCTGTAGAGAATAAGGTTATATTTATAACCTTCCTTGCTAATTTCCCATTGGCTCATGTTACCACGTAGGGAGATTTCTATTACCCGGATAAAGGTAGGGCCTCTGATCCATACTATGGACGGCTCTGAGGATGGGTATGGTCTTCTGTGCGCCTCCATCAGTATAGACGGTATAGACGGCTTCAGCCGTTTTGTCCCATCTTTAAGTCAACAGCTATTTGACTCCAAGGCAAAATTAGGTGGAGGCTTTCTAAAAAGAACCTTTTAGGATTTACTTAATATAGAGAAATATTTTACCCACATAAACAAGCCCCCGAGTCTGAAGTTCTAGGATTCTAGAGCCTCAGACTCCAAGTAAGTGGGAAATATTTATTTTATTTAAATATAGATATCAGGTAAGTATGTAAATATTTTTTATTATATGAAGAAACAAATATTAAAAGGAATTTAAAGAGGACGGTTACCCCCTTAAATATAGGACCCGTTTTGAATTTTAACTCACCTTTAAAAACTTCCTTTCTTCATCTTCCGCAATTTCTTGACTCTTGCCTACTCAACCTTATTCCGTGCGCTCACAGGTTAGTCGACTCTTCTTGTATTTCTTTTAGTTTCTTGTTTCCTTCCGCACTTCCTGTTCTTTTCATCTATTTCCTTACTCTTTCAAAAATGGAAGAAGCCAGGGTTAGTCTAGTTAGACCCACGGTTTCTGAGAAGTATTTTAGTATCCTTCTGGATGAAGTTTATATTCCAGAGAGCATTCATCCATCTATACCGGCAAAGAGGGATAGGGTAGATAATCTGGCACCTGGTCGCATAGCCATTTATGCCAAGGCGTTGAAGATGGCTCATATGCGATTTCCTATAAGCCCCTTCTATTTGGATGTGTTGACCCATTACAAAATTCAGCTCTCCCAGATATCTCCTTTTTCTTTTCTTCTTCAATAATCCCTTGCTGGACACTTTTGCAATCCACCCTGGTAATTTTTCAGAATTTAAAGTGGCCAAGCCCCATGGAGTGGGGAATTGTACCATAGCTTGAGGAGTGGACACAACCATTCCAAGTTTACCCATGGTTGTCCTTCCTAGGATGATGTTATAATGGGATGGTGATCGAATGACCAAGAACACCAAACTTTCCCTTTTTTGCTTGGGGAATTTTTCAATCCACACGGGGAGAATGATCCATCCCTCCGGCCATCTTGTCTCTCCAGAGAACCCTACCAAGGGGGTGGCTGAGGGTTGTATCAAACGTTTTTCTATTTCTGATAGCTTGTCAAAGCAATGGCCGTACATTACTTCACAAGCACTGCCGGTATCACAATAAACCTTCCGTATGAGGTGATTTTCTATATGTACACTGATCAATACAGGGTCAGTAGAAAAATGTGGTTAAGAGGCATAGAGACTAACCTCCGAGTAAGTAACCTTTTGTCTTTTCGAATCTTCCTCCATTCTTATCATCTGGATTTCATGAGTAGCCTTGGGAGCAGTTTCCTGCGACTTCTCTTCTTTTTGCCAAAGCGGTTTTCTTACTCCGGATCCCTCAGCCTCCTTCTTAGGCTGTCTAAGGTTTTTGACCAGATGGGCCAGCTTCCCTGTCTTGTCTTAACTGCCTCTTCTACCTGCTTCCTTAACTCCGTACAATAATTGGTGTCATGGCCATAGTCTTCATGAAAGTCACAATACCTGCTTTTATCTTTGTTTTTTGGATTACCCATCATCCGAGGTGGGGGTCGAAAGGATGTGCTTATATTTTCAGTGGCCAAAATTTCTTGTGGGGTCTTTGATAGAGTGGAGAGTAATCCATGAGAGGGTGAATGCGGTGAGGGAGTGTAGGTACCTGATTGCCTTCTGGAGTAGGGAGCAAACCTGCTGGGAGGTCGGCTACGAGATTGTTTGTCAGAGGGGGGACTGCGCGCTCTTCTTTCTCCCCCCGTTGCCTGCTCATTAAAACCTCCATTCTTTTGTCCTTGCGCTCCATAAACAGCTATTTCTTTCGACCTTATGAATGAATACACTTTGTCCAAAAGAGCTTGGTAAGATTCTGGCAAATCTGCTGAAAGGATTTCTACCAACTGCCTGGTCCGCAGACCATGAATAAATCAGAGATTTTGCTGTCTTCATTAAGAGCTCTGATCTGTTGACTTTCCATGTTATATCGTTCTACAAAAGACCTTACTGTTTCCCCTTCAGCTTGTTTGATGTTGTGGACCTCCAGGTGAGTCTTCGTATATTTCTTCTGCTGCATAAAATTGGATCTGAACTTTGTTTTTAGGTCCTCAAAGGTGTCGATGGAAGATGGTCGTAAACTTTCAAACCATAGCCTTGCTGTCCCTTTAAGGGTTAGAGGGAACATATGACAGGCTACCGGCATGGACCATTTGGATATCTTCATTATTCCAGCAAAAAGTCGTAAGTGATAGTCCGGGTCTCCTAAGCCTTCATAAACCCCAATATTTGTAGGGAGCTTTAACCCCTCTAGAAGTGGGAAGTCTTCAATCCACTTTACGAATGGTGATGCTTCTACCATGGCATTAGCACGTCCTCCTTGGTGTGCTAAACATTTGCTGAGCCATGCCCTCTCCACTCACTCTTGTCACCTGGGGCATCTCCCCTCCATAGGGCATTTGGTGCGTAGTTTGGATGAATGGGTTTGGAATCCACCCCTGGTGTGTTCCAGAGTATGGACCCCAGGAATGGGAATGAGGCATCTGTGGGTAAGATATGGGTTAGCAAACCTCCAGTACTCCCCATAATTTACCCCTAAGAGACCCATAGATCCTGTGTATTAAAGGATGACTGATTGCCTTCTGCCGCTGGCTGACTGCTTCCTCCTGTTGTTTCGTGAAAACTTGTGATTGGGGGTGGAAGAATTCTCCTTTCTCTTTCTTCTAAGGGGATGGTCGTGACTACGGTGGACATAGTGCCCACATGGGATCCTCCTGACATGTTAACAAATCCCTCCGAAGAAACAAAAGCAGCTTCCCCCTCTACATAGGGATACCGGCATGCTCGTACTCCGGCTAACGTATTTCTTCTTTCTGCTTCGCGTGCCATCATAGCTTGAAGCTGTTCATAGTGCTGCTGATGAATAAAGGATCTAGAGAAGGGTTGGCGGGATTATTGACAAAATTCTCTTCGATTACTAGATTGCGTAAGGGATTTATTGGTGTTAACAGGGGTGCAATGGGATCATGGGAAGTGGATGGTATTGTTACAGGAGAACCGGTTAATGGTGGAGGAATCATTCTACTTGATTGCTTGTCTGGCTTTATACTCAGGGCTGGGTTCAGGAATTTCGATTATCTATATAACAAAGAAGAAATGGATTTATATCGCAAGAACCGGTGTAAATCCAGTCGGTCCCACGGATGGCGCCATTTGTTTAGACGTAAAACTCCCTTCCAGCTCCAATGCTCTTGGATTGAATGATGCTGAAATACAACAACAGAACATCAGCGTGCAACAACACAGGGGGAGATCCCCTGTGAGGCACCTCCGACGCCCAAGTTAGACATATTCCGGATAACAATGGATGAGATCTTAAATAAAGTCAGAGAAAGAATGTATTCAAGGGGATTGTATATATTTTGTGCTTACCTTGTCTGTAGAGAATAAGGTTATATTTATAACCTTCCTTGCTAATTTCCCATTGGCTCATGTTACCACGTAGGGAGATTTCTATTACCCGGATAAAGGTAGGACCTCTGATCCATACTATGGACGGCTCTGAGGATGGGTATGGTCTTCTGCGCGCCTCCATCAGTATAGACGGCTTCAGCCGTTTTGTCCGATCTTTAAGTCAACAGCTATTTGACTCCAAGACAAAATTAGGTGGAGGCTTTCTAAAAAGAACCTTTTAGGATTTACTTAATATAGATAAATATTTTACCCACATAAACAGTTGTCAAGTTTGACTCATTAAGGTAGAAAGTATTGAGCTTTAGACATTCCACAGACATGTGAAGTTCTTTCAAACAGTGTATAACACTTAACGTCTCGAGATTTGGAGTCATCCCAAGGTCAATTTTTACCCTCAAATTTCTTTTTCATTTCACAAAAAAGCAGCAGCAGTACCTTGCTCTCTCCCTCTCGTCGATCGACACGATCTAAAACCGCCGGCGACGCCTCCGATCAGCGGCCACCTGAGACACCACCTCACGGCGACACAGGTACATTCTTCATCTTCTCTCTCGATCTATCTTTCTTCTACTCACCGAGGCTCCTCACTCACACATCACCGGCTCCTCACTCACACATCATTGGCGCCTCTTCTTCTCTGTTTTTGTTTGCTGCGCCGCCAGAGCTCCTGCTCTGTTTTTGTTTTCTGCTGGCCACCATAACACACACATTCACGCACACTGGACACACACACACACTGGAGATACTCTCACAAACACACACACAAAGTTGTTTATATATAATTTTTGTTTTGTTTATGTAAACTTTTAGGGTATAATTTATTGATATATAACTTTTGTTGTGTTTATGTAAAATTTTAGGGTATAATTTATAGATTTATATTTTTTGTTGTGTTTATGTATAATGTTAGGTTATAATTTATAGGTCTACTATAATTTTTGGGGATAATTTATAGATTTATAATTTTTGTTGTGTTTATGTATAATTTTAGGGTATAATTTAATATTTGTTAAAAAAACTAGTATATATATAATTTTATTGTATGTATGTATAATTTTAGGGAACAATTTTAGGTACAATACATGTATATGTTAAAATAACTAGCATATATATATAATTTTACTATGTGTATTTATAATTGAGATCATATCAAGTCAATCCTTGCCAACTCTTATGATATCTTACCAAGTGACATACTGACATTTACCCAAAAAAAAAAAAAAACAGAATAAAAAAACATGAAGTTCATGCACTTGTTAACAGATTGGGTCATTTTAAAAGGGCCCCCGCGCGCGAACATAGGCTCGCGTTGTCGCAAGTAGTATTTAATATTTTAGTAATGTAATAAGGTTTTCAAGGAAATTTCAAACTTTTGATATTGCTTTTCATCAATATCCAAATATCAATATTCACAAGTACAAACAACAAATGATAGTTAAGATTTTCATGTGTGTTTTTATAATATACTGAACTGCTTTCACAATTAATCAGAGTTCCTATTATGGGTGTGTGGCCAGAAGTTGGGAATAAACTGAAATGTGACTAAATTAACCAAACCCGTATCCATACGGTTTTTCATAGTTACCAGCATTAACCCGGCCATACGATTTTTCTTGATTACTTGCATCAGTTCTTGGTCTAGATTTCCGAACAAATCCAATCTAAAGTTCTATCATAATGAACTGCAGGCTACATACAAAACAATATAACTTAATCACCCTCTTGGTTTAAACTATTGATTGTTGGAGGCAACCTTCGTAAGGAAAACCTCTTCAAAAATAGGCGTATGCCATTAGTAGTAACGAGCACACGGTATTCTTTAGTAAAAGGCGAAAGAATAGTTCGCTTTTTGCTGATCACATGGCTGCGTGACTTTTGAAATTCATAGGGTGGCCCTATTTATGAATCTGGTTTACACTACATCTGTGTTCCCCTACCAATGTGGGATTCCAGCAACTTTGGCTCCTGCCGTATTGATTTCACAAATTCAGTTCTTAATTCTGTGGGGTTTGAACTTTGAAGTCCATTTTTCACATATTGATTCACTGTTAGAAATGTGTAAATAAGTAACAGATTTTAGTTCGATCGAGAAACATGAAGACCTAATGCATAGTGAAATTGAGACCCATATCAAATCAAATGTTACATCTAATCAATTCGAGTTCAATGTGTTGGCTGCTGTATTATCATCAAATCAACTATAGTTTGAAAAAACATCAAGACTTAATGTTAAGCACATAGTGAACGCTTTCGTTATTGTAACTCGACAAAGTGTTAAGCACACTATGCTCAATTGGTTAAATATGTTGGGCTCTTACATATTGACAGTTATGTGTCTGAGAAACCGTATTTGACAGCTTTTTCTTGTATTTTTCAACAGATTATCAGAAAATGTTCACCGGACATTTCTAACTTGATGCACGCTCTCTAAACACACATGCAACCATAATTGTTTATCAATGTATTGATTCCTAGTTTGATTCTCTTCTATACAATATATTCAAGCTTGCCTTCCAAAAATCTTCAAATCGGATAACATGAATATACATACAGAATCAGAAAACTAAAAGATAAATTATTACATCAAACTTTTATGTCAATGGTAGTTCATTTCATTGATACATAATCAAATCAACGATAGTAGTATAGACCAAAGAAACATTAGGACATTATGTTTTGACAGGGGCTGCGCGAACGCAGCCCCCACTACCACAAATTATGACGTAGGCTCGACCACTTGGGCCGACCTTAGGCTGGCACCCCTCCCAGGTGCAATGGAGGTCACCAACCTAGACCATGAGGCTTCTTGATTTCCCATTGATCCCGTCCAGGTAAGTATGTATTAAGTTCTACAACGCCTTTCTTTAATGGGTATTCCCACCTCTGCAGGTTTAGTTCTGATATAGATGTGGGATGCTTCCAACTTGAAACAAGTAGAATTATATGAAATGCTGTATACTATTCCTAAAGCAAAGTGAAAATTAAAATTTCTCTGTATCATTTAGCAAAAGTTTTCAGAAATTTGTTTAGACATAGTTAAACTGTACATCCCCAAATGAGAAGTAAACTGATTTTCATAACTAATTGCCCGCTACATGTAGAGAACTAAATTACTTAAAACTATTTATTGTTGGAGGCATCCTTTAAAATGAAAACCTCTACAAAAATAAGCATATGCTACTTGATGGAACTAGCACACTGTATTCTTTTGTCAAAGGTGAAAGAATAGTTCGGTTTACATTCCATTACAACTACGAGTGTAGGATTGCGTAGGACTGAATCCATTAATCGATGATGTGCGTTTCAAGGTATTTCATTGTTTGCCGTCAACGTGTTACCATATAGCCAAAACTCAATAGTTACAAATCATTTAAACAGAATTAGGAAAAAATATTTGAAACAACCTCAGAAAATAATTTACTTGTGAGTTCGCAATTAAAGATTTAAAGGGTAAAGTGTCACAGACTTAAAATTCTGAATTTAAATTTAAACCATCAATTGTTAGAGGCTTCCTTTAATAGGAAACCTCTCCAAAAATTGGCGTATGCCACTTGTTATGACGAGCACACGGTATTCATTAGTAAAAGGCGAAAGAATAGTTCGCTCTGTGCTCGTCACATGACTTGATAAATCACCCGTTAGTCAACGTCGGTGAAGTCTATCTAAAGTCAATCCAGGGAAGTCCCTGCTAGTGTCAATCCAACTGGTGAAAGCTTATAAATCACCCGTTAGTCAACGTCGGTGAAGTCTATCTAAAGTCAATCCAGGGAAGTCCTTGCTAGTGTCAATCCAACCCACATTTTGGAATGATAAATAAGATAAACAAGAAAAACCCAGCTCAAGAACAGGTACTGCACACATTTAACATAGATATAGATAAAGCCATTACTACAGACTTCCATATCACAACAACCAGAAAATAAACCACTGTGACTGTGTGCGTGTGACCAGTCCCGAATCAAGAACAACTCTTAATCTTATAGAAACCCCACTGGAATGATAAATAAGATAAACAAGAACTGAATCCAAATTAAGTCGAGTCTGTGTGTGCAGTGGCTCAAGAGGGAACCTAGAATTAAGCCTAAAATTAACACAGAAGACAACGCAAGAAACACACAACTCAACAACATAAGCAAGAAAACCAATCAAGAATCAATAAAAATGTCTGGCGTGGGCGTGATTTGAAAATTGTGAGCAAAGAATCTGTACCTAATGCAATTAGCCCTTGTGAACACTCAAACCAACCGAAACTCATGCAATCGTCCTAAGTATGCATAACAATGCAAAAACAACAACCTTGCGAAATAACCAACACACAACAGACACTCAACTTAAAAATCAAGATAAGAACAGAGCTAGAGCAGTAGTGTGCGTGAAAACAGATAGAGAACCAAGAACACTCCCTCAAAATCATTAAGACTTGAATGAGACTCTCGAAACAAGTGGAAATTTCATGATATTAAGCAAATAAGTTAACCTAAGAAGGGGGTAGTTTACGCTGTAATCTGAGTTCGTGAAAGTGTGTTTCACGACAGCCCCAATATATGAACCCTAAAACTCTCAAATCGATAATGGGGGGTAGAACAAGGAAGAAACTTACCTGTTATGGGGAAATCGACCAAGAAAAACTAGACAAACAGAGGTAGAAGCGTGGAGGAGCAGCGTCGCGTGTGGGAGGAAAAGAAAATCGAGGGTGCGTATTCTGAAATGGCGCCTGAACTGATTAAGTCACGCACCTGCGTAGATTAAGTCACGCACCTGCGTGGGTTAAGTCAGGGGTACGCCTTGCGTGGAACTGGTACGCCCCTGCGTAGGTGAATGATTTCGAGATTTTGGCTGCGTGGGTGTAGGGATGCACACGGGTGCGTGGCTTCTGTTACGCGGGTGCGTGGGTTTCAGGCAGGGAGTATGCAACAGATAGTAGGTTTCACGATTGGCTAGTGGGAGGAGGGGCTTCACGCAGTTGCGTGGGTAACCCTACGCGGGTGCGTGGGAGGATCAATCCAGCAGAAACAATTATCAGTATCAGCACCCCTTTATCAAGTGTAGATCAGTTGATCAATACATATAACGATTAGCTCACTTTAGATCCCCAAGAACTCAACTAACGAGAATGCAATTACGTCAATAATGCATCAAACACCTACCACACATTCACATGCTTGAAATCTTTAGACGTATTCAGATTGGAATGAGTGAAAGAGAACGTACGAACAGAACTCAGAATTTATTAAGCTGACTTATAGAGAGAGTCAACCGATGGAACCATCACCATGCAATTAGAGTGACAAGGGAATCATGAACAAACAAGACAACAAATTAGGAACATTAGGAATCAGCACACATGGATTTAACAATAAAAGACATTGTTCCCATTGGAAAATTAATGTCTAAAACCAAGTTCATGAAGTAACGACCCCATGGCTGCTATGACACACTCCACCCCACACTTCAAGTTAAGTATATCCTAGACATGACACCTAAGACCCCAAAATATCGCATTCCATCATATGAGCTCCCAAACACACCAAAAGCAAGTAACAATAACCAAATGATGAAGCAGTTGACTTTAAAAGTCAAACAGATGAAATTAAAATCAAGCAATACAAGCAATAACCAAAGCTCAAGTTGCGGCGTGGCATGAGATATGAAACTATGGAAAAACGTCAATGAGGTGCTGAAAACGACACACACAAACTACTAATATCGAACCCACAAAAGAGTAAACAGATTCAAAGTTGTTGACTTGTAAAAAGTCAAACTGAACATTGAAGACAATGACCAATCCCACACTTAATTCCCAAACTTATGGACTCAAACGGGCAACCCAATATGAAAGATAAACCAACACAAGCAATGGACTATGCAATTACCTCTACTATGCATCAAACACCTCACCTCACACTTATATGCTTGAAACTCCGGAATTATTCAGATGATTAAAAGGATTAAAACAGAACACAAGAACCAACTAAACATGACCAAGTTGAATTTTAGAGTCAAACTGATGAAATCAATGCAATGAAATTAAAGCAATAACCAAACCTCAAGCGTGGACGAAGCAAGGTATATGAAGGTATGGAGAAGCATAAATGAGATGCTAAAAATTACATACACAAACTACAATTATAGAAACCATGAAGGAAACACTTTCAAAGTTGTTGACTTTTAAAAAGTCAAACTCAGAATTAAAGATAGCATCCTACCCCACACTTTACTCAAAACCTATGAACTTACACATGAAACATGCAATGAAAATAAAATCAAAACAAGCAACAAACAATAGAAAGCATTATGAGAAGCACACTTGATAAATTAGCAAAATCCACACAACTAAACACACTAAAGAAAATGCAAATAATAGCAAAAGGAAATCACACCAATATACAAGAGTGGCTTGAGTTTTGAATGAGTCTCAAGCAGGACTCGCCACAGATAATTAAGCTGATAAGTTGGCCAAGCGAAGATCGGCCTCACAAAAATTCAACTCAGCAGGATTGTGATATAGCTTCAACCGGTGCCCGTTTACCTTAAAGTTGTCATCAACTCCAACTAACTCAACTGTCCCATATGGGAATACCTCGGCAACAGTAAACGGGCCGGTCCAACGAGGGATGAGCTTACCTGGGAACAGCCTTAGGCGTGAATTATAAAGCAGAACCTGATCACCGGCCTTAAAGTCCTTAGGCTGAATCTGCGCATCGTGCTTCTTCTTGGTCTTCTCCTTGTAAATCCGGGCACTCTCATATGCTTGATCTCTCAACTCATCAAGCTCGTTCAACTGAAGTTTCCTGTGATCACCTGCAGACAACAAATAAAAGTTAGACCATTTAAGTGCCCAGTAAGCCTTATGTTCTAATTCCATTGGCAGATGACACGCTTTGCCATATACCATCCTATAAGGGGTGCAACCTATAGGAGTCTTATAAGCAGTGCGAAACGCCCAAAGCGCATCATCTAACTTATCTGACCAACCCTTCCTATGCTCTCCTACAGTTCTCTCAAGAATCCTCTTTAAACCCCGATTTGTGACCTCAGCTTGACCATTGGTTTGTGGATGGTAGGCTGTAGCTAGCCGGTGAGTAACACCATACCGCTGAAGAATCTTATCGAACTGAGCATTATAGAAATGAGTACCTCGATCACTAATAATCGCTCTTGGTGAACCGAATCGAGTGAAAAGCTTCTTAAGGAAGGAACATACAACCCTAGCATCGTTGGTGGGTAAAGCTTGTGCTTCAACCCATTTAGAAACATAGTCAACAGCAACTAGGATGTATTTATGACCACGAGAGGGAGGAAAAGGGCCCATAAAGTCGATGCCCCAAACGTCAAAGATCTCACACACCTGAAAGGTGTGTAGAGGCATCTCATATGGATTTGAGATGTTTCCTTGACGCTGACATGCATCACATTTCTTAACCAGATCTTGGGCATCTTTGAATATAGTATGCCAGAAGAAACCAGCATCAAACACTTTCTTGGCGGTGGCATTGGCCCCGTGATGACCACCTGTAGGACCTAGGTGGCACTCACATAAGATTTGGAATGCCTCATCGCCAAACACACAACGATGAATGATCTGATCGGCACCTACCCGAAATAGATACGGTTCATCCCAGAAGTAGTTCTTAACATCTCGTAAGAACTTTTTCTTTTGTTGATGAGTTAACCCTTTAACCAACACGTTATTGGCCAAGTAGTTTGCATAGTCAGCAAACCATGGGCAGTTATTTGTTGCCTGTACTGTACATAAGGACTCATCAGGGAGTTTATCTTTGAACTCAGACTCATTCAAAGGAGGAAAGTCTGAATTTTCTAATCTGCTCAAATGAGCTGCCGCCAGATTCTCAGCCCCTTTCTTGTCTATGATCTCGATATCAAACTCCTGGAGAAGAAGAATCCATCGAATCAAACGTGGTTTTGAGTCTTGCTTCTGAAACAAGTATCTCAGAGCTGCATGATCAGTATAGACCACTGTTTTCGAGAGAACCAAGTATGATCGGAACTTTTCGAACGCATAAACCACAGCAAGAAGCTCTTTCTCTGTCGTAGTGTAATTACGCTGAGGGTCTGTAAGAGTTTTACTCGCAAAGTATATGGCGTGGAACTGTTTATTTCGACGCTGACCTAACACTGCCCCAATAGCAAAATCGCTCGCATCACACATTAACTCAAATGGTGACTCCCAGTCGGGTGCCACCATGATAGGGGCAGTAGTTAGCTTCTCTTTCAATGTGTTAAAGGACTGCAAACATTCATCATCGAAGACAAATGGTGCATCCTTCTCAAGGAGCTTAGTCATAGGGCGAGCAATGAGTGAGAAGTCTTTAATGAATCGCCGGTAAAAACCAGCGTGCCCTAGAAAGCTACGAACCGACTTAACAGACGTGGGAGGAGGCAGCTTAGATATAGTCTCAACCTTAGCCCTATCTACCTCAATTCCGTTACCCGAGATCTTGTGTCCTAACACGATACCCTCTCGGACCATGAAATGACACTTCTCCCAATTAAGGACCAGATTGGTCTCCTCACATCGGGTTAGCATCTTCTCCAAATTAGTCAGACAGTCCGAGAAAGAGTTACCAAACACAGAGAAATCATCCATGAAGACCTCAACACACTTCTCGATCATATCATGGAAGATGGCTACCATACACCGCTGAAATGTCGCAGGAGCATTGCACAAACCAAAAGGCATGCGCCTATATGCGAACGTCCCATAAGGGCATGTGAATGTAGTCTTGTCCTGATCTTGTGGGCTAATCGGGATCTGAAAGTATCCTGAGAAACCGTCCAGAAAACAATAGAACTCATTTCCAGATAGTCGCTCAAGCATCTGATCGATAAAGGGCAAAGGGAAGTGATCCTTACGAGTTGCATCATTGAGCTTGCGCTAGTCAATGCAAACTCGCCAACCTGTGACTATCCTTGAAGGAATTTACTCGTTCTTATCATTCTGAATGACAGTCATACCCCCCTTTTTAGGGACTACATGCACAGGACTTACCCACGGAGAGTCAGAAATAGGATATATCAACCCGGCATCAAGAAGCTTCAGTACTTCTTTCTTAATAACATCGTGGATCTTTGGGTTGACTCTCCTTTGGGACTGAATAACAGGCTTGATGTCCTCCTCCATCAGAATCTTATGGGTGCAATAAGCAGGACTAATGCCTCGTCTGTCGGTAATCTTCCATGCAATAGCCCGCTTATGCTCTTTCAGAACTCTCAAGAGTTGTGCCTTCTCTTCATTAGAAAGATCCTTAGCAATAATAACAGGCAACTGATATTGCCCCTCTAAATAGGCGTACTCAAGATGAGATGGCAACTCCTTAAGTTCGAGAGTCGCGGAACTTCAATGGACAACTTAGATGTGACTGACTCCTCACGATCCATAGGTACAACCTCCTCAGTAGGCGGAGATGTATCAATGGCACACAGATCAACGGGATCGTCAGAGTGGACAACGAAATCAGAGTCTAAAAAAATCGGATACGAGGATAGATCATCATCAGAAAGACAATCGTCTACATCCGGTGATGTAGACGTCTCATGTCTCGACATCAATGACTTCAACAACTTCTCATTATCTTCTGGATAATGCTCTCTATCAGAGAGCATTTTCAACATCAAAGCTGACTTGCTCATTAGGCCTTTGGATTGCCTTATCAACATCAAAACTGACTTGCTCATTCCCGACCCGAAGCGTAAGCTTCTTATCAAATACATCAATGATAGCACGGGATGTAGCTAGGAAAGGTCTTCCCAGAATGAGCGGTACAGTGCAGTCTTCGCTCAAGTCCATGATTACAAAGTCGACTGGAAAAACGAACTTATCGACTTTCACCAGCATATTCTTAGCAATACCCTGTGGGAACTTAACTGATCTATCGGCTAGCTGAATACTCATGCATGTAGGTTTAGGATCTCCTAACCCTAACCGAGCATATAACGAAGAAGGCATGAGATTAATGCTAGCTCCCAGATCAGCAAGAGCATTAGTAACGTGGAGAGGCCCTATGTGACAGGGTATCGTGAAACTACACGGATCATCCTGCTTAACTAGAAGCTTGTTCTGGAGGACAGCTGAACATTCAACATTCATCTCAACTTTAGCTAGATCCTCAAGCTTCTGACGGTTAGAAAGGAGGTCTTTCAGGAACTTGGCATACTTAGGCATCTGTGTAATTGCATCAACAAATGGAATGTTGATCTGCAACTGTTTAAACAGACCCAAAAACTTGCCATACTGCTTATCTTGCACCTCTTTCTTCAAGCGATTAGGGTATGGGATACGTGGTTGGTAGGGATTTGCTGCAGGGACTTTTGGAGATGGGGCTTGTGCGGGACTCACTGATTCTGGTGGGTGCACCTCGTCCGTAGTGGTCTCCGGCCCTTTCTCAGCTGAGGGTGAAGAAGGAGGAGGTGGGGGGTTAGACGGTTCATGTCCTTTTGTTGCCTTTCCATTTCTTGTCACAATCATCTTTGCTTCCCCCCTGGGATTTGGAATCGTATTACTAGGAAGCTCGCCTGACTGCCTCTCATTCAAGGTCTTAGCCATCTGGCCGAGCTGATTCTCAAGATTCTTCATCGCTGATTGTTGATTACGATTGATCACAGACTGCTCGGCCATGTATTTTGCCATCATTTCTTCCAAACTCGGCTTCTCTTGAGTAGGAATGTTTTGGTTCTGCCCCTGATATTGTTGCTGATGGCTAGGATTCTGAAGAATTTGAACATTTTGGTTTGGTACAAATCCTTGGCCACGAGGTTGGAACCTCTGACCTTGCCCCTGCTGAAAGCCTTGGTTATACCCCAGATTATACCCTCCCGAATTACCCTGATTGTAACCTCCTGAATTGCCCTGATTGTAACCTCCTGAATTACCCTCATTGTAACCCGCATGAGGGTTAAACTGTGGGCGAGGGTGAGAGAACCCTGGAGGTCGAAGACGAGGGGGGTTAGAAATCCCCTGAGGTCTAAAGGTGTTCTGAGAGGCGTAATTCAGATTATTGTTGGGTCTTGGAAAACCTTCGGACGTGTACTCATAGTCTTTAGAAGAAAGGTAAACTTCCTCCTGTTGGTACTCAGTAGCATATGCAGCCTGACACTCATAGCCAAAATGAGCTCCACCACAATGTTCACACCCTTGCTGTATGGCGTGCACAGGGTATGATGAAGAAGCTTGTGATTGGTCATTTGACTGCTTAGTTGGAATGGCTATCTGAGCAGTGAGATTAGCAATGGCTTCAGCTTCCTTTGAATCATTCGCACCCTAACCAAAGTATTCACTCGGCGTCTGAGTTTGACTTAAGACCAGATCATCGATTATGTCAAAAGCCTCTTCAGGAGTCCTCTTATACACCGACCCGTTACAGGCTGAGTCGATTAGTGAGTGATACATGGGGTGAACATTCTCATAGAAAACCTTGACACGATGATTAAGTGTCATGTTATGATTAGGGCATTTCATGGTGGACTCTTTATACCTCTCCCATGCATCATATAGAGACTCGTCAGGTTTCTGCTTAAATGAGAGAATGTCACTCATAAGCTTAGTGGTCCGAGACGGAGGGCAGAATTTGAGCAGAAATTTGGACTCCATTTCGTCCCAAGTACGAATTGAGTTCGAGGGAAGGGACTCATAACACATCATGGCACGTCCTGAAAGAGAGTAAGGGAAAAGCATCAGTTGAATTACTTCCCTCGGAACTTGATTTGCTTTATACCCACCACATGCTTTTCGGAATTTCTTCAGGTGGGAATACGGGTCCTCAGAAGATAGACCGCAGAATTGTGCGTTACTCTGAACTAAAGCGATTAGACTCGACTTTAGCTCAAAATTAACGGCATCGAATCCAGGAATAACGATTGCACCTTCCGAGTCATCGGTGACCGGTTGGTTAAGCTCAAGCATTGTCCTTCGGTCTCCCATAGTGAAAGATGAAGATGAAGAATCAGAAGAGGAAGAATCAGAAGATGATGAAGGCGAAGAAGGTGTAGGACTAGAAACCGAAGGTAACTGAACAAAGATGTCTACGTGACCTTCCTCCACCGGATGAGAAACAATATGGTCAGTAGAATCCGATAAACTAGACAGTCCCTCAACTAAAGGGTGCGATTGTTCACGACGACGGTTACAGAATGCTCGCTCAGGTTCGGAGTATGGGCTGACGATATTAGGATTACGACGACTCATACACCGAACACCCTTTAAAGAAAAAAACAGAAAACAGACAGAAAATTTAACTTTTCAGGGGGATTGCCCCTAAAAAGGATCAACTAAACTACCAGTGTTGGTTTATTCTTAAAGCTCACACCGTTCCCCGGCAACGGCGCCAAAAACTTGACGCGTGCAAAACACACCTCAGGTTTTAATGTCTAAATGAACCCAAAGTATAAATTACACAACTGGCAGTGTACCAATCGTGTGCAATATAGCATTGAGAATCACCCAGGATTTATCGAACTCAGGGAACGGAATAAAGATCGGAGACTCAAATACTACAACCTAAACCAATATTTAGCTATTTTAGACGTTTTGAGGAGGTTATCAACTAAAGGCAATAATTAAAATTAATTAACCGAATAACTATAGCAAACTAAGTAACACAAGAATAAAAAGTTAAACTAATATTTTTGGATTTTTCAGATTAAAATAAAAACTAATTTTAGCAAACAAGAATTAAACTAAACAACTAAAGCAAGCAAGTAACGATAACTAAATTATACGAACCAAACTAATTAAAGCAAAATCAAATCAAACTAACTTAAGCAAGTAAAGAACGATGATAAATTTTACCAAACTCTTATATTACGAAAGCGTCACCCACTTGGAATTAGAAAACTATAATTAATTGGCGATGGATTGAATTGATTGACTAAAGACAAATCGGTTGATAACCAATTTTAAATTCAATTAAGCCCGGATTTTGGTTTAATTTACCGAATATTTAATTACTTCAAGTTAAAATATTTAATCTTGATAACCACGTGATGAAAACAAAGCAACTCGTCAAACTCCAATATTAACCAATCAATCTTATAATCGCAACACAATGCATAAAGATAATCGATTAACACCGAAATCCAACAAATTGACTTTGTCACTTTAAAAATCAAACTTTATGATTTGCCAATCCTATTATCGCAACACAATGCATAAGAACCAACAAACGCATAAAATTCTAGATTAACAATCAACTATCAAATCATTATCGCAACACAATGCCTAGAAGAGATAATTGACTATTAATTTTTCATTTAAAGCCTCTTTCTTTTTAAAACGCAGATTTAATTAACACTTTATTATCGCAAAACAATGCTAAAAGATTAATAAAAATCTGATTTTTAACAAGAAAATATGAAATAATCAAGAATCCAACAAATATAAACCAAAATCCATCAATCAATCCAATAATTTACCAATTAATACATAGAATCCATCATCCCAAGCGGGTGAACAAGAAAACTACTCACTAATCATGCTAAAATTCAAAATTAAACTCAAATTAATAAAAATCATTATAAAATCAGAAAGTTAAAGGAACGAATGTACCAAATCGCGCTGCTACAATAAAGAATTTGAATCCAAAACTCGAACCGAATGCTTGTAATCCAAGAAATTCGAAACCTTTAGCTAAACTATGATTAAATTACGTGAAAGATGAAAGAAAACTCTAAAATCGCCTAGGTCGTGTCTCAAACGCACAAATTGATGCTGAAATCGCCCCGAATGCTTGTAAAAATCGAAGAAGAATTCAACTTTTAGCTACAACTATGATTAACTATATAGAACTACTGAAAATCGAGAGGAAATTCGCCAAAATACGTCTGAAATTCGTCTCCCATCGATTCTGCATGCAACTGCCGCCTGCTAGGAATTTAAAAACGAATTCTCATGGGCTGAACCCGGCACGCGGGCGCGTAGGGAAAGTCACGCGGGTGCGTGGCTTTAACCTAGTGTACGCCCCTGCGTGGGCATGCTACGCGGGTGCGTGGCTTGCTTTGGCTGAAAATGGGCACGCGGGCGCGTGGGATGTTCTACGCGGGTGCGTGGATGCTCAACTGGACTTGGCCACACAGGTGCGTGGAGAGTCTTACGCGGGCGTGTAGAGTCACTTTTCACCAAATCTTTGCTTTCGATCACGGGAGATGGCTGGATCATAAAATCTCGTCATTTTAGCCTTGATTTCCGTTCCCATGTTGATTTAATGGCTTCTGACCTGCGGAATACACATATTAATGAAATCAGTATCTTTTTCACGCATTTCGGTCTAAAAACCACATAAATTGGAGATAAAATGATATCAAACACATGTATAATTTTGCACATATCAAGATGCTTCCACATCACTCCTATAAAAACCAAGACCGAACATGGTATATTTCTCTGTTGGCTAAGATGAAATGTAATATCCATTCGTAGCAGTTCAATATCTCATATGTATTATGGACACACTTAATATTATATTTCTTTTCTTTTACTATACTTGTACGGTGGTCGTCTTTGAGTGTTGCCTTGGTGTTCGCCTCCAATTATTGTTTAATTAAGACTTTCAAATGCAGATTCTGTTTGTTTTATGTGATGCTTAAGGTTCATTTGGCTCGCTAAATGAAATTGGTAAGAATTAGAAAAAAAAAATTAGTGTGTTCAGAATTTTGGATTATAAATAGAATGGATATAAATTTTTTTTTAAATTCCGTTCATATCCATTTTTGAAGAAACTGGTCAATTCTAACAATTTGCTACAGAATGTTTAATATTACAATGTTGGGGTCCATTGACATGATATCAACCCACTCGATGTTTAACGTGTAAAAATTAAGTGTGAAATTGCGTTACATGATAAAAATACGTAACAAATATAATTGAATCATATTTTAAAAGTCATGTGTAACACAAAATAAATGGTTTCAATAAAAATATTAGAAAAGTTAAAACAAATTAAAATTTGAGTTGTTAAAATGCAAAAAAGAAAATTTTCATGTGAAAGAAATATGAAACTTGGTTATCATTAGTATGTTGTCCCCACAAATATGAAACTTGTCTATTTTACAATTTCGAATAAATCAGACCTTAAGGTTATGAGTCCTAGATTTAAATCACTGTTGTTGGATCTTCAATCCACTTCCTATAATAAACCGCAAATATATATGGTTCAAAATGCTCCATTCGGTTTGTGAGCATACAAAACTGACAAGAGTTGCACTTGAATCTTTGAAACTAAAGTTGGAGGGACAGTGTAGAATATATAACTAATATGCTGAGCTGACATAATTAGTTAATATAACTTAGCCATTGGTTGTTACTTAGTTGTTAGCCTTGTGTTATTCAGTTGCCTTCCTTGTATATATATGAGACTGTTATGCCTATTATCGCTATATCAATTGCTGTCTTATAAAACGTTAAATATTGAAAAAAAAATAACATAGAAAAGTTAAAGAAAAAACATGTAAATCAAGTTCAGGAAAATGTGGTTTTTCCCGGTTCCGGTTTGGCGGTTTTGGCATTAAACTGGATGGTTTTGACTATAATACGTTTCTTTTGCATGTGAAACCGCAAAAAAAAATAACAGAACCGGTTTCCTAAACCGTTTCCTAAATGGTATGGTTTCCAGTTGAACCTGTAATGGTACATAGTGAAATATTAGGGGCGTTATTCAACATTAACAAAGGTGATTAGTCTTCGACCTTACAGAATCCACTCCTTTGAACTACTCAATATTATTTCGTTCTATGGTTTTCAGTTCCTGTAATACACAAAAATGATTTTCACACAGTACTACATTTCATATTGATTTTTTTTGGTCCACACTAACACATTCTGTTGCATACATTTTAAGAAACAATATATTTATTTTGGTTCACGTGATATCTTAATTAAATCCAACATTATTCAATTTCATTTCATTAAATATAGTGAAGTTCTTCCATATTAAAACATTTTTCAAGCGATAAAGTCTTGAGATTTGGAGTCTTTTCAAGGTCAAAGGCCTTAAAATTTGATAACCTATGGCTAATGGATGTGAGCAATAGACATACAATGGGCATGTGAAATTCTACTAATGCAAAACATACGTCAATTGTCAATGTCATTGAATTTGGAGACAGCCCAAGGTCCAGGGCTCTCAACTCTGAATAAGTAACTAGGATGGATTCAAGCTTTAGACTTTGGACAGGCATGTGAAGTTTAACCAAATCTATACAATGATAAACCTGCAATTTCTTCAGATTAGGACTTTGCTTCAGGTCAAGGGTTGTTGTTTAGACGTAAAACTCCCTTCCAGCTCCAATGCTCTCGGATTGAATGATGTTGAAATACAACAAACATCAGCGTGCAACAACACAGGGGGAGATCTCCTGTGAGGCACCTCCGACGCCCAAGTTAGACATATTCCGGATAACAATGGATGAGATGTTAAATAAAGTCAGAGAAAGAATGTATTCAAGGGGATTGTATATATTTTGTGCTTACCATGTCTGTAGAGAATAAGGTTATATTTATAACCTTCCTTGCTAATTTCCCATTGGCTCATGTTACCACGTAGGGAGATTTCTATTACCCGGATAAAGGTAGGGCCTCTGATCCATACTATGGACGGCTCTGAGGATGGGTATGGTCTTCTGCGCGCCTCCATCAGTATAGACGGCTTCAGTTTTGTCCGATCTTTAAGTCAACAGCTATTTGACTCCAAGGCAAAATTAGGTGTAGGCTTTCTAAAAAGAACCTTTTAGGATTACTTAATATAGATAAATATTTTACCCGCATAAACAATTGTCAAGTTTGACTCATTAAGGCAGAAAGTATTGAGCTTTAGACATTCCACAGACATGTGAAGTTCTTTCAAACAGTGTATAACACTTAACGTCTCGAGATTTGGAGTCATCCCAAGGTCAATTTTTACCCTCAAATTTCTTTTTCATTTCACAAAAAAGCAGCAGTAGTACCTTGCTCTCTCCCTCTCGTCGATCGACCCAATCTAAAACCGCCGGCGACGCCTCCGATCAGCGGCCACCTGAGACACCACTTCACTCGGCGACACAGGTACATTCTTAATCTTCTCTCTCGATCTATCTTTCTTCTACTCACCGAGGCTCCTCACTCACACATCACCGGCTCCTCACCGGTGCCTCCTCACTCACACATCACTGGCGCCTCTTCTTCTCTGTTTTTGTTTGTTGCGCCGCCAGAGCTCCTGCTCTGTTTTTGTTTTCTGCTGCTGGCCACCACAACACACACATTCACGCACACTGGACACACACACACTCACACTGGAGATACTCTCAAAAACACACACAAAAAGTTGTTTATATATAATTTTTGTTTTGTTTATGTAAACTTTTAGGGTATAATTTATTGATATATAACTTTTGTTGTGTTTATGTAAAATTTTAGGGTATAATTTATAGATTTATAATTTTTGTTGTGTTTATGTATAATGTTAGGTTATAATTTATAGATCTACTATAATTTTTGGGGATAATTTATAGATTTATAATTTTTGTTGTGTTTATGTATAATTTTAGGGTATAATTTAATATTTGTTAAAAAAAGTAGTATATATATAATTTTATTGTATGTATGTATAATTTTAGGGAACAATTTTAGGTACAATACATGTATATGTTAAAATAACTAGCATATATATATAATTTTACTATGTGTATTTATAATTGAGATCATATCAAGTCAATCCTTGCCAACTCTTATGATATCTTACCAAGTGACATGCTGACATTTACCAAAAAAAAAAAAAAACAGAATAAAAAAACATGAAGTTCATGCATTTTAGAGACTAGTTTATTTACTTGTTAACAGATTGGGTCATTTTAAAAGGGCCCCCGCGCGCGAACATAGGCTCCCGTTGTCGCAAGTAGTATTTAATATTTTAGTAATGTAATAAGGTTTTCAAGGAAATTTCAAACTTTTGATATTGCTTTTCATCAATATCCAAATATCAATATTCACAAGTACAAACAACAAATGATAGTTAAGATTTTCATGTGTGTTTTTATAATATACTGAACTGCTTTCACAATTTATCAGAGTTCCTATTATGGGTGTGTGGCCAGAAGTTGGGAATAAACTGACATGTGACTAAATTAACCAAACCCGTATCCATACGGTTTTTCATAGTTACCAGCATAAACCCGGCCATACGATTTTTCTTGATTACTTGCATCAGTTCTTGGTCTAGATTTCCTGCAGAACAAATCCAATCTAAAGTTCTATCATAACGAACTGCAGGCTACATACAAAACAATATAACTTAATCACCATCTTGGTTTAAACTATTGATTGTTGGAGGCAACCTTCGTAAGGAAAACCTCTTCAAAAATAGGCGTATGCCATTAGTAGTAACGAGCACACGGTATTCTTTAGTAAAAGGCGAAAGAATAGTTCGCTTTGTGCTCATCACATGGCTGCGTGACTTTTGAAATTCATTGGGTGGCCCTATTTATGAATCTGGTTTACACTACATCTGTGTTCCCCTACCAATGTGGGATTCCAGCAACTTTGGCTCCTGCCGGATTGATTTCACAAATTCAGTTCTTAATTCTGTGGGGTTTGAACTTTGAAGTCCATTTTTCACATATTGATTCACTGTTTATAAAGTACAGGCTAACTATTTTACCAGAAATGTTTAAATAAGTAACAGATTTTAGATCGGATAGGCGTACAAAGATTGAGCTCATTCACACAGCTTAAAGTTTTAGTTCGATCAAGAAACATGAAGACCTAATGCATAGTGAAATTGAGACCCATATCAAATCAAATGTTACATCTAATCAATTCGAGTTCAATGTGCTGGCTGCTGTATTATCATCAAATCAACTATAGTTTGAAAAAACATCAAGACTTAATGTTAAGCACATAGTGAACGCTTTTGTTATTGTAACTCGACAAAGTGTTAAGCACGCTATGCTCAATTGGTTAAATATGTTGGGCTCTTACATATTGACAGTTATGTGTCTGAGAAACTTTTCTTGTGTTTTTCAACAGATGAAAACATCAGAAAATGTTCACCGGACATTTCTAACTTGATGCACGCTCTCTAAACACACATGCAACCATAATTGTTTATCAATGTATTGATTCCTAGTTTGATTCTCTTATGTACAATATATTCAAGCTTGCCTTCCAAAAATCTTCAAATCGGATAACATGAATATACATACAGAATCAGAAAAGTAAAAGATAAATTATTACGTCAAACTTTTATGTCAATGGTAGTTCATTTCATTGATACATAATCAAATCAACAACAGTAGTATAGACCAAAGAAACATTAGGACATTATGTTTTGACGGGGGCTGCGCGAACGCAAGCCCCCACTACCACAAATTATGACGTAGGCTCGACCACTTGGGCCGACCTTAGGCTGGCACCCCTCCCAGGTGCAATGGAGGTCATCAACCTAGACCATGTGGCTTCTTGATCTCCCAATGATCCCGTCCAGGTAAGTATGTATTAAGTTCTACAACGCCTTTCTTAAATGGGTATTCCCACCTGTGCAGGTTTAGTTCTGATATAGATGTGGGATGCTTCCAACTTGAAACAAGTAGAATTATATGAAATGCTGTATACTATTCCTAAAGCAAAGTGAAAATTAAAATTTCTCTGTATCATTTAGCAAAAGTTTTCAGAATTTTGTTTAGACATTGTTCAACTGTACATCCCCCAATGAGAAGTAAACTGATTTTCATAACTAATTGCCCGCTACATATAGAGAACTAAATTACTTAAAACTATTTATTGATTGTTGGAGGCATCCTTTAAAAGGAAAACCTCTACAAAAATAAGCATATGCCACTTGATGGAAAGAATAGTTCGATTTGCACTCATCACATGGCTGCATGATCATTGAAGCTCGTTGGGTGGCCTTCTTGATGAACCTTAGACTGGTTTGCATTCCACTACAACTACTACCAGTGTAGGATTGCGTATGACTGAATCCATTAATCCATGATGTGCACTTCAAAGTATTTCATTGTTTGCCGTCAACGTGTTACCATATAGCCAAAACTCAATAGTTACAAATCATTTAAACAGAATTAGGACAAATATTTGAATCAACTTCAGTAAAATAATTTACTTCTGAGTTCGCAATCAAAGATTAAAAGGGTAAAGTGGCACAGACTTAAAGTTCTGAATTTAAATTTAAACCATCAATTGTTAGAGGCTTCCTTTAATAGGAAACCTCTCCAAAAATTGGTGTATGCCACTTTTATGACGAGCACACGGTATTCTTTAGTAAAAGGCGAAAGAATAGTTCGCTGTGTGCTCATCACATGACTGCGTGAGTTCTGAAACTCATATGGTGGTCTGCTTTATGAAGCTGTAATTAGACTACATTTGCATTCACCTACCAATGTGGGATTTCTTTTGGTGAAGTTTGAATAGGCATGATAACAGGATGGGTATGACCGGGTATCTTATTTCTCATATATGCCTCCATCGCTGTCGGGTATTGAATTCTCGTCCTCATTCTCAGCCCCATTGGGTATCAGGGAGATCGGGATTTTAATATTCAAAAAGTTATTAAGTTTGCACTATGATTTATAGTTTTTACAAAAATATATACATGTATATAAATTTTAAAACAAATTATCTCAACCTTTTTAGTTATATTCATTGATAATTAACTAATAATTTATAATACAACTAAAACAAAAGAATATATGTAAAGAGCTCCAAAAAAATATAGAACAATATAACTTGTTAAATTTTTATTGGTGCTCACGGTGCTTATTATTAAATAGTGCTTAAATGATCCTCATTTTTACTACTAGTAAAGCATTTAACTTTTTACAATTTATAATGCATAAGGTACAACTTGACAAAGCAAGTCTTGAATTTTAAGACTTACAACTAATCAAAGGATCATGTACAAGTATGTGACGCAAGACAAATAAAAACACATTTTTTTGTAAATTTTGAATTATTGGGACCGGGACAAACCGGCTTTTCTTCTCCTTGACAGAAATCTCCTTGTCCGCTTGATAATCGCCTTCCGACAACACGCCTCCTGCAGCCACTGCCTCCCCACTGCCACCCTGTCGCCTGCCTACACACCCAACAGCCGCCCCATAGCCCCCACATCGCTAATCACCAACACCCCACCAGCTACCCTTCTACCGCCGCGCAACACTCCTAATCGCCGCCATCTTCTTCTGCCACTAGCCCTTGTGCGCCTATCCCTCCGATTAATCCCCATACTTCGGCCACCACCATGTGGCTGATCATCACCCTTATACCGCCGCCCTTTCTGTCGCTCAGTCCACCACAACCCTCAACCCTCCGGTCACAATCCTTTCTCCCATAATTTTTTTCGTGCTGCTCCTCCGTGTGTCCAATCCTTATCTCTTCTTGTGTAACATGTTCATCTTCATATATAGCTTTGATATGACTCTCGTGATTCAAATCGCAATTTTAGGGTTCCAATTAGGTATTGCAACTTTTTGTTTGCATATTCTATATATTGATTTTTTTAAATACTTACGCCTTTAAATTACGAAGTGTTGTGTTAATGAATGTTACTTGCATAGTGTATCACGATTTACGAGTAATGTACATTCTTTGTGAGATTGAAACTTTGTTTTCTATTTGTGTTTCCAGCAAAAAGGAGGCGAAAGAAGAAAATCCATAGAATCCTTGATGTTGCTGAGTTAGGAGAAGATACTAAAAGAAATTTGCAATCGCAAAGGTATCCTACATTTTTTGCTAACTTTTCATGTGCCTGTGTTGGGGTACAATTATAAATAGAGTTGAAACAATATTTTGTTATTGTTCAAGGGCTTTATTGTAAATACACAATAGTTGTAAATTGTGTGTGTGTGTGTGTATGTGTCTATATATATATATATATATATATATATATATATATATATATATATATATATATATATATATATATATATATATATATATGTGAATTATAGTTTCTACCAATTCAATCAACAAATAAGAATAGAGAATTTAATCAATACTGACCGAATGATTTGATTGAAGAACTTGATGATTACAAAATGATGAACTGGAATATTCTTCTTCGTACAGAGCTACTGTTCTCAGAATTGAATGCGTACAAAAAATATTCTGACAAAATCTTTCTATTTTGAAAGTCAACATGACTATTTATACACATTTACAAACTATAAGGAAATTACACAATCAATCCCTAGACTTTGATATTTCATCAACTAAAACATATTCCAACAATCTCCCCCTTTGATGAAAGTAGCAAAGTCTTCAAGTTGACAAGCCCAGCTTCTGTTCAAATCTTCTAATACTTTTCCGATCTGACAGCCTCCATTCAATCTTAGAAATAAACTCGACCATGAGTTTTCGATCATTAACTGATAAAGCTCCTTTCTTTGTCTTCCTCTTTCGATCTGCCGCCAGTTTGCCTTTCAGACCATTCAACACCTTAATCAACGTTCCATCAGAAAACTTGTTCAGCTCAACACTTCTCATAGCTCTCAACCTTTTATTTCTATCTTTGTACATGACAGCTGGATGCTTCACCATAATAACTTGAAACTCTTTAAGCTCACCAGCAAATTTAATATCTCTGTGAGGTGCAGTCATGTTTATCTTCCTCATGCCTCTCTCAACTCCAATCTGTAGATCTTGCACTGACATTAATACCAGTTTGGTATGCATAAAATGAAACAATGTCTTCAGCGCAAATCTACAATATTCATTCCTTTTATTCCTGCACAGTTCGTCAAAAAGATCTTCAATATCGACTAAGTGCATGTTGAACATGTCAGCTTCTGTGAATACATAAGTGTTTCCATCTGATCTTGTGACTGTGAATTTCGGATAGAAAACCTTAACAAATCTTTCTTTTTCAATCTTCACAAGGTCAACAATTCTGAATTCACTTTTAACCTTCTCAACCTCCTGTGTTTTGTTTCTCAGAAAGCTGGCATAGTTAACCAGATTGGGCATGTTAGGCTCTAGTACTTTAAATAACTTGTGGAATGAACAAGGAGCTTGCTTTTTGCAAAAGATCTGTTTCTCCAGAATATCTTCAATATACGGCATCTTGTTCCTTTTTCTGATAAATTCAGCAGATCTGTTCTCTGGAAGTTCAAACTTTTTCATCTTCTTCTTACTTATTTCATCCTGATTCAACAAAGTTAGCATATCTTGAATTTCCCTCTGTACCACTTGTTGTGCTTGAAATCTAAGTCTGTGTTGTTTCTCAGATTCATCAGCTAGCACATACTCGTTGAAAAATCTATCCATAACTTCAACTTCATTCAACACAACCTTTTCTTGAGCCATACTGCTCTCAACATGAAATTCTTCAAACTCTTCTTTAACTTGTACAACAACCTCAGGCTTTTCAACCGTTGGTGTTGATTCAACATCCTTCATAATTTCCTCAACTAGTACTTCCTCTTCCTCAATTCTTTCAGCTCTAAAATCTACATCAGTCAAAGTAATTATGTCATCATCTTCAGACACTTCAATATATTCCTCTTTTTCTTCTCCTGTCTCTTGAATACTTAGCTCTTTATCTTTCTCTTGAACGTCTTCCTCTGAATCAATATACTCAATAAACTGAAAAATATCGGACTGAGTGTTCAAAGGAACTGGAACATCTTCATAAAGAATCAATCCCAGCTCTCTCTGTTCACCAGCTGACTGTTTGGATCCTCCGGCTTCTTTCCCTTGAGTTTCT
This sequence comes from Centrapalus pauciflorus, assembly GCA_020465985.1. Taxonomy (NCBI): domain Eukaryota; kingdom Viridiplantae; phylum Streptophyta; class Magnoliopsida; order Asterales; family Asteraceae; genus Centrapalus; species Centrapalus pauciflorus. Next base: position 288,378 of record JAANYP010003357.1, on the reverse strand, counting down.
GGCTCCTTCTCTGGATATGTCAGCATTAAAATCCCCGGCGTCGGTTGATCAAGCTTTCTCCTCTTCTCCCCCTCATGAGGAGCATCATCGGAGTCTTCGTCATGCTCATCATGTTTCCTCTTTGTTGAGGAAGCTTGAGCCTTGCAGGTCTCTTCCACTGCAGCTACTCGTTCTGAAAGATTACCCAACGCAGTTACCACAGTATTTTCCAGGCTGATCATACGTTCTCGCATCTCATCAAATTGATCAAAAACAAAATCCTTCAACTCTTCCTTCAACTCTTCTATAGCTTGCTTTGAGTCAGTTTGCTTGACAGACTCCTCTGCAACATCTTTTCCCTTTAAAAATTTCTGAATATTTGTCATTTGAGCCATTACTTCTGCTAACTGATTAGAAACATGCAAATTGACACCTGACACAGCTGCATTCAGTGCACTTGTCAAGGTTGACTCTGTAACAAAAGGGGATAAACTCACCACTGGGTCACGTAGACTTCCAGTTGACACAACAGTCGAACTTGTAAAAAGAACTTCTGTGTGGCCAGTGCTCAGAGTTGGTATTGGCGTTTCTCTGACTGCACTTCCACCCTCTTCAAGTGACGGAGCAACAAATGCTTCCGTTACTAAGGGTGTTCCGGTGGGAACACTAAGTTCAGCCACACTTACTTCAACGAATGAAGTTGACTCAAGTGTCCTAACTTGTATAGGATCTAGACTTTGTGATTCAAATGAAGTCGTACACACGGGCAGTTGTGCACTTGTTTCAATATCCATCAAGTCCAAGTGACTTTCGGATAGATCGTGTGTTTCTTCCCGGTGTTCAAATGAAACAATCTCCTGTTGAGAGGAGATTGAGTGGATAGGAAGGTGTGCAGTCGTCAGTGGGATACTGACTTGTTCAATGCTAACTCTCATAGGAGAGCTAACAGCAGATGTAGCTATTTCCCGGCTTTCTGGGCTTAGGACCTCCCTCACACTCTGTTCAGCTATCTGTACTATATCAATCATCAAACCTCCTCCCTCATGATGATCACCTCCATCATCATCATCATCATCATCATCATCATCAGCTCCTTCTCCCTCTTCTTCTTGAATATCAGATAATGTCCTCTCAGAATCTGACTTTTCTGCTTCTTCCTCACCACCCCTCACACTTCCTACTCCCTCACTCACAGACTGGGCAACTTGAACTTCAGCCCCTTGCTGAGGTTCCTCGATCCTTAAAGCTCCTGGGCTAAGAGAACTCGGTTCCTGAGTCTCTATAGGAGCATGATCTATTCTGTACAATTTCACATGTTCACTTTCTTGATCTGCATATTTGAGTAATGACTCTGGAATTGGTATTATGTTAGCATTCGGGGAGTCTGGCACTTCATGTAAACTCATCATGACGTAGTCTGGGCATCTCTGAGAATTGGCTCTCTTTGGAATATTTTCATTGGCCCTTAATATCCCTCGGATAAGAATCTGGATAAACCTTTGAAGTGGAACAAACTTCCTTGCTCTATTTGTAGTCTTAGCCAGTACTATCTCCTTTAGATCCTCCCAGATACACAGAGCAAAATCATAATGTTTGTTGAATGCGATCCCATGAAATATCCTCAGGCAATGAATACTGCATCGGTCAATTCCAGTATGCTTTGAAGTCATGCAACGATTAATGATACCAAACAGTGTGTACCATTCGCCATTTAAACCATTTCTGTGAAATTTATAGCTTTTCGGAAGTGGCTTTGAGTAGCCTAGACAAATCAAATCATGAACAAGCTCTTCATCAGAAACAAAATCCTCAAAATCTGCTAACTCTGGAAAGTTCACAGTGTCTATTCGTCGTGGAAGAAATAAATTGTGACGTAGCCTTGCAAGAGTGATCTTTGTCTTGAATTGATCAATCGTCACTTTAAAATGGTGATTACCATCCGCAGGAACAAATTTGACAGTATGCCAAAATTGTTGTAAGTACACTTGTGGAATAGACGGCTTATACTGAAGCAGATAACCAAGAAGATGGCCTTTTAGAATGTCCACAATGATCGGATGGCTTACTTTTATAACTTTGGGATCTAAACGGTGGTTATTGTCCCTGAAAGGAAGGCAATGTTTTGGCTTGACAAGTTGATTATCTGGAATAATATGGGTTTGTGAAGAACGGGCTACAGAGGTTGATCTGACTGGGGTAGAAACGAGGGTATGATTTGATGATGATTGAGCATCAGAGGAATTTGAATTTTGGGATTGCACAGGAGATGCCATTTGAATACCTGTAAAAAATAAAATTCATGTTAGACTTACCAAGTACACAAAGGACAACCTTCAAAATGTTGAAAAACTTGTAACATTTTAGCAGAAATTGCAAAAACTTGTGATTTTCTGTTTAAAGCATCGGGATTCCTGACAATAATTGATAATTATTGAGAGGACTCCAAAGTCAATCGTTTAGAGACCAATGTTAGAAAAACACAAACTTATAACAATTTCTTAAAAAATGTGACATTTTTTTCTTAAAACTTTAAAATACTACACTTAGAAAAAGTTTCTGATGAAACTCGAGTGAAACTACACATTTCTCGAATGACTTTAAAACAACTCGAATAAGTCTACACCCAACTCGAATGATGTATACATGAAACTCGAATAATACTCTGTAAAACTCGAATAAAGAGTTGAGTTTTCTCGAATGATGAAATTTAAAACTCGATTAAGTCACTACAAAACTCGAATGTCATATACATGAAACTCGAATGTAACATGTATTAAACTCGAATGGAAAATGGGATCCAACACCCAACTCGAATGACTAAGTCATTTTCTCGATCAGACCATAGTCCCAACTCGAATAACCTTTGAAGCACTTATTTTCTGAAAATTTTCTAAGTGTTACACCCACACTTGTCAACTCGCATGGAACCCAAATATTTCTCGAATGAGTCATGATGCAACTCGAATTATTCTCAGATAAAACTCGAATGACACATATAGGCAACTCGAATGACTATACAGGCAACTCGAATGACATACATATCAACTCGAATGACTCTGTCATTCAACTCGAATGACTCTTTGACAACTCGAATGGAACTGTTGATCAACTCGAATAATACTTTCAATAAACTCGAATGAGGCTGTTGATCAACTCGAATAACACTTCCAATAAACTCGAATGAAGCTGTTGATCAACTCGAATAACACTTCCAATAAACTCGAATGAAGCTTTATTCGAGAAACTTCTTTTTATTTTTCTACAAGTCTAAAACTCACTTATTTTGATGAATTTAATTTCAAGGATCAATTTCAGACTTTTAAACAAGTACCCCCTTCGAAAATGTATTTTAAACACATTTATTTTACTGAACTTTGAACAAAAACAACTTTAAAGTTGTTAAAAATTCAAATTTCAGAATATTCAAGAACTCGAAACTGTTTTATTTGAAAAATCAGTGATTCTGTTTGTGTGATGTAAAAATGACTTATGAAATTTTAGATTCATAATCATAGTACCAATTCGAGCCTTATCATACATTTAATTTCAACTTTATGAACAAATACCATGAGTTGCCATTAACAGTCAAGAACTCAAAAAAAAAAATACGAACAGGTAGAAGCAAACCATATACAAAAAAAAATACTAAGCAGATATACGAACCATATAAAGAAACAAACTGAAAAGAAAAAAAATACGAACGTTTACTCACAATTTTGATGAAAAAAAAAATTGTCGGTTGGTGGGTTTTTGAGGTTTCTTCGAAGGGAAGAAATCTATTTGGAGAAGATGAGGAAATGAATTTTCCGGAAAAAGTAAATTTGAATTTGAAAATTCAAATTTATATCCTCATTTACCCGGCCCATTTTTGAATTTTCAAATTTGAAAAATCCGGCCCATTATCTAAACCAACTTAGCCCACACACTAACTTTTCAATCAAAAATTGTGACTAAAAAAAATTTGAATATCAAAAAAAAATTAACTACACAAAAAAATTTTAAATGGACTAAAGAAAATATTTTTGTAAAAAAAATAAAAATAAAAATTTCACAATAACACCACAAATCAAAAAAAAAATTAAAATGAAAGGAAAAAAAATTTACACAAACAACAAAAAATTATTAATCAACAAACAAAACAAATACTAAAAAAAATAAAAGTATTAACAAAATGTAATTGCTCCCCCTTGAATTTCTGAATGTTGCTCCCCCTCAACTGATGATTTCATTTTTCAAATCTGCTCCCCCTACAAAATAACAGATAATTTTTATCAGATTTATACAAAATCAGATAAAATGCTTTTCTGCTCCCCCTGCACATGACATTCCAGATCTCGTTAAATTCTCAAGTATATAAACTTTTTATGAATCATGAATTTAACATCAGATAAACATCACTTAAAAAATGAAAATTTTAAAATTAAAATTTTGAAACTACTGAATTATTAAATCTTAACGATTCAACATACCTAATTTGTATACCAAAAAATTAAACCGCTTTTCATCTAACGCTTTGGTAAACAAATCAGCTAGTTGATATTCAGTAGGTACAAAATATAATTCTATATTTCCATTTTCTACATGATCTTTAATGAAATGATACCGAATGTCGATGTGTTTCGTTTTTGAATGTTGCACCGGATTTGATGCAATAGCAATTGCACTCTGAGAATCACAGTATATTGGAATCTTCGTTGGTGTAAACCCGTAATCACGTAGTTGGCTTTTTATCCACAACACTTGAGAACAGCAAGAAGATACAACCACGTACTCTGCTTCAGCTGTTGACAATGAAACACAGTGTTGTTTCTTGGATGACCAACATACGGGTTTGTCACCTAAGAATTGTACTGCTCCTGACGTACTTTTTCTGTCCATCTTATCACCTGCGTGATCAGCGTCAGAAAAAGCAGTCAGATGAAATGAAGACTCCCTAGGATACCACAAACCAAGATTTGGAGTACCTTTGAGATATCTTAAAATTCGTTTTGCAGCAGTTAAGTGTGATTCTTTTGGATTTGCCTGATATCTAGCACAGACACATGTAGCAAACATAATATCTGGTCTACTGGCTGTTAAGTACATTAATGACCCAATTATACCTCGATAATGGGTTACATCTACAGGTTTTCCTGAGATGTCCGCATCGAGTTTTGATTTTGAATCCGGAGCCATGGGAGTTTTCATAGGAGTACTATTGACCATGTTAAATTTCTTTAACATGTCTTGGATATATTTTGACTGATTGATAAAAATACCATCAGTCAATTGTTTTACTTGTAAACCTAAGAAAAAATTTATTTCCCCCATCATGCTCATTTCAAATTTCTGGGACATTAAAAACGCGAATTTCTTACAAAATTCTGGATTTGTAGACCCAAATATTATATCATCTACATATATCTGTATTACTATGATATCTGGCCCCTGACGTTTTATAAACAGGGTTGTGTCAACTGCACCTTTTGTAAATCCACATTTCAACAGATATGTTGAAAGTGCATCATACCAAGCACGAGGTGCTTGTTTAAGGCCATACAGTGACTTATCCAAAATATATACATGATCAGGTTTCGAAGGATCAGTAAACCCTTCGGGCTGATATGTATATACTTCATCTGTTAGCTCCCCGTTTAAAAACGCAGTTTTGACATCCATTTGATATACTGTAAAATTTTTATGTGCGGCAAAAGCTAAAAACATCCTTATAGCTTCAATGCGTGCAACTGGTGCGAATGTTTCATCATAATCAATTCCTTCTTGTTGACTGTATCCTTTGGCCACGAGACGAGCTTTATTCCGAATAATGACACCGTGTTCATCTTTCTTGTTCTTGAAGATCCATTTCGTGCCAATTATAGATTTGTCTTTTGGTCGCTCAACAAGCCTCCAGACCTTTAACCGTTCGAACTGGTTGAGTTCCTCTTGCATCGCCACAATCCAATCAGCATCCAGAAGGGCTTCTTTTACATTTTTAGGCTCAATCTTACTCAAAAAATTTGAAAATAAGCATTCATTTATTGTAGCCCTTCTGGTTTGGACTGATGAAGATGGATCACCAATGATATTCTCTATTGGGTGATTTCTTGTCCACTTAACTGTATGTGGAAACGGTTCTATTGGGTCTTGGTTGGGATTGGAATCGAAATATGGTTCGGGAGTTGTTGCAGATGTTGTAGGTGGAACATCTGAGGTAGGAGCTTCTGACTGTTCAGAAGTAATAGGGGTTTCAGAAGTATGTGGAGGTTCAATTGGTTGTACAGTCTCAGTAGTTGACTGCACCTTTGCTGTTGAAGCTTCTCCAGTTTCTTCTGAACTTTGTTGTTGAGAGAGATCTGAAACTACGACTGGATCTTCAGTGATCCTGTCAGGCACCAAATTTTGAACATTAGATTTGGGAGTTTCAAAATAATCATCATAAAAGTTCTCAAACAACTTATTTAATTCATTTTGTTCAGCATTTTGTTTATTTGACTCCAATGAAGTCTGCATGTTAGGTCCGGGTTCTGAGCTGGTGTGTTCAGAAGCCATTACCACTCCTTCGTCAAATTTAACATTTACGCTCTCGTTGACTATCTTGGTTCTCTTGTTGTAGATTCGGAAAGCAACCGACTCCTTTGAATACCCGATGAAGATTCCTTCATCCGCCTTTTGATTAAACTTTCCCAGATTGTCTTTATCATTCAATATAAAGCATCTGCAACCAAAGACATGGAAAAATTTAACATTAGGTATTCGTTTATTGATCAGCTCATACGGAGTCTTTCCGAATCTTTTATTTATTATTGAACGGTTTTGTGTGAAACATGCTGTTGCAACCGCTTCTGCCCACAAGAACAATGGTAAATTGGAGTAGGCCAACATCGTCCTAGCTGCTTCCACTAGTGTCCGATTTCTTCTTTCAACGACACCGTTTTGTTGTGGAGTCCTAGCAGCTGAGAATTGATGTGTAATTCCAACTGAATTTAAGAACGAGTCTAATGATTTGTTCTTGAACTCTGTTCCATTGTCTGAGCGAATTGTCTGGATGGTGAGTTGCAACTTTACTTGTATTTTTCGGATGAAGTCGATGATAGATTCGGTTGCATCTGATTTGGATTTCAGGAAAAACACCCATGTGTATCGTGAATAGTCATCAACTATCACCAATACATATCTTTTCTTATTTATACTTTGTACTCTCATTGGTCCACACAAATCCATATGCAGTAACTCTAATGCTCTTGTGGATGAGTGTACTGTTTTGGATTTGTGTGTGGCTTTTGTCATCTTTCCTTTTTCACATGCCGCACATAGTTGCTCTTTTTGAAATTTAAGCGCCGGCAGCCCTTTAACTAACCCTCCTTTTGCTAGGTTGGTCAGTTCATTGAAATTTAGATGTGAAAGGCGACGATGCCACAGCCATGCTGTTTTAGATGTTGCTTTTGACAATAAGCAGACATCTTTCTTCAGATTGATCGAGGCTAAATCAATGGAGTATAGATTTGTTTTCCTGTTTCCTGCTAGAATTTCTTTTCCTTGTGCTGATCTGATGCTGCACCGATTGGCTTTGAAGTTGACTTCTAACCCCTTATCACACAGTTGTCCAATACTGAATAGATTATGACCAAGACCGTCAACATAAAAGACCTTTTGGATTGTGATTTTGTCATACTTCAGACTTCCGTATCCCTTGATCGGACAAAACTGATCGTTTCCAAATCTTACCGTCCCACAGAACTTTTCTACAAAGTCCGTGAGTGTGTCTCGTTGTCCGGTCATGTGTTTGGAGCATCCCGAATCAAGGTACCAGACATGGTTTACCTATAAAACGTAATAGCACATGAGGTACCCACTTGTAGTTGGGTACTTTAGTTTTAGGTAAAACATGCATAGTATCATTTGTTTTTCTAACTGATATGGCTTTAGGCTTATCGTTTGAATTTATTTTAGGTACCCATTTTTGAACTGTTCTTTTGGGTATCCACTTTTGTACAATTCGCGGTGGAATTGTTTTTGAAATTTTTATCTGTGGATCCTTTTTCTGTTCATACAATGGGTCCTTTTTCTTTGGTTGCCATACAAGCTTATTATACTTCACAGTTTCAGACTTACAAACATAAGAATTCAAAGCAATTAATTTCGATCTTGAAAACTTAATACAAGAATTATTAACAATTTTATCATTATTACAGACAGAATGTTCAATTTTGCTGTTTCTATCTGTAACAATTTTTTCTTTCACGCGCCATTCTTGTTTTATAATCTTGTTTTTCTCTTCTCTTTGCTTCTTTCGCCACACTTGTTTTCTCGACCCGTTCACAACGTTATCTGACATAAAAGAAGTTTGAGAATTAGAAGATTTAGATGCTTGTTTTTTCTGTAACCTTTTCATACCTGTTGAAGATTTGACTGTACGTGCAAAAGAGTCCGTTGATGAGGATGATTCACCCTTTTCAAAACTAGGAGACTTAACAAACAGTTTGGTTTTCTCCTTCTTTTGTTGCACTGATGGTGAGTATTCAGATGGTTTTAAAGAGTCTGTAGTCATTCTTTGCAGAATTTTAACAGATTCTTTATTACCAGTTGATAGTTTGTTAGTCAAAGGTTTAATAAATTCACCAATTTTACCGAATCTTTGATCTAATGAATTAATATCAGAGTGCATGAACAGATCAAATTCTTTTTCTGAATTTATAGAATCCAGAGAAATAGATGAATGTGGATCAGACACATTTATGTTTTTAGACTTATCTTGCAACATTTGTTCTATTTTTAGTAATTCAGACTTGAGTGTTCCATTCTCTGTCTCAAAACTTTTAATTTTCAATTCTAAATCAGAATTTATCTGTTCTAAAATTGAATTTGGTAAATATAGTTTTTGAGACTGAATTGGTAATTCAGATAAATCCTTTTCAGAATAAGTTTGAATGTACTCTTCTTTAGTATCAACAATGTTGCTGATTTCATTTATCTTAGTATAGTCAATATACTTTTGCATTTTGTCTGATCTTGACCTTTTCTGGATTCTACTTCTTCAGATGCTTTCAAGAATGTCATTTTTAATCCTAAATTCATGTATCTGACATCATATAATGTTGGTGAATGTGATATAGCTTTTGTCAGATACTTAGGATTTTCCCAACCAATACCAGATTTAGAGTTATAAAACTCTGTATCTTTTGGTTGATTTAAATATATTGTTTGATCTGTTTGCCCTCTTTTAATAAATTCATCCTCCATCTTCTTTATTTTCTCATAGAGTTTAGTTCTTTCTTCAAATATGGCATGATATTTTACAGAAAAGTTTGAGGCTTCTAATTCAGCTATTCGTAGACTTTCTTGTAAATCAGATATTTTGTGATTCAGATTGAGTATATTGCTTTGAAGTTCTTTTTCCTTATCTTGTAAGTCTGAGACAGCTCGTAAAGCTAAGGCTTTATCTTTGGAAAAATCTAGGACTAAATTGTGTTCATTTAGAAGTTTGTTTTCCAAAGAATGAACCTTTTTCTTTTCTGCTTTTAAGGATTTTTCAAACTTTTTAAGCATGAAAGCCATATTAGTTAGTTTTTCTTCTAATATGCATGAGTCGTCAATATCAGAATCTAAAATAGAATTTACCTCTTGTCCTTCTGAATCCTCTGAGTTATCAGACTCTGAATCCTCCTCATTTTCAGCTTTATTTTGGCCAGATGCCATTAATGCAACTTCTTCTTTTTCTTCCTCTTCATCAGAATCAGATTCTCTCTGCTCTTCATCCTCTTCATCCGTCAGTCCAACCCACACCTCATCTTCAGCTATCATAGCTGATTCACTCAGTTCAGATTCATTGAAGATTTCTGACTTTAAACAGATATGGGCATCTTCATCTAAAATGTCATCATCTTCGGATAACTGTAACCAATGATCATCCTCCGCCATAAGAGCTTTGCCTGACTCTTTCTCTTTGGCTAAGAGGGCTTTTCTTGTATAGTAGTCTGAATTTTTGACTACTGGAGATCTGCATTCCCGGGCATAGTGACCTGGTTTTCCACAGTTATAGCATTTCTGTTCAGATTCCTTCTTGGTTGATTTATCTGACTTCTCATATTTGTCAGACTTTCGTGCACTACTTTCTCCAGCCTTCTCATACTTATCCTTTTTCTCAACTTTCCTTGAGCCTGTTTCGTAGCGCATTTTGTTGTTTGTTGGCTTCCTGTAAAATTTCTTCTGAAATGCCTTTGTAAGCAGTGCCATCTGTTTTTTCATCTCTTCAATCTCTGAATCTGCAGATGAATCTGATGATTCTGATTCTGATGATGTACTGCTGATTACCGCTCTTTTCTCCTTTTTGAGCTTGTATTTATACTTTTTCTCCGCCAGTAGAGCTAGTGGATCAGCAGTTTCTTTTTCCGCTTTCTTCTTTCCAGATATTTTCCTCAAAACAACTTCTTGGTAGTTGTTGAGGTTTTCAAATAGCATATGAAAATCCATCTCCTCTATATCTTTCGTTTGTTGGATGATCATAGCATATTTTTCCCATTCTGGATTTAGGACATTTAAAAATTTGACATTGATGTCCAAGTTGGACTTCGTCACTCCGTTTCTTTTTACTTCACTTACCAGATTTACAAATCTGAGATAAGTGTTTTCCAGAAGTTCACCTTCACGGGCTCTAAAGTTCTCAAATGTCATTAGACTATTCCTAGCCCTATTAGTAGCAGCTCTGTCTGATCCCCGCATGATTTTGCATACTTCATCCCAGATGGATTTAGCAGTCTTTGTATTTGTCAGACAAGTGTATATTTCATTGGGGATTGAAATTAACAATAACTTTCTTGCAGTCTTGTCCCCTAACTTTCTCTTTTTCTGGGCCTCTGTTAGGTTTGTTACCTCAACAGTCCTTGGTGGTATTGGGGGATTGCCAGTTGGTACTCCTGGGATTGTTTCCATAAAGATTGCTGGTCCTTCAGTTAATGATTTCAGCATTTCTTCAGACAAATCATGGAAACTTATAAATTCCAGAAACCGCTCCCGCCATTGAACATATTCCCCTCTGTATAAGATTGGGGGTTTGGTTTCTGATCCCATAGCAAGTGCATCTTTAGACATGTTGATTGTTCGTTGGGAAACTTTAACCAAGATCAAATGAACTCCGAATGAGATTGAAAAATTTGATCACACCTTGAAACACAGATTAGTACTGAAATCTACAACACAATGACTTGTTAGTAGCAATAAGCAGTTTAACTCAAGCAGTGAATTGTGTTTGGATTAATGTGTGTGACAAACTTGAATGATTCGTGTGTTATGAGTGAAACTTGAATGAATGTAGTGTGAAACTCGATTGTGTCTTTTACCAAACTCGATTGATTCTTTGATCAAACTCGAATGTGTGTTTGATCAAACTCGAATGTGTGTTTGATCAAACTCGAATGTGTCTTTGACCAAACTCGAATCAAGTATATGAAATTCACTCTCGAATGAGTCTTCTGTTAAACACGAATGAATGTTGTACAAAACTCGAATGAGTGTTCTGTAAAACTCGAATCAATGTTATAGAAAACTCGAATGTGTCTGTTGCAAAACTCGAGTGAATACAACTTGAATGGGTCTTATATAAATCTCGAATTGGTCTTATATAAAACTCGAATGAGTCTTATATAAAACTCGAATGGGCTTTATATAAAACTCGAATGTGTCTTATATAAAACTCGAATGAGTCTTATATAAAACTCGAATGGGCTTTATATAAAACTCGAGTCTGTCTTATATAAAACTCGAATGTTGTTCTGAAATTCAAGTTAGATTGTTATCAACTCGACTATTACAGTTTGGCAACTCGAGTAATAGTAAGACACAACTCGAATAACAAAGCTAATCGACTCGATTAACTAAGATACCCGACTTGATTATCTAAGATACCCGACTCGATTAACTGTTATATTCAACTCGATTTACACACAAGATGTGTATAATTCGAGTTTCTTAGAATTTTCAGTTTTTCAAGTCTTAAATTCAGATTAAATCCAAATTTTACCCAATTTCATTCAAATTGTAATCGAAGGTAAGGTTTTTGAATACAAACACTTTTTGTAAAGCACTTTTATGCAAAAATGGATCTAAACCAGACTTTTTCAATGAAACAGTACCGGTTTTTGAACTTTTCAAAATTTCAGAAAATTGTTCAAATCTTTTTCTGTGTTTTGAAAATCAAAACAAGTTTGTATTCAGTTGATTCGTCTTTGAAACCTGAGCCTTCGATCCAATTAACACTTTGAATGATCAACAGAATCAAAACCCCTAGTGATTTTAGGGTTTTTCCGAAAAATACTCAAGAACACGAAGAACAGATTCAATCTCAAACAGAATGATTCATTCCTAAGTCTCTGATACCAATTGTGAAATATAGTTTCTACCAATTCAATCAACAAATAAGAATAGAGAATTTAATCAATACTGACCGAATGATTTGATTGAAGAACTTGATGATTACAAAATGATGAACTGGAATATTCTTCTTCGTACAAAGCTACTGTTCTCAGAATTGAATGCGTACAAAAAATATTCTGACAAAATCTGACTATTTTGAAAGTCAACATGACTATTTATACACATTTACAAATTATAAGGAAATTACACAATCAGTCCCTAGACTTTGATATTTCATCAACTAAAACATATTCCAACAATATATATATATATATATATATATATATATATATATATATATATATATATATATATATATATATATATATATATATATATATATATATATAGAGTTCAGAAGGTGATACGGATTTGAGAGAATTGTGAAGCAAGAAAGCTTTCAAGAACTTCAATGTAATATTCTCTCATCTCAATCTAAGCATTCGATATTATGTGATTGAATTGTTAATTGTTCATATTCATTGTTTTTATGTGAATGAATTGCTAGAAATATGAATTATCAATTGGTATTAGAGCCAAATATGGCTGAATTTGAGTAAATTTGAATCTGAATTTTGAAAAGTATTCAAACACTGTTACATCGTTTTAATCAAAATTCAAAAAATCATTTTTGGATTTTGATTTTGTGGATGAAATGTTTAGAAAATTGGAACGAAGGTGGATCATTTAAAGTCGAATCTATTGAGATAAACATCAGATTTTAATTCCAAACACACAAGATTTAATTTGGATTTTTTTTGAATTTTTATAAAAATGTGTGTTCTTGAGGTTTTTTTATCGATTTTTGGATTTTAATCTGAAATTAGCCAAAGTTGTTTTTCAAAAAGTGTTTGTGTGTGAAAACCGCAGGTTCGATTTCAATCTGGAATCAATTCGTGAATTTTTGTTGAAAATTGTCATTTTGAACTTGATTTTGATCAGTTCCTGTTCAAACTCGGGCAACACTGAATTCCTGGTTTTAATCGAGTTTGATCAAGTTGTTATTCGAGTTTGTTTGTGTTTCATTCGAGTTTTATAAACCTATCACCCGAGAAAACATAAGTATCAATCGAGTTGCATAAGGAACCATTCGAGTTTAGTCTGTATTCATTCGAGTTTCATGCTTTATTGATCGAGTTTCATGTTTAACTGATCGAGTTTCATGCTTTATTGATCGAGTTTCATGCTTATATGATTCGAGTTGATCTACATATTATTCGAGTTATATTCAATATAATTCGAGTTGGGCTCCATATGATTCGAGTTTAGCTACATATTAGCCGAGTTGTACCCAATATAGTTCGAGTTGGGCTCCATATGATTCGAGTAGATCTACATATTATTCGAGTTATATTCAATATAATTCGAGTTGGGCTCCATATGATTCGAGTTGGGCTACATATCATTCAAGTATTGACTATTTGACATTCGCTGCTTAAAATTGACCATAACTTTGGACTAGAACATCGTTAGAAGGCCTACCATACGTCAAATCGAAGCTTAAACGGAGATCTACAATTTGTAGAATAGGCAAAGCCAATTTGGTAAATTTTCAATGCCCAAATCCACTCCAGAAAAAAGTTACGGGCAATTTTCTGCAGAAAAGCTGAAATTTCTACGTCAAAAAGTCAAACTCTGAGCTGTTTTTCAACAAGTCATCATCCACAAATTCATCTTTCAGTGTTCATAGAGTTTCTTCAGATATCACTCATCAATTTTCCATAAAAGATCTTGGAAGATTCAATTTCAAGCAATTCAAAATGACATATGAACATATTTCAAAGTCTGAGCTGATTGAAAAACTTACCGAATCTTTAAGATTCGTAAGAACAATTACGACATTCTTGTTCAGCTTTACGTGATGTATCAATACTGAAAGAAGAAATTCAGAGTTTAAAAGTTTAACAAAATTCTGAGAGTACTGCTCTTAAATTGAAAATATCTGAATTATCAAAAGAACTTGATGATTTGAATGCAACTCAACTGAATTACCTTTTTGCCTGAAAGATTCATCTTTACAAGAAAGTAAAAGATATTGAAGAATTACTTTTCAAGACAAATCATACGGATCAAAATTGTGTTTTAAACAAATCTGAAAAAAAAATTTGCTCTTGAAAAAGAGTTGTCTTTAACTAAAGATTCACTTGAGAATGAAAGACATGAGTTCTTACTGAAAGAACAAGATTTTAAAGTTAAATCTAAATTGTTTGAAGATGAAAGAAAGATGTTTTTAATCAAAGAACAATCTTTTAAAACTGACTACCAATCATTTGATAATGACAAAAATATATTCTTATTTGGTCATTATCAAAGGATTAGAAGAACAGTTACTTTATCTTTCTAAACAATTCAATGAATTTCCTTCTTCAAAAGAATCAGAGAGGTTAAAGATCCTTCAGTTTGTTCAAAATCTAAAGTTGATCAATTTGATTTTTCTATAGAAAGTGAAAAGAATCCAACTACAATTTCTAAATTTGATTCTACTTGAGATCTTAAACTTAAGTATCTGTTAAAGATACACAGAGGCAAAGATAAATTGTTAAACAACTTCCGGTCAAGATTTACACAAGTGAATCTTCGAAGTCAAATTTTCCTAAAGTTTCTGAAAATACTGGTCATTCTAATCAGAAAGCATTTCACAGAAAAACACCAAGTATTATCAGAAACAGGGCAAGAACCGAACAGTTTTTCAAAAAGAAGATTTCGCAAAAGTCTGATCATTCAATTTCAAGTTTCTTTAGAAATTCAGATATTCAATTTTCTCATACTCAACGAAATTTGTTTTCTGCTTTTGAGAGAGAAGCTGATAGTTATAAGTTGCAATGTGTACCTAAATCCAAGTACAAGTGGGTACCTAAACCCCAGTTTAAGTGGGTACCAAAACCCGTTTTGAAATAGGTACCCAAGAGCGCTAACAAGTCTGGATCCAAATCTGTTTGGATACCAAAGACATCTTAAATTTTGCAGGTTATAGGTTTCTTATCATTTCTGATAAGGACCCGTTCTTCACTTTAATAGGCTCTTGATTTCTTTAGATCAAGACTCGTGCTTCAACTCAAGTTGGCTTCTAGTTAATCCAGACTAGAACACATTCTTCAATGCAACAACGGCTTCTTCTTACAACATAGTAGAACCCAATCTTCATTGATACTGGATTTGGTACTTCTCAAGTACAGAACCAGAGCTAAAGGTTTTCAGTTACATCAGACTGAAACCCGAGCTTCCGCACTAAAGGCTTCTAATCATTCCACATTAGAACCCAATTCTGAAAGGAGAATCTTTCTGGAATTTCTGCCCTGCATTCAACTCTGATGCTGAATTGACAAAGAGAGAGTTTTTTTTTTATAAGTTTTTGCTCCTGATTTCATTTCTATGAGTTGACTAGCTGTGTGTGCTTATTTCTAGGGGGAGTTTTAGACGCACTTTGACGATGACATTTTTCAAAAACGGTGTGTGATTTTTCACGAAAATATTTGATACACACATAATTTTGAGCTGAAAAGAAATTTTTTTCTGATTCTTTGAATCTATCATTGAGATTAATTGATCTAATCTATTTGATTTTCATAATCTCATTTCTTCTGAGATTTTCTTTATTTGTCTCCCATGTATTCTGAATTCTTCCAATCATTTTCATATTCTCCCAAGTGCTAATTCTTTCATGAAAATCTGATTCATTTCATATCATATATCAGATTTTTCATTTCATTCTGATATCTTCTATATCATCATTTAAATTTCATTATGAATATCATCTCCTAGATCGTCTGTGCTATGCTGAATTTCATGATATCCCATGAGCTTCAAAGCTAAAAATATTTCTGCTGACTTCGAGTATGCACCAAAATGAGTGATAGACATAAATATCGCTTCTATGGTCTAACCAGAACCGGAAGACCTACCCAAGGAGCAAACCATCTATAGTTTGTGTGGGTGAGGGTTCTTTAGGTCTATTAGTTGAGAAGTGTCACTTATCACGGGATACTGACAGGGTCGAGCAGAGGTAAAATGTAAATGAGAGGGACATATTGAAAGGAGATAGTGGTGCATGAGATCATGCTTTCACAATAAAGCTGACTGAATTTATTTCTGAAAAGTGAGCCGGAGGGAGCTAAGTTGAAAAATGCTAAGAGCTGAGAGTTGAGAAAGGATTTAAAGAAAAGATAATCCTATCTACACCGTATCTGATGGGTAAACCACATAATCTATCAAGCCCTATGAGACTTGATATTGAAAAAGAGGTCATGTACCCAGTCACGCATGCACTTAACCCCACCAACTACTCAGTTATCTCTCAAAAGATTTTTGTTTCAATAATCACGGAGATTTAGCACATTTATATCTATATATCATTTGGATATTATTGATATTGAAACAAGGAAGACATTTGCTCCGGTCTCCGACTTCATTTGATGCACATTGTGTCTAGAGCTAAATATATATACACTTTTAGGACACATCGAGTCTAACAGTCTGCGTGACTATAAACGGCTAGTCCAAAGTGACTAAGCCGGAACAAATAAGAGTGATTCTTTCATGTTAAAGGATTTCACGGTGACTATTTGGAAATCCTACCAGTGTTAACATCACGCCTGAACGTAGGTCACATTGATTATGTCTATTGTGCAAACAGGAATCCTATGTGGACCTGGACTCGTTATTTCACAAAATGCACGTGTTTCATTTTCCCCAAAGTTAAAAAGCTTTGTTTCATTTTAAAAGAGTATTCATTTGAGGGGGAGTGAGATAAATTTGTTTAGATCAGGGGGAGAGGATATCAGTTTGAGGGGGAGAAAATCAATTTGTAATTTTTTTTTCTTTTGAAATTTTGTATTTCATCTACTGCATATTCATTGCATTTATGTATCTGAAGATGTTAAATGATCATCATGAGGGGGACAAAAGCTAGAGTTCAGAGACAACGGTTGAGTAGATTGAAGTCAACTGAAGACAATTGCAAATACATATCTAGACAATTGAAGAAGGGAGAAATAGAGAAAAGATGTTCAGGATTTAAGGGGGAGTGTGCTATCAAGAAAAGAGAAGATCAGAGAAGAAGAGATGTGAAGATCAGAGAGAGACAAATAAAGAAGATGTAATATGAAGATTCACAGATTGAAAAGAAGAGAGACAGAGATTTGAAGTCTCAAAAGAGATCAAAGAAAAGAAGAAGATTCAAGAAAAGAATCACCATGAACAGGACTTTAATTGAAAATTGTTTTCGTCTCTAAGGGGGAGATTGTTGGGGTACAATTATAAATAGAGTTGAAAATAATATTTTGTTATAGTTCAGGGGCTTTATTGTAAATACACAATAGTTGTAAATTGTGTGTGTGTCTATATATATATATATAGTTCAGTTAAGGTGATGTGATACGGATTTGAGAGAATTGTCAAGCAAGAAAGCTTTCAAGAACTTCAATGTAATATTCTCTCATCTCAATCTAAGCATTCGATATTATGTGACTGAATTGTTAATTGTTCATATTCATTGTTTGTATGTGAATGAATTGCTAGAAATATGAATTATCAGCCTCGAAGTCATTTATTTATTAATTTACTTTATTATAGGAACGCCAAGAGCGTCTTAACTCTGGTGGCAGTTTAATATATGAGCAGTTGGGCACAAAGAAAAGTGTACACTTTTGCTTTCCTATTTTATGCGTTATTTCAGCGAACTCCACTTGATTTTTTTCTTCCATTTCTTTTTTACTCTATGGACCGTATCTGCTAATTTTCTTTCCCTTAAATAGTTAAATTCAATTTAAAATTTGGCTTTTCTTTTTTTATTGGGGATTTTAACAATGTGCTTGATAATTGCAACTAGGTACCCCTTTATATGTGAAAAAAGTGTAGTTTATTTGAACGTTGAACTGGGTTTGTTTGTTTGTTTATAATTTATTAATCATCTGTAGTTTTTCTCTTGGATTCTTTCATTTATGACCAATATATTTGAGGGAACTATTGATTATCATAAAAAGTTACGGTATTTTGCTGATTCTTGAGATGAGTATGAATGCGATTCAGTTGTTTATTTATTTGGCAAATGGTGTTCACACTTTTCTTGGATTCTTTGACTACTCAGATGTGGTTTGATCAGATGAAAAAAGTCAACAAAGACCTACATTCGATTTATATATATTGAGTTCCAATTTCATCTCCAAACCTTTTATTTTCTTTTGGGTAAAAGCTGATAAATGATGGAAGGAAGAGGATGTCTATGAGACAGATGATGTTGATCTTCTATGTAAAAGGAAGTGGCTAAGAGAGAATCCCACATCACACGAGTAAAAGATACATGAGACTGGAAACTACCCTTATATAAGCCAATTCCCAACACAAAAGAACTCATACCTTTCTCGGCGTTTGGAAACTACCCTTATATAAGCCAATTCCCAACACAAAAGAACTCATACCTTTCTTCAAGGTTCTTCGAAGCATGGAGTTAAACTTCTTTCATTTCACAAAAAAGCAGCAGCAGTCCCTTGCTCTCTCCCTCTCGTCGATCGACCGATCATCCACCACTGGCGACGCCTCCGATCAGCGGCCACCTGAGACACCACTTCACCGGCGACACAGGTACATTCTTCATATTCTCTCTCGATCTATCTTTCTTCTACTCACGGAGGCTCCTCACTCACACATCACCAGCTCCTCACCGGCGCCTCCTCACTCACACATCACCGGCGCCTCTTCTTCTCCGTTTTTGTTTGCTGCACCGCCAGAGCTCCTGCTCTGTTTTTGTTTGCTGCTGATGGCCACCACAACACACACATTCACGCACAATGGACACACACACTCACACACTACAGACGCACACACACTCACACACTGGAGATACTCTCACAAACACACACAGAAAATTGTTTATATATACTTTTTGTTTTGTTTATGTAAACTTTGGGGTATAATTTATAGATATATAACTTTTTGTTGTGTTTATGTATTATTTTAGGGTAAAATTTTTGGATTTATAATTTTTTTTTTTTGTGTTTATGTATAATGTTAGGTTATAATTTATAGATCTATAATTTTTGTTGTGTTTATGTATAATTTTTGAACGAAAGATGTAACACATATTCAATCAATAATAACCTTGTTTTTTGATTCATTACTAACATTGTATGACGTTTTAAATTGTTGTTTTAATGCATTTGTGACTAAAAATATGAATCAAATGATTATATACTTAATCGGAGTTATAACAGCTGAGAAATATTTTTTATAATTTTTTATAATTTGTTTTGATTCAGTTTAATCAATTCGATCAAATAATGCTTGTAATAAATCAAGGATTCCATCGATTCAAATTATGTGTAAGATATTAGTATCTACTCATGTGATCGCTCTATTTTTTTATTTGATTTCTATAGTAATTTGGCCCACCCAAAAATTAATTTCTGGCTACGCCACTGAGCATATATATATATTTTTACTATGTGTATTTATAATTGAGATCATATCAAGTCAATCTATGATATCTTACCAAGTGACATACTGACATTTACCAAAAAACAAAATAAAAAAACATGAAGTTCATGCATTTTAGAGACTAGTCTATTTACTTGCTAACAGATTGGGTCATATTCAAATCAACATTAGTGTGAGAATGAATAGACTTATTATTGTAACGAGTATCTTATACCCGCGCGTTGAAGCGGGACCAAATGATAAATTACCAATAATAAGATCATAATGATATTTGACGTTTTTTTTATAAAATGTAATATTAAAAGTTATAACAAAAAAAACATAACAGTTATATTATATATAAAATAAAAAGCAGGTCAGGTTCATGTTTGTCTGCCTAATTATGATAGTTCTAACGGTAACAAATTTTATATTGAAATGTAAACAAAAATAATGCGATAATAATGAATATCTTCGAATTTCTATAGAACATAATATAACAAAAATGTCATATATTATATATAAAGTGATAAAATAAGTCAGTTATTTACCCCGGCAAAAAATATAGATAAAACTAAATGTGATCATAATGATATATTTTTATAACGAAGCAAATGTGACGACAAATTAAAAAAATGAATTTTTTTTCTCAAAATAGTTTTTTGAGAAATAGTGTCGAAAATCTTGAGAAATATCTTTTTTTAAAAAATTATAATGAAGCAAATGTAACAATAAATTAAAAAAGAATAGAATATTTTTCATCAATATAGTTTTTTATATCATTCTTCTATGTGTTCGTTTGTAATACGTCGGTAATATTTTTATTTGAAACAAAATAAAGTTATAAAAAATATAATAAAATAAAAAAATTGAACAAAACAATTATAAATATTCAAACATTGAAAGTTAATATTAAAAAAAATACCAAACATAATATGTTTGCCACGTTATAATAAAATAAAGAAACAGAACAAAACAATTATGAATATTCAAACATTGAAAGTTAATATTTAAAAAAAATACCAAAGATAAATTAAGATGTTTGCCATTTTAAAGCGTTGAGGTGTTATGTCAATTTTAATATCACTAATTTTAACAGGAATCGAAAACAGCACCAAATGGGTAGAACCCTATAGCTCTAACGAGCTGCTCCACAGAACCACATGTCAATTTTTTGAGAAACGCGGTATTCATATATAACAGTTTTAAGCTGCCTGGCACTATTCAATGAACAGTGCCAAGTTTGAAAATGGTATAATTAGTAATAGGGCCTCTGCGAACACAGGCTCCCGTTGTCACAAGAAGTATTTAATAATTTAGTAATGTATTAAGGTTTTCAAGGAAATTTCAAAGTTTTGATATTGCTTTTCATCAATTATCCAAATATCAATATTCACAAGTACAAACAACAAATGGTGGTTATGATTTTCATGTGTGTTTTTATAATATACAGAGTTCCTATTATGGGTGTGTGGCCAGAAGCTGGGAATATACTGAAATGTGACTAAATTAACCAAACCCGTATCCATATGGTTTTCATAATTACCAGTATGGGTTGTCCATATGGTTTTTCATAATTACCAGCATTAACCCATACGATTTTTCTTGATTACTTGCATCAGTTCTTGGTCTAGATTTCCTGCAGAACAAATCCAATCTAAAGTTCTATCATAATGAACTGCAGGCTACATACAAAACAATATAACTTAATCACCTTCTTGGTTTAAACTTTTGATTGTTGGAGGCAACCTTTGTAAGGAAAACCTCCTCAAAAATAGGCGTGTGCCATTTGTAGTAACGAGCAAACGGGATTCTTTAGTAAAAGGCGAAAGAATAGTTCGCGTGACTTTTGAAATTCATTGGGTGGCCCTATTTATGAATCTGGTTTACACTACATCTGTGTTCCCCTACCAACGTGGGATTCCAGCAACTTTGGCTCGTGCCGGATTGATTTCACAAATTCAGTTCTTAATTCTGTGGGGTTTGAACTTCGAAGTCCATTTTTCACATATTGATTCACTATTTACAAAGTACATGCTAACTATTTTACCAGAAATGTGTAAATAAGTAACATATTTTAGATCGGATAGGCGTACAAAGATTGAGCTCATCCACACAGCTTGAAGTTTTAGTTGGATCAAGAAACACGAAGACCTAATGCATAGTGAAATTAAGACCCATATCAAATCTAATGCTACATCCAATCTTCGAGTTCAATGTGCTGGCTGCTGTATTATCATCAAATCAACTATAGTTTGAAAAAACATCAAGACTTAATGTTTGGACCCCATGGCATTCAAATCATTGATTCGCCACTAACCACATCGTGTTCATATGTTAAGCACATAGTGAACGCTTTTGTTATTGTAATTCAACAAAGTGTTAAGCACGCTATGCTCAATTGGTTAAATATGTTGGGCTCTAACATATTTGACAGTTATGTGTCTGAGAAACCATATTTGACAGTTTTTTCTTGTGTTTTTCAACCGACAGACATTTCTAACTTGATGCACGCTCTCTAAACACACATGCAACCATAATTGTTTATCAATGTATTGATTCCTAATTTGATAATCTTCTGTACAATATATTCAAGCTTGCCTTCCAAATATCTTCAAATCAGATAACATGAATATACATACAGAATCAGAAAAGAAAAAGATAAATTATTACTTCAAACTTTTATGTCAATGGTAGTTCATTTCATTGATACATAATCAAATCAAAGACAGTAGTATAGACCAAAGAAACATTAGGACATTATGTTTGACAGGGACGTAGGCTCGACCACTTGGGCCGACCTTAGGCTGGCACCCCTCCCAGGTGCAATGGAGGTCACCAACCTAGACCATGAGGCTTCTTGATCTCCCATTGATCCCGTCCAGCTAAGTATGTATTAAGTTCTACAACGCCTTTCTTAAATGGGTATTCCCACTTCTGCAGGTTTAGTTCTGATATATAGATGTGGGATGCTTCCAACTTGAAACAAGTAGAATTATATGAAATGCTGTATACTATTCCTAAAGCAAAGTGAAAATTAAAATTTCTTTGTATCATTTAGCAAAAGTTTTCAAAATTTTGTTTAGACATTGTTCAAGTGTACATTCCCTAATGAGAAGTAAACTGAATTTCATAACTAATTGCCCGCTACATATAGAGAACTAAATTACTTAAAACTATTTATTGATTGTTGGAGGCATCCTTTAAAAAGAAAACCTCTACAAAAATAAGCATATGCCACTTGATGGAAAGAATAGTTCGATTTGCACTCATCACATGGCTGCATGATCATTGAAGCTCGTTGGGTGGCCTTCTTGATGAACCTTAGACTGATTTGCATTCCTTTACAACGGCCAGTGTACGATTGACGATTGCGTATGACTGAATCCATTAATCCATGATGTGCACTTCAAAGTTTTTCATTGTCATATAGCCAAAACTCAGTAGTTACAAATCATTTAAACAGATTTAGGACAAAATATTTGAATCAACCTCAGTAAAATAATTTACTTATGAGTTCGCAATTAAAGATTTAAATGGTTAAGTGACAGACTTAAAATTCTGAATTTAAATTTAAACCATCAATTGTTAGAGGCTTCCTTTAATAGGAAACCACTCCAAAAATTGGCGTATGCCACTTGTTATGACAAGCACACGATATCTATACTATATATAATAAGAAAACCACTTGGAGTTTCTGGACCATTGGATGGAAAGAAATCAATGGTGCATATTAATGACAATTCATAATTATTTATGAAATGTCTCTTATACCCTTAATTAAAATCAATAATTATACATATGCCATTATTTTAATTCATTTTCCAAATTTACTACATTACCTTAATTACATTAAATTTTGATTTTAATTTTTTTATTAATGAATTAATATTTACCTAAAATAAATATGTGTCATTATTATCCTTAATGATCATAGTTAAATTCAAATGTAAAAATTTGAATTTAAACGTAGAAGTGTAGTAAATAAAGTTAAAAATTTTTGTTAATTATTTTGCTAACAAGATTTAAAATTTAATTGATAAAACTTCAATTGTGAATATGATAAATTTGATTGTTGTTTTTCAGATATTCCATTTTTATATTTTATCATTTTCAAAATATATACACATTCACATAATTGAAGTTTTTTGTTTCTTACATTGATATTTCATATTTGAAGTTAATAAAAATTAAAAGAAACATTTTTTGCAAGCACATATTATCTGTTTTTAATTATATAATATAATAATATTTTTTAAATAATATCAAGCAACTAAGTATTTTTTTATCTTTAATTTAACTAGCTTTCAATTTTTTATTTTAATATAGATGTGGGATGCTTCCAACTTGAAACAAGTAGAATTATATGAAATGCTGTATACTATTCCTAAAGCAAAGTGAAAATTAAAATTTCTTTGTATCATTTAGCAAAAGTTTTCAAAATTTTGTTTAGACATTGTTCAAGTGTATATTCCCTAATGGGAAGTAAACTGATTTTCATAACTAATTGCCCGCTACATATAGAGAACTAAATTACTTAAAACTATTTATTGATTGTTGGAGGCATCCTTTAAAAGGAAAACCTCTACAAAAATAAGCATATGCCACTTGATGGAAAGAATAGTTCGATTTGCACTCATCACATGGCTGCATGATCATTGAAGCTCGTTGGGTGGCCTTCTTGATGAACCTTAGACTGGTTTGCATTCCTTTACTCCTTTACAACGACCGGTGTACGATTGCGTATGACTGAATCCATTAATTCATGATGTGCACTTCAAAGTTTTTCATTGTCATATAGCCAAAACTCAGTAGTTACAAATCATTTAAACAGATTTAGGACAAAATATTTGAATCAACCTCAGTAAAATAATTTACTTATGAGTTCGCAATTAAAGATTTAAAGGGTAAAGTGACAGACGTAAAATTCTGAATTTAAATTTAAACCATCAATTGTTAGAGGCTTCCTTTAATAGGAAACCACTCCAAAAATTGGCGTATGCCACTTGTTATGACAAGCACACGGTATCTATACTATATATAATAAGAAAACCACTTGGAGTTTCTGGACCATTGGATGGAAAGAAATCAATGGTCCATATTAATGACAACTCATAATTATTTATGAAATGTCTCTTATTCCCTTAATTAAAATTAATAATTATACATATGCCATTATTTTAATTCATTTTCCAAATTTACTACATTACCTTAATTACATTAAATTTTGATTTTAATTTTTTTATTAATGAATTAGTATTTACCTAAAATAAATATGTGTCATTATTATCCTTAATGATCATAGTTAAATTCAAATGTAAAAATTTGAATTTAAACGTAGAAGTGTAGTAAATAAAGTTAAAAATTTTTGTTAATTATTTTGCTAACAAGATTTAAAATTTAATTGATAAAACTTCAATTGTGAATATGATAAATTTTGATTGTTGTTTTTCAGATATTCCATTTTTATATTTTATCATTTTCAAAATATATACACATTCACATAATTGAAGTTTTTTGTTTCTTACATTGATATTTCATATTTGAAGTTAAGAAAAATTAAAAGAAACATTTTTTGCAAACACATATTATCTGTTTTTAATAATATAATTTAATAATATTTTTTTAAATAATTTTAAACAACTAAGTATTTTTTATATTTAATTTAACTAGCTTTCAATTTTTTATTTTAATTATATATAAATTTTATAATAATTTATTTAAATATAAAAAAATATGTATTTTCAAAATCAACCCATGTATTAACCTATATATTATAATAAAACAAAACAATTCATGTCACATGTCACTTCTACAATACAAGAAAATTTTATTTTTCCACATCTTTTTCCAAATTTAACCCTTAACTTAATTGCATTAAATTTTGACTTTATTTTTTTTCATTAATTAATTAGTAATAATTTAGATTTTGTAACATTTAAAATTAATGTTTACCTAATATAAATATCTATCATTATTATTAATAATAATCATAATTAGATCCAAATGTAATAATTTGAATTAGTTGTGTAAATTATTATTATTATGTATGATAAAGGAAAATATCAAATGTCACGTGTCACCTCTACGTTCACCAAAAAGATAATTACAACTTATAAAAAATAAAAGATAAATAGAATTTAATATTTTTAAAAAAGATAAATATACTCTATTTATTAATCTGTAAATAATTAAAAATAAACACAATTATTATTTTTGTATGTTTTTATTTTTACTCATATACATTTTATATAAATAAATTTATATAAAAATATCCACGTAATACGTGGGTTATAAACTAGTTCTTTAGTAAAAGGCGAAAGAATAGTTCGCTATGTGCTCATCACATGACTGCGTGAGTTCAAAAACATATAAAACAATATAATTTGTTAAATTTTTATTGGTGCTCACGGTGCTTATTATTAAATAGTGCTTAAATGATCCTCATCTTTACTACTAATAAAGCGTTTAAGTTTTTACTATTTATAATGCATAAGATACAACTTGACAAAGCAAGTCTTGAATTTAAGGCTTACAACTAATCAAAGCATCATGTATATGTGATGCAAAACAAATAATAACATATTTTTTTTTGTAAATTTTGAATTATTGGGAGTCCCGACTTTCTTCTCGTTGACAGAATTCTCCTTGTCTGCTTGATAATCGCCTTCCAACAACACGCCTCCTGCAGCCACCGCCTCCCCGCTGCCACCCTGACGCCTTCACACAACAAGCCGACCTTCCCAACAGCCGCCCCATGCCCCCCCCCCATCGCTAATCACCAACACCCCACCAGCCACCCTTCTACCGTCGCGCAACACTCCCAATCGCCGCCATCTTCTTCTGCCTCCAGCCCTTCTATGCTTATCCCTCTGATTAATCCCCATACTTCGGTCTCGGTCACCACCACCACCACCCTTTGTGTCGCTCAGTCCACCACAACCCTCAACCCTCCGGTCACAATTCTTTCTCCCCTAATTTTTGACTGCTGCTCCTTCCTGTGTCCAATCCTTATCTCTTCTTGTGTATCATGTTCATCTTCGTATATTTCTGTGTGTAGCTTTGAGATGACTCTCGTGATTCAAATTGCAATTTTAGGGTTCCATTTAGGTATTGCAACTTTTTGTTTTGCATATTCGATATATTGGAGTTTTTTTTTAAATACTAACGCCTTTAATTTACGAAGTGCTTTGTTAATGAATGTCACTTGCATATTGTATTTTAAGTATGTGATGTAGATTCTTTGCGAGATTGAAACTTTGTTAATAGTTTGTGTTTCCAGCAAAAGGAGGCGAAAGAAGAAAATTCGTAGAATCTTTGATGATGCTGAGATAGGAGAAGATACTAAAAGAAAATTTGCAATCGAAAAGGTATCCACATTTTTTGCTGAATTTTCATGTGCCTGGGAAGCCTGGTCTTACGCGGATTTGGCTATAAAATCAAAAGAATGAAGAAAGCTAAGTTATACCATCAAACTCACGGAATGACAAATAGAAACGAGATACAGATACTAAGACGTTTGCTAATATCTAGCCACTTAGAAGGTAAAATGATGGATTACCTACAAACTAAACTAAACTACGAAATGCATGAATGCACCTAAGATAGAAATTAAACTAAGATACTTCAACTAAAATGAGAGATAAAGAAAGTCTATGATTGCTAAAGTGTGTGGAAACCCTCGATGGGGTGTATTGCATTCATCTCATTAGTATAAATAGATTACATATTTACAGATGAGACCCCGACACTATACATTATTTAACACACCCCCCTCAGTCGCAGCTGGAGGAGGACTAATGCTAAGACTGGACTTAAATTGTAAAAACACCTGTGTAGGAAGACCTTTAGTAAATATATCTGCTAACTGATGAGAGTAGGGCACATGCGACTGATATGGTCATATTTATACATATTTTTGGCATCATTTCCCTTACAATTTGGTCGGTTTTGCTCTCGAAATACGTGAAATAGATATCTAATTCATTCATTTTTGTGATTCATAGGACAAAAGAGGTTTTATCGACGAAGGAATGAACATCGAAGAAAAACCGACAAACTTTGAAGCCCCGACGAGTTCTCGTGGATTTTCTAGAAGAAAAGAAGCGAAATTGGTGAATTTTTGGAGCCTACGACCGTAGAAGGGGAAGCCTACGACCATAGGAGGTACAAGGAGCATTACTGTGGGCTAGGGCACAGGTTTAACCAAGTCAACATGGCCTACGACCGTGGAGCTTAAGGCCTACGGTCGTAGGCGGCGCAGAATCCTTATATACAGAACAGATTCGGCCAGAACGAGGAGAGAGCTGATTTTCTCGATTTCCAGCATATTTTTACGATTTTTTTACAGTTTTTCTTCCCATATTCAAGTAGGTTTAAGGTAGTTTTAGTTGATTAATCATTCGGGATTGATATTCGCGTGGATTGAAGCATTCGGTTAGCGGTAATCGTTGGTTTTCGTCACTTTTTGCAAGATTTCGGTACATTCGTCCCTTTTTCTTTCGTATTTCATAATGAATGCTATTAAGTTTTGTTTATTTTCTGTTTTTATTATGGATCGTGAGTAGTTTTCTTGTTCACCCGCTTGGGATGATGAATTCTATGTATTAATTGGCATGGTTTTGGATTGATTGACGGTTTATGGATTATATTTACTAGATTTTTGATGTTCTTCATATATTTATGTTAAAAATCAGATTTTTATCAATCGTTTAGCATTGTTTAGCGAAAATAATTGTTGGTTGAATCTGCGTTTTTAATAAAAATTGAAACTTTGGATGAAAAATTGATAATTGATTATATTTTCTAGGCATTGTGTTGCGATAATGATTTTGTGATGAATTATTGATCTAGAACTTTGCGTGTTTCTTAGTTTTTAGGCATTGTGTTGCGATAATAAAACTAATAATCCGTAAAGCTTGATTTCCAAATAAATAAAGTTGGTTGGTTGAATTCTCGGTATCAATTGATAGTTTTTAGCATCTTTTTGCGATAATAAGATTGTTGGTTAATATTGGAATTCAGTTCAATTAACTTTATTGTTTTCACGTGTTTCGTCATGATTTAATCTTTATTTGGAGAAATCTAATATTCGGTAGATTAATCCATAATTCCGGGCTTAAGTGAATATTTATAATTGGTTATTAACCGATTTATCTTTAATCGATCAATTCAGACCGCCGCCAATTAATTATAGTTTTTAAATTCCAAGTGGGTGACGTTTTCGTAATATAAGAGTTTCGTAAATTTCAATATCATTCTTTACTTGCTTAAGTTATTTCTAAATTGACTTTGCTTTTGTTAGTTGGTTCGTATTATATAGTTGTCCTTTCTTGGTGCGTTCGTTAGTTTAGTTTAAGTCGTGTTTGCTAGATTTAGTTTTTAATTATTTTGAAAAACCCAAAAAAAAATTAGTTTAACTTGTTATTCACGTGTTACTTAGTTTGCATTAGTTATTCAGATAATTAATTTTAATTATTGTCTCTAGTTGATAATTTCTTCACAAATTCCGAAATAGCTAAATATTGGTTTAGGTTGTAGTATTGGAGTCTCCTTTCTTTATTCCGTTCCCTGAGTTCGATAAATCCTGGGTGATTCTTGAAGCTATATTGCACACGATTGGTACACTGCCAGTTGTGTAATTTATACTTTGGGTTCATTTAGACATTAAAACCTGAGGTGTGTTTTGCACGCGTCAGCGACAAACGCACTTGCCCCAAAGCAACACGTTCTCTTACAAAGTGTAAGTCAAGTTCCACATGTTTGGTTCGTTGATGCTGTACTGGGTTATTAGCTAGATACATGGCACTTACATTATCACAAAAAACAACTGTGGCACGTGAAAGAGGTAGATGTAACTCAATCTAAAGATTACGAAGCCAGGCAGATTTGGCAACAACGTTAGCAATACCACGATATTCAGCTTCCGCACTAGAACGGGACACAACATGTTGGCGTTTAGAAGACCAAGAAACAAGATTGTCACCTAGAAAAATGCAGAACCCAGAAGTGGACCGGCGTGTTTCAGGACAGCCAGCCCAATCAGCATCAGTGTAACAGACCAAACGATTTACGGAGGATGGACGGAGAAAGAGCCCATGAGTGATAGTAGAATGCGTTTGAGAGCATTCATATGTGGTTGGCGAGGATTATGCATAAACAGACATACTTGCTGTACAGCATATGCGATTTCCGGATGAGTGATCGTGAGGTACTGTAAAGCACCTGCAAGACTACGATACAGAGTCGGATCATCGACTGGTTTGCCAGAGGAGGGAAGTTTGGACTTAGTCTCAGCTGGTGATGAGCAAGGATGACAAGTATCCATGCCAGCACGGGAGATGATTTCTTGGGCAAAAACTGATTGAGACAGAAAAAGGCCCGAAGAAGAACGTATGGCGGAGACCCCTAGAAAGAAGGAGAGAGCACCAAGGTCAGTCATTTTGAACTCAGATGAAAGACGAGAGATGACATGGTTGACCAGAGATTGGGAGGAGGCCGTCAGAATAATGTCATCGACATAGAGTAGTAGATAGATTGTATCACGACCGTGATGGTAAACGAAGAGGGAGCTGTCAGATTTACTTGAATGGAAACCGAGAGAAGTAATGAAGACAGCAAAGCGATGAAACCAAGCACGAGGAGCCTGTTTGAGACCGTAGAGGGCTTTTTGAAGGCGACAGACATGCTGTGGGAAGGAAGAATGAACATAGCCAGGGGGTTGTTTCATATAGACTTCCTCCGATAATTCGCCATTGAGAAAAGCATTTTTAACATTAAGCTGATGAATCGGCCAGTTTAGGGAGAGGGCAATGCTTAGGACCATTCTGACAGTAACTGGTTTGACAACAGGGCTGAAAGTTTTGTCATAGTCAAAACCAGGCATTTGAGAAAAGCCTTGAGCCACCAGACGGCCCTTGTAACGCTCAAGGCGACCCTGACTATCGAACTTGTGGCGATATAAGTTGGCTAACTTATGACTTACCACAAGGTTTAAGAGAAAGTAGATTACCTTGGTTGAATGACATGTGGGAGCTTGCACCAGTGTCCATATAGTAGTTGTTATCCTGATGCTGTTGTGGCGGCTGAGCAGACATTGAACTGAAGAGAGCTGCTGGATCTGTGAACTGAGGCGGAGCTGCATTGGCAGGAGAGACTGGAGGAGGCGCAACATAGAGTGCCGATGGAGTGTGAGTCCCGGGATGAGTTGGTGTGGAAGACACCGGCTGACGATAGTTACCTCCAAACTGAGAAGCCTGAGATTGCTGATGTAATGCATTCTGAAGAAGCTGAAGAAGTTGATTGTTGAAAACCAGTGGGGCACTTGATTGACCTGCATCACGAGAATAACCTGTAACAGAAGTAGTGCTGTTAAAAGACCCCCCTCCCGTGTTACCTTTAGTTGCAACCCGTCCTGTGTTTCTGTTTCCCCGATTATTTTTATTTTTCCTTTGCCATTATTATTATTGCTAGACGTGGAATAAAGGGCAGTGGTAAAGGGAAGGTGAGGGTTCAAGGGTAGGTTCGGGTTGGTCTTCACGTGACTCATGCAAAAGTAACATGTTTTTGGCTTTAAGAAAGGAGGGAAAGTGTTTGGTATGTGTGATGACATCAATTAAGCTTTGACAGGATGAGGGTAAATTCTGTAGAATTTGCAAGACAAGATCCTGATCAGTAATTTTAGTGTCAACATCAGCAAGGGAGTCAGCAATATCTTTTAGTGTGTGACAGTAATCAGTGATAGAAAGAGCACCCTTTTTGGTGTTTCGAAAGAGGGTTTGAAGTTGGAGGCTACGAGATAATTTATTATTTAAAAAATGAGCATCCAAGGCTTCCCAAAGGTCGTGTGCAGTGCAGTTATCTTTTGTGATGAGGTTAAGTAGATTTGGTTCACATGTAGAGTAAAACCATGATTTAATACGAGAATCAATGGCCTCCCAATCCTCATCATCAACACTGGTTGGTTGAGATTTCCCAGTAATATGACCCATGACTTTTGCCCCTTTACACACATCAGTAAAAATACGACGCCACAGTTTATAGCGAGACCCATCAGTTGTTAATTTGAAACTGAACTGAGGGTAGACATTACCGATAGCAAAAACAAGTTGGGAAGCAGTTGGGTTGGTTGTTGGTGGAATATTTCCAGTCATGACTAATAATAATAGTTATAAATGAAAAATAAAAAATAACCGGAAAATAAAAAACAAGAACGAGCTCACCAAGGGTTTTAAGAGGGAGGCAGTCGGCGGCTATGACAACGGCAACTAGGGCAGCGGCGGCTAGGTCAGCAACGGCCTAGAGACAGCGGCGGCTAGGGCAGCAGCGGCTAGGGCAGCAGCAGCGCGGACAGCAGCAGGTCTGAAGATGGTACCGGTCGCAGGGGAGGGCGGCGCACAGGCGGTCGACGCCGCAGGGGCGCAGATGCGGCGGGCGGCGCTGAAGCTTGGCCGAAGGAGGAGGTTGGCGGCGGCGGGACTGATGAAACCAGGCGACAGCAGCGGCGGTTGCAGGTGGGCGGCGCAAGGGAAGCCGCGGCTAGGGTTTTTCAGGTAGGCGCAGAATGTGATCCGCGGCTAGGGTTTCCAGGGGAGCGGCGCAAAGGAGGAAGCCGGCGCACAGGGGTTGCAGCCGAGGGAGTCGCTGACTGTGTGTGCGGCTAGGGGTTGCAGCCGAGGGAGGGAATCGGTGGAGTAGGGCGGAAGCGTGTAGGCGGCCGGAAAAAGAATACCGGCGGGAGCTGATTTTCTCAGGCCAAGGAAAGAAAAAAGAAAATAACCTAATTTTTTAGAATTACGGTTAGGCTTGATACCATGCTAAAGTGTGTGGAAACCCTCGTTGGGGTGTATTGCATTCATCTCATTAGTATAAATAGAGTACATATTTACAGAGGAGACCCCTACACTATACATTATTTAACAATGATGATCCAAACTATCAAAAGCAAATAAGCAAGATAAAGATCAAATAATAAAAGCAACACCCACTTGGAATTGTTCATTATGATTTACGAAAACGAACTAAGTGAATAAACTCTTACGATGTTTTAGTTGAAAACATAAAAAAGTTAGAACTAAATCCAACCGTTTTAACATTTAAAGCACAAATGTATGTCAATCAAGTGCGCACAAGACAATTAAAGAACACATCCCACTAATTTTAGGAATCAAGTATGGAGTTCTCAAGTATTCCCCAACCCCATAAAAGTAGCGAAAATATGCATTTTACGAAAGACTCAACCAACTAAAACTAGCTTTTAAAACCAAAACTTTCTACACGTCAAGCGCTGGAATGGGTTTCAAACATTCATTTTAGTCGATCAAACACATATCATATTCATGGAACTTAAAGACCAAATTAACCCTATGATCATAATAATGCTAAGGATCAATTTCAAGCAATAACTTCACAATTTATTAACTAGTTACCCTTTCATTATCACAATAATGCTAGAAATAGCAACAAACTAACAAATCACACAAATTGGATATAGTTTGTAAAAATCAGTATTTAAATTCAATTCTCATGATCACAATAATGCTAGAAAATCAAACTTAACACTGATTTTGTTAATTCGAACGCATCAATTAAATCATACACAATTGAGACATACAATTTTCCAACTAAACCTTTAAAATCTCTTCATATATCCATCAAGAAACAAAATCCAAGTGAGTGTTAACAAAACTATTCCCTAATCATGCTAAGAACAATAAAATAAACGAAATCTAAACTACAACAACCATCCGAGAAAGTTTAAGGAAAGATTGTACCAAAACCGTAGCTAAAAGATGAAATAGGTGAAAAAATCGTAACTGAATGCTTCGAATCACCAAGGAAAACCGAATGCTTTAGCTAATCTAACCCTAACTATGCTTGAAAAACGAAAACCCTACCCACACCTACTAATCGCACCTTAAAGTGTGTGAATATTACGGCTATACTTAGATAAAAACGAACGTAACCCTAGTTTGGTCGCTGCTCTCTTTTTAATCAGATCTCACGTGACAAAAGTCATGGTCATGACAAAAGTCGTGGTCACGAGCTGACTGGTTATGGGAAAACTCGGAAACTCATTCCAGCTTCAATGGACGACGGCTAAATCCGTGAATTCAACGTTTTCGCTCTAGTTTTCATCTTTTTTGCAACATGGCGGCTTCAAACCTACGAAATAAAAATATGAAGCAAATCAATACCATTTCCACGATTATCGAAGCTAAAACCGTCAAAATGTAAGACAAAATGATACAAAAAATATATACAAATGACATCATATCAAAGTCATTTATCTATTAATTTACTTTATTATAGGAAAGCTCTTTACTCGCTGGAAGATATGGGCAGTTGGGCACAAAGAAAAGAGTAAACGTTTGCCTTCCTATTTTATGTGCTTGATTTTTTTCTTCCGTTTCTTTTTACTTGATCTTTCGCGGATTTTCAAATCAAAAATTAAAGAATGAAGAAAGCCTAAGTTATACCAAATACCACTCGCAGTGTACCAGTCGTAAATAGTATAGCTAGAAGCTGACCTCGGGAATTATCGAACTCAGGGAACGACAAATAGAATCGAGATACCGATACTAGGATTGTCACTAATATCTAGCCACTTAGAAGGTACAATGATGGATTACCTACAAACTAAACAAAACTAAACTACAAAATGCATGAATGCACCTAAGATAGAAATTAAACTAAGATACTTAAACTAAAATGAGTGATAAAGAAAGACTATGATGATCTAAACTATCAAAAGCAAATAAGCAAGATAAAGATCAAATAATAAAAGCAACACCCAATTGGAATTGTCTTTAGAATTTATGAAAAGGAATTAAGTGAATCATACTCAGGATGTTTTAGTGGAACAAGTTAGAACTAAATCCAACCTTTTTAACATTTAAAGCACAAATGTATGTCAATCAAATGTGTACAAGACAATTAAAGAACACATCCCACTAATTTTGGGATTCAAGTATGGAGTTCTCCAGTATTCCCCAACCCCATAAAACTAGCGAAAACATGCATTTTACGAAAGAATCAACCAACTAAAACTAGCTTTTAAAACCAAAACTTTCTACACGTCAAGCGCTCGGAATCGGTTTCAAACATTCAAATTAATCAAACAAACACATATCATATTCATGGAACTTAAAGATCAAATTAACCCTATGATCACAATAATGCTAAGGATCAATTTCATGTAATAACTTCACAATTTATCAACTAGTTACCATATCATAATCACAATAATGCTAGAAATGACAACAAACTAACAAATCACAAAAATTTGATAAAGTTTGTAAAATCAGCATTTAAATTCAATTCTCATGATGACAATAATGCTAGAAAATCAAACTTAACAACGATTTTGTTAATTCCAACGCATCAATTAAATCATACACAATTGACACATACACTTTTCCAACTAAAACATCAAAATCTTTTCATATATCCATCAAGAAACAAAATCCAAGTGAGTGTTAACAAAACTACTCACTAATTGGCTAATAACAATAAATAAACAAAATCTAAACTAAACAAAACCTATTCAGAAAGTTTAAGGAAAGTTGTACCAAAACCGTAGCTAAAGTGATGAAATAGGTGAAGAAATCGTAACCGAATGCTTGAATAACCAAGGAAAACCGAATGCTTGAGTCAATCTAACCCTAACTATGTTTGAAGAACGAAAAGTCTACCTACACCTACTAATCACACCTTAAAGTGTGTGAAAATTGCGGCTATACTAAGATAAAAACGAAGGTTACCCTAATTTGGTCGCCACTCTCTTTTTATATATCTATATCTGATGTGTCATGGTCACGACAAGATGTTGTGATCGTGATCCTAGGTCGTGGTCATGATCCGGTCGTGGTCATGACGTGTCACATTTCAACAAAATGCAACGTGGCTTCAGAGGAGATCGACTAAGCCCGTAGATTCGTCGTTTTCACTTCATTTTCCATCCTTTTGGCAATATGGCGGCTTCAAACCTACGAAATATAAAATATGAAGCAAATCAGTACCATTTCTACATATATCGAAGCAAAAGCCGCCAAAAGATGTCATATCATTACTGTATCGACCGTATCGCTAATTTTCTTTCACTTAAATAGTTAAATTCTATTTAAAATTTGGCTTTTCTTTTTTTATTGGAGATTTTAACAATGTGCTTGATAATTGCAACTAGGTACCCCTTTATCTTGGCTCTTCTTCTGTTTTAATCTAAAAAGTTTAGTTTATTTGAACGTTGAACAGGGTTTGTTTGTTTGTTTATTTATTAATCATGTGTAGTTGTTTCTCTTGGATTGTTTCATTTATGACCCATATATTTGAGGGAACTCTTGATTACCATAAAAAGTTAGGGTATTTTGCTGATTCTTGAGATGGGTATGGATGCGATTCAGTTTTTTATTTATTTGGCAAATGGGTGTTCACACTTTTCTTGGATTCTTGATTACTCAGATGAGGTTTTGATCAAATGAAAAGGGTCAACAAAGCCCTACATTTGAATTGTGGGTTCTTTTTTGTGTTGACATTATTGTTTTATTTGGCTACTTAGGGTTCATTGAAGCTTATTTTCTCTAAAAAATGGCAAAATTCATACCCATTTGGAGTAAGTTTTGTGACTCCTTTTGGGGTCAAAATTAGAATTTAGGGTTTTGACCTTTTTTCATCTCATTATAAATGGGAACCCATGTCTTTTTCTTCACCATCATGAAATTATTTTATTCAATTTGCTGAAAGTTTAAAACTTGGGTTTAATATTAACGTCGGATCCTGATTTTTTTTTTCTTTTTAGTTGTGGTGTGTGTCAAGTGTGGATGGATTGAATGTTGTTGGTAGTTTATGCTTTATACCAATAATTTCTTTAATTAATTGTATTTCTGTGAGTGATAGTAAAATTTTATTTTCGCCGAGAAAGGACATGCAATTTTAGGCTAAGAAATATAATTGATATTGTTTTTTTTTTTACCAAAAAAAGGGACTGTAAACTTAAAAATTTATCTTCTTAATTGGTCATCAATATATTTTTTTTTTTTGTCAAATATGTGTGGAATTGGAAAATGGGTTTTATTTATGGCTGATAGGAAAATAACATAATCATATTAGAAAATTACATATCTTCATGTACGATGCTTCGACCCATGAACGTAGTGTTTTAACATTTGGGTGATTTTCACAACTTACAAGTCAATTTTATTTTGCAGGAAGGTTTTTCTTATGCCTTTATTGTTATTGATGCATTTTTTTGTGTTAACATTTGTGGAATTTGTATTCATATTTCTATAAATTATTTAGGGAGATTTTCATATATACCCCTCCAAAACATCATAATATCATATATACCCAATCTAAAATTTTAATATCATGTATATCCCTCCAAAACATCATAATATCATATATATATATATATATATACCTAATTTTAATTATTAATATCACATATATCCCTCTTAAACATCAATAATATCATATATAACCAAATTCATTAATTTAATTATTTTTATATCATTTAAAACTTATAATTAATATTGTTTATTAATTAAGGACCATTGTACCCTTACTTATTTCTTCTTTTAACTAAACTTCAAAATATCATATTTGTCCAACTTAAATTAAAATATTATATCCCTTTTAATAATTTTATATAATTTACGTTTTTAAACTTACTATATAAATTCTTCATAGTAAAACAATAACAATAAAAAAATTGTATTATGTTTTTGCTCGTTTGTAATCAAATCGTATCGTCTTATTAAGTTTTCTTATTTGTTTTTTTCCTGCAAGTTTTATATACAATTAACTGGTTACATATTATGTTCTTTCTGTTTTTTTTCTTTTCAAATTTTATAGTTGTATTACATTTTGTTTTTTTTAAACATAGTATACATTTTTTGTTATCTATATACATTAGTTTCTTTTTTTTTTCAAGTTTGCTTTCTTTTATAATTATTGTTTTTTAAGTTTGCTTTTTTTTTTTTACTTCTTATATGTAATCTAGTATAAAACTATTTATTTACTTATTATTGTTATCATCATAAATTCAAAAAATTAAAAACCTTGACTTATGCATTTTCCAAATCCCCTTGCTCCCTTCTCTAGGTTCTCGTTGTCAAAATCACAGTTTATCTTGTCTCTGGCATCCTCATCATCGATGAAACTCTCAAAGTCTCATCTCCTTTCTCTAGCATCCTTACAAAATTAATATATATAACTCCCTAAAATATATATAATGTTATAGTTACAACCAAATATATACAATTAGTGGCATTGGATAACAAGTTATAACTCAAATAATAGATTAAATATAAAAAAAAAAGCAAACTAAAAAAACAATAATTGTAAAAGAAAGCAAACTTGAAAAAAAAAAGAATTATGCATTTAGAAAACAAAAAATATATACTAAAAAAAAAAAACGCAATACAACTATAAAATTCGAAAAGAAAAGAAAGAAAATAATATGCAATCAGTGAATTGTATATAGAAAAATTGCAAAAAAATCAAATAAGAAAACTTAATAAGACGATACGATTTGATTACAAACGAGCAAAAACATAATACAACTTTTTTATTGTTATTGTTAATTTGTTTTACTATGAATAATTGATATAGTAAAGTTAAAAACATAAATTATATATAATTATTAAAAGTGATATGATATTTTAGTTTAAGTTGGACAAATATGATATTTTGAAGTTTAGTTGAAAGAATAAATAAGTAGGGGTATAATGGTCATTAATTAATAAATGAAAATTAATTATGAGTTTTAAATGATATAAAAATAAGTAAATTAATGAATTTGAGTATATATGATAATTATGATGTTTAAGAGGGATATATGTGATATTAATAATTAAAATTGGGTATATATAATATTATGATGTTTTGGAGGGGTATATATGATATTAAAATTTAAGTTGGGTAGAAGTTTTGGAGGGGTATATATGAAATTATCCCAATTATTTATGGAGCATAAACTTCTTGTGTTGTACCCTTTTGCGAGATGTGATGTTGTTGTGGCTGTACAACTGGTAAGGACATCTGTGGCTAGATTTCCAGGTTTGATGCTCGCCCATAAATTTATTTCCGTATCTGATTTTGGGTTCTATAATTCACTGATGTGAAATCGTCAAAACCTAGTGGCAGTACCCCGACGATTTTCCATTTCTTTGCCTTTTTGTGCTTGATTTCTTGCAATACGGACATAGGCGATTTGAAGAAGACTATTGCTGTTGTGAATAATCTCTTTGGAAAGGTAAAAAATTGGAACCCTAACTAAAAATTGGAAGTATCGTTATCTGAAACTAGATCACAATCACCAAAAGAAATGTCTATTCTTAGCAATTTTGATCACAAACTCAGAAACCCTAACACCCAAAATAATCCTTTATTGTTTCTTACACAGATTCATTAATGAATTAAAATCTTAGGCTTTCTTAAATCACATCATTCTTTGTTATTTAAAAACTCAGCATTCCCCCTAGGATTTAAAATCGCAGTTACAGATTAGCAAATTACCCTTAAAAGATAATGTAAATTTTTTTGACAAAACTCTGACAAATAAAATTGTTGTATAATGCAAATCTTTCGACAGAATGCAAATAACAAAAAAAAAAAAACAAATTTATGAACCGAACGCCCCATAAGACTTGAGCTGCCTTCTAGACATAACAACGCAAAGACAACCTGAGAAAATGCTACGTGGAAGATGACTTATACCTATACCTTCTACATTGAAGTTAGAGAGCTATTCTTCCCATTGGCACTTCTTCCATTTGTCAATATACTTACGCGACTACTCCTCCGTAGGATCATGTGGCCTTACGTAAAGGTACCGAGTATGGAATTATTGAATATGTAATGGACATAAGTGAAATATTAGTGGCGTTATTCAACATTAACAAGGTGATTAGTCTTCTATATTACAGAATCCACTCCTTTGAACTATTGAAATTAACGTCATTATTTCGTTCTATTGTGGTTTTCAGTTCCTGTAATACACAACAATGAATTTCGCATGATACTACATTTCATACTAGTACCGGTCCACACTAACACATTCTGTTTCATACATTGAATTTTTTCCTGAAATCTTAAATCCAACATTATTCATTTTCATTTCATTAAATATAGCGTTGGTCAGACTCCAAAGACAGACAGTTGTTTGTTGCTTCCATTCATTGGGAATTTATCCGAAAATCATACATGGATTTTGATACTGTACTATATATTGATAGAAAACAGAGAGTACATTTTACAACAATTCTTCATGATCTTTTGGAGCTTCTGAAAATCATCTGCTGGAGTGGTTTTCTGAAGTCATTCATGGCACTATGACATAGAAGGTTTCAAATAATGTTTGCATCTCCGATGTGAAACCATAAGACTCAAGCCGCCATCTAGACGCATATATGCAAACACCACTCAACCCAAAAATGCTTGGCGGAAGATGACTTATGCCCGTACCTTCTACATATAACTCTTCTAAACATTTTAAATCTCCAAGTTTCTTCGGTAAATTTTCAATCAACGTACAATACGAGAGATGGAAATGTTTTAGACGTTTCATGACATCTCGCAACAACATACACTCTGTTAGGACCAGCTTCTCTAAACATTCTAATCGGCCAAGATCCTCGAGTAACTTTTCAAGAAGCCAACAATATTTAAGATGCAGAGATTTAACATGTTTCAACATACAGATATTGTCTCGAAGATAGATATGACAGAGTGAGCACCTCTAGAGTTTCTAGTTGGTCAAGGTCCTTGGGAACCTCCAGAATACTTCCTTCAAGTATAAGCTTTCTTAAACATCCTTGAAAAACTAACTAGCCATTGAAAAAGGTTGAGGATGATTTTAACCCTAAATATTTAAAACTATCTAACTGAAAACTAAAGATTCTAAACTATAAAGCTAAAACAGGGAAATATCACATATATTAAAAGCAACAC
Source organism: Centrapalus pauciflorus (assembly GCA_020465985.1). Taxonomy (NCBI): domain Eukaryota; kingdom Viridiplantae; phylum Streptophyta; class Magnoliopsida; order Asterales; family Asteraceae; genus Centrapalus; species Centrapalus pauciflorus. Next base: position 247,650 of record JAANYP010003357.1, on the reverse strand, counting down.
TCACTTGGATACGTTTTTAGGATTAATGGAGTAAAAGGTGTAAAAACACTTAATATGTTTTTGGTCAAAGAAAAGTAAGTTAGAATTAAATCCAACTGTTTTAATCTTTTAAGTTCAAGAGTTTGAAACTTTGATGTAAAACCGATTCATGGACATATTTTATTAATTTCGCATCATTTGGTATCAAAGCAACTGGTTTGTTTTCGATCATACTTTTTTTCCCGTATCATTTTTTATATTTCTTCTTGTTCTTATCTTGGATTTCAAGTAATAGTAGTGGAACTCGTCACAAGTTGACTTGATTACTATTATCAACAAATAAAGAAGTTGGGGTTTAGTAACGGGTGTTACACGTTACCGTTGCTAAAATCGGTAAAAAAACCAAAACTTTGTTTTTATTATATGCATATGTAAAAGTTCGTTTTAAAACTCAAAAAAAATTAAATACATCATTTCCATTTTACGCAAATTTGAAACAGTTTTTACCACATTATAATTGTGGATAATTGTGTGAAACATAACAACGTTTACAACTTTTATGAAATTTTGAAACAAATTTTGACATATGCATAGAATAAAAATAACGTTCTCGATATTACCAAAATAGGTAAAAAATTATAATTTAGTTTCTATTATAGGCATATATTAAACTTTGTTTCTCAAATCGGTAAAAATTGCAAACTTTCTATTCTATGCAATTTGCCCTTTATTAATTGTTAGTTATCTTTTTTTTCATATATGTTTTATTACACGTTTATTTGCTTGATTTGAAGTTATACAACTTTCTAATCAAATTATGCTAACATATTAAGAATATTTGAACAACACTTGTTGCATGCTCAAAAATCACTGACAGAGTTTAAAAAATAAGACTACACAACAAATCATTCTGAAGAACGAGAATCTGTAAGTTGGTATAAAGATAGTGAGTGATATTGAGAACAAACCCACAGCAGAGTCAGTCACACCACATTCACATTGATCAATCAGAATGGCTTTGTTGCACCCTACATTGGTGGCTGATAAGACCAAGTTGAAACAGGGGTTTGCATAAAAGGTGGGCTAAAAGATTGTTGTAAACCATCTTTGCGCTTGGGGCAATGACGCAGCTAATGAGGTATTAACCGAGGCGCGTCAATTGCTGGTTGAAAACTATTTCCAAACCCCCTCTTCAGCCTTGGTTTTTCTTGGGCTGTTGAGAATTTCTGGAAGGGTTCCCTTAAGGGTAAAACCCTACAACTTATTAGTTTTAAAAAGTTGTTCAAGATAATCACATGGTTGTTGTTGATTAATATAAAATTAAACTAAATGTTTTTTTTATGTATTTTGTAATTCGTTTGAAGAATTGAATATAGGAGAAGAAAAATGTTTCAGTTAGTCCCACTTGATTGGCCCATGTGTTGGAGATTGATCATCTCAAATCAGTCTATTTCAATAAATGTCCATCTCTGTGTTCTAATGTTTTTGGGTGCAAACTTGGGTCTAATAATTTTGATTGTAGTCGTTGAAGGTTGGTGAATGAAAATTGAAGAACTTGTATTGCATTCGGTTCCAGATGGTCGATTTATATATATTGAGTTCCAATTTCTTCTCCAAACCTATTATTTTCTTTTGGGTAAAAGCTGATAAATGATGGAAGGAAGAGGATGTCTATGAAACAGATGATGTTCATCGTCTATGTAAAAGGAAGTGGCTAAGAGAGAATCCCACATCACACGAGTAAAAGATACATGAGACTGGAAACTACCCTTATATAAGCCAATTCCCAACACAAAAGAACTCATACCTTTCTCGGCCTTTTGGCTAAGATCAAGACTGGAAACTACCCTTATATAAGCCAATTCCCAACACAAAAGAACTCATACCTTTCTTCAAGGTTCTTCGAAGCATGGAGTTAAACTTTTTTCATTTCACAAAAAAGCAGCAGCAGTCCCTTGCTCTCTCCCTCTCGTCGATCGACCGATCATCCACCACCGGTGACGCCTCCGATCAGCGGCCACCTGAGACACCACTTCACCGGCGACACAGGTACATTCTTCATATTCTCTCTCGATCTATCTTTCTTCTACTCACGGAGGCTAGCTCCTCACTAATTTTTCATAGTTGTCTATATTTTTATAATTTGTCAATATAATTTATATATGATGACTTCATCCAGCAAAGTTGCTCCAAATGATCCTCCTTTTATGTCATGTTCATATGCCTCTGCATGTTGCTGCCAACTATTGTTGCTACACCAGTTAGGTACCATCTATTCAGGAGGTTGAAGCATCCATGACCAGTTGTATTTGATTTGCTACTTCATATTCTAATGCTATCATGCATAATTTAAGAACTTGAGTAGTTTCAGAAACTAGTGGTTTAACTAATGATCTAAATTTGTCTTTGGTTTAGTAGATTGATTATAGTAATATTTTCACGATTAATAATAGTTACAGATTCAGATACTTGGAAACTACAACTTGATATGCTGTTGGCTTCCAATATATACATGGTAAGAAATTTCATCATTTTTTCTAGCTTTAAGCATGATGCCCTTTTGAGAATCATGGTCAGTGTTTGTTGTTTATAAGGGCATCTCTACTAAATTTCCTGAATGGTCTCATTCAAGTATGATTTTGCACTTGGTCAGACAATATCATCTTTCTAATTGATTAAAAGTAAGATTTTGTATATATCACTTCTTACGATTTTGTCTATTTTAAAACAAATCACTCCCCTGTTCTTCTTAAAACTTAATTTCTCCATAATGATTAGCTCTAGCAGTTAATCAGATTGTACTTGACAGGTTAGCTAGTGATGTTATTTCCTTGGTATACTTGTAGACATACAGAGATACATGAAAGTGGAGGAAATGAAGGAAGAGGCAGACTAGTGTCGGAGGTGTGTCAAATCTCGAGATTTTTCGATCGTTTTGTTAAGCTGCCATTTCGATTTTCCTTAAAACCATTCTGTCTTTTTTTAAAGCAGATTCGCAACGTGTTGGATCTTATACATACATATTTATTTGCATTTACTTATGACTTGTATGTATGTAGAATTATATATCTTAGTATCGTTTTAAATATATACTTTTTATATGTCCAAGGATATATATAGAGATATGTTTGTGACGGTGGACCGAAGCTATTGTGTAATGAGCCACCATTATGCAACATCCTGACAAAATGAAGAAAGCACACACTAAAATTGATTTATACACTAAAAGGCAGAATAACTTTGGTGTCTCTTAAAAAACTAGAGTAGGTTGCACAATAATTGTTAAACTCGGTTGTTTGATATTACATAGAAGCTGTTGTCTAATTAGTTCTTAATTTATTATATGATAGAACATCTTCGTCCCAGGGTGGATAAAACTCTCGAGGCATAAGGATCATCACATTCAGATGCATATGATCCATTAAACACATCTTGAACACTGCTGATGTTATTCATGTTTTACGGACACAAAGTATAGAAGTAGGACAGAAGAAAAAACAGAATTTTGGATCACAGAAATACACTAATTAATCACTATTATTTCTGAATAATCACACATACATACGGATACATTTACGATATATATAGGCTTCTGTTTTTGTGTCAACAGACACAATCGGATAAGATGCAACTGTCCTAATGACAGTTGCTGTGTAACTACCATGAACCGGTTTAGTATAATGCCGGTACTTAGGCTAATAATATTTACAATATTAATGTCACATAATAGACTAACTAAAGTTTCAATAACATTTAAATTTCTAACATTCACCCCCTAAATGTTATGAAACTTTTCAGCAATGGTGTCTTCAAACAATAACGTAGTCAACATCTTCTTGTTTCATGCTGTCATAAGAATCAGGTACTTTGCTTGTTCTTGGATCATTTTCTTCCATCTCACTGTTGGTTCTACACTGATCAGCATATACTCTTGCTGCATCAATCTGTTGCTTCTTCTGTGCAACGTTCTGGCCAAAGCTTGGCTTGTTTTGTGAACTCATAATAGCATTGAGGCAGGAACAAATGATCTTCATGAATCTTAATCAATCCAGGGGCATAGTAGGAGGGAAAGCCAAGTGCATTTGCTAATCCACTCCACTTCTCTTTACAAGTGACTTTCTCAAAGCCACCATGACTTAATACAATCTTGTATAAGTCCAGTAAGCAAATCTGTACTCCAAATAGTCTCAAAGGAACTTGGGATGCAATGTTGTTGTATGTTTTGTGATACCATCCTATGATTCTCTCAAAAGCTTTCTTCAATGCTTCTTTATTCTTCATGACAAGTTCATCCTTGTTTATTAAATCCAGGAACTTAAAAAATTCTGTTATGTTATCAACTTTGAGAGATTTGATCTCCCAATCACTTTGTTCCTGTTTTGATAGAAAACTTTTTTGTGATTTTTCAAAATCCAAGGACTTGTCGATTTCTTCAAAATAATTTGCAAGGAAATTATCTTGAAGCTTTATTCCCACTGTCTCATCAAACACATCACATGAATTGGATGGATCAAACATATGTGTTATGGTAGGGGTGAGCATGGAGCGGTTTGGATCGGTTTATGGCAAAAACCAAAATCCAAACCAAAATATCGGTTTTTAAAATTAACAGTCCAAACGGTTTGGTTTTTTCGGTTTTTGTTTCGGTTTCGGTTTGGATTTTGGTTTTTTTCGGTTTTTTTGGATTTTGTTTTTTTTTTGTCTGAAACCCCATTTTTTGATTTGTGAACTTTATTTTTTCTTTGACAAAATATGACATTTTTAACATCCAATACAATAATTATTTAATCAAACATAAAAAAAAAAAAAAAAAAAAAAAAAAAAACTTAAACTTCAAACTTCCAAGTATTCAATTTCGACAATTCAAATCATAAATTTAAACATCCACAAATGCGTCACTTGATACTTCCCACTTTCGGTGTTCGCTTGATGTTTCCCACTTTTCCAGTTCCTATTCTACCGGTTAGTAATTAAAGAATGATAAATATTTAATAAAATTTTAAAATTTAAACAAACTAATTTAATAATTAAAGAAGGTAGGTATTTAATAAATCTAAAATTTATAATATATATAAAATCGGTTTGGTTTGGATTTTTTTCAGTTTTTTAAAGGTTCAAACCTAAACCAAACTGAAACTTTCGGTTTTTGAAAATCGAGAGTCCAGACCAGTCCAAAATCCAAACGGTTTGGTTTTTTGGTTTCGGTTTTTCGGTTTTTTTCGGTTTCGGTTTGGATTTTTGTTTTTCTGCATCAATGTGTTGTCTCTTCTGTACAACACTTTCTGGCCAAAGCTTGGCTTGTCTTGTGAACTAGTAATAACATTGAGGCAGGAACAAATGATCTTCATAGATTTTCATCAATCCAGGGGCGTAATAGGAGGGAAAGCCAAGTGCATTTGGTAATCCACTCCACTTTTCTTCACAAGTGACTTTTTCAAAGCCACCATGACTTAATACAATTTTGTATAACTCCAGCAAGCAAATCTGTACTCCAAATAGTCTAACAGGAACTTGGGATGCAGTGTTGTTGTATGTTTTGTGATACCATCCTATGATTCTCTCAAAAGCTTTCTTAAATGCTTCTTTATTCTTCATGACAAGTTCATCCTTGTTTATTAAATCCAGGAACTTAAAAAATTCTGTTATGTTATCAACTTTGAGAAATTTGATCTCCCAATCACTTTGTTCCTGTTTTGATAGAAAACTTTTTTGTGATTTTTCAAAATCCAAGGACTTGTCGATTTCTTCAAAATAATTTGCAAGGAAATTATCTTGAAGCTTTATCCCCACTGTCTCATCAAACACATCACATGAATTGGATGGATCAAATATATGTGTTATGGTGCATTTCAAATCATTCGTGTCAACCTTGAACCTTTGTAACAAAAGTTGTTTCAAACTCAAGAGATTAATATTAATCTCAGGAGTATACTTAACATAGGGTATAGTGTAGGTTGCTGAATTTGTTGTGATGTCAACAGATCCAATTCCATGTGCAAATACAAAGTTATCCATATGATCTTTATCATTTACGATAAAACAATTTTTCAGGCTTTTAAAAACTTTTCGGTTTGGAGACATATGAGTGGAGATTTTAGTGTTTACATACCATATGTGATCCCAGTTCCGTTCAGCATGTATTCCCCAGCGAACCACACTTTCTCTTTATGTTCATACGGTTTCTGATCAAACTTTGAAGTGGGAATTTGGTCTGAACTTTCAGCGATCATGCTCTGCTTTCCTTTTGTTTTGTACGGGCAATCCCATGCATAATGTCCCCTCTTCTTGCAAACATAGCAATGAGATCTTCTTTGTTTTCTCTGTGTAATTGTGAGCGGTGGTGTCTGCACATGATCTTGTTGTTTTAACTTCAGGCGCTGCATCTTTTGCTTGATCCATGAGTCTTCGGTGAAACGTGCTCTGATACCAATTGTAGAACATCTTCGTCCCAGGGTGGATAAAATTCTCGAGGCATAAGGATCATCACATTCAGATGCATATGATCCATTAAACACATGTTGAACACTGCTGATGTTATTCATGTTTTACGGACACAAAGTACAGAAGTAGGACAGAAGAAAAAACAGAATTTTGGAACACAGAAATACACTAATTAATCACTATTATTTCCGGATAATCACACATACATACGGATACATTTACTGATATATATAGGCTTTTGGTTTTGTGTCAACAGACATATTCGGATAAGATGCAACTGTCCTAGTGACAGTTGCTGTGTAACTAGCATACCATGAACCGGTTTAGTATAATGCCGGTACCTAGGCTAATAATATTTACAATATTAATGTCACATAATAGACTAACTAAAGTTTCAATAACATTTAAATTTCTAACATTATAATCTCTTATGGAGATGTGTTTATCCTAAGTGTATCTTTGCTTGTTTGATTTGAAAGAGTTTGTGTGTCAAGTACTTTTATGATGACCATCTATGTGTAGCTTAATTGGTAATTGCCAACGCTTACCCCCTTTGACATAATCTTCATCCCAAAATATAAGGAACAATTGCCAACTAGTAAATTTCTTAATAGGTTAGTATATTTGCAGCCTTAGCTATAACTGCTGTTTTTGTAACCTCTGGCCATTGTCACATGGGTACGTGTTAGTTACTATGTTCATGGTTTTTTCGATGGCTGCTGTCATGTTTGGGTTCTCTGTTGTTGTTTTTATTGTTGTTTTGTATGGCACAAACTGGCACTACAAGAAAATTTTCATTTAGCGACATGTACTTGCATGTCACAAATTAGTTACATTTGTAGTGACAATGTTTGTGACCAACAAGTCACCAATGTCATTACGCATGTCACTATTTTTAGCGACATTCATGTACAAGTCACTATACACGTCGCTAATTTTGTGACACACACACAAAAGTATCTATACACGTCACTGATTTTGTGACATTTATATATAAGACACCATGCGTATAGGTCACTAAGTATGTTGCTAATTTTGTGACATTAATATACAAGACACTATGTCTATCGCTACTTTTGTGACATTTATATACAAGACATTATATATGTCACTAAAATTGCAACATCTACATACAAGTCACTAAATGTGTCACTGAATTAAATAATAATTAATTTAATATTTTGGCAATAGGAATGAAAATTTAAATTTTATGAAGCATACTACTATATGGGAATATTATATAACATAGATAAAAAATGAAATTTAAATGTGTATATGATTTATTTAATTTTTTTTCATCATGAAAGTATATATCTAATCTAATGTTCTTTTTCATTCCAATGTATATCTTTCCAATTAGGCCCAAAAATGACCTAGCTAGACCCTTCCTACGCCAGACACTTCCTCCTCCGACTATCACTGCTCAAATTGATCGATTGATCGCTACTCAAATTGATCGATTGATCGCTACTCAAATTGATATCGCTGCTCAATTCTCTCGCATCCTCATCGATTGGATTGAATTTGCCGGTTGAATCTTGAATCTGGTTAGACTGAACTCAAATCTGGAATATAATGATCAACGAGAATCGAACTCAAATAGCTGCTCGAATGTCTCAACTCGAATTTCTTTTATCCTCTCTGATTATTGGATGGATCGAACTCACTCTCGACGTTGAATCACATAAAGTAAATTCTACATTTGAACTCACTCTCGAGATTGTTTCTGAGCTTAACTTTACGTGATGATGACATGTTTTATAGTTTCCATATGATTTTAGAACCGATCACACTCTGATTGGATCGATCGAACTTACACTCGAGATTGAATAACCTTAAGGTAATTTCTAAATTTGAACTCCACTACATTTTTAACAGCAGTGACATCTTTAGTGACATCAAAGGAAGTGTTGCTATAAATGCGTCGCAGATTTTAGTGACATCAAAAGACACGTCTAGCGACTTCTGGTAAAAGTGTCGCTATCTAGAGTTATGTCACCATTGATGTCATTGTTTGTGTCGCTAATCTTTAATTATGTCACTAGTTGTGTTGTAATCTGTGTCACTACTATCGCATGTTGTTACTAGTTGAATCACGATTTGTGTCGCTATTTTTAAATGATGTTGCTGGTTGAGTTATTGTTTATGTCACTATTTTTGGATGATGTCGCTACTTAGGTAGCTATATGTGTCACTGTTAATGAAGGTTGTTGCTAATGACATTACTGTTTGTATCACTGTTCTTAAATAATGTTGCTAGTTGTGTTGCTATCTATGTCGCTATTATTTAATGTTGTCGCTAGTTGCATCACTATTTATGTTGCTATTGTTGAATGATGTCGCTAGTTGAGTTGTTGTATGTCACCATGTGTGTCGCTATTATTAAATGATGTCGCTAATTGTGTTATTATTTGCATCACTATTATTGATTAATGTTGCAACATGTGTCGCTATTTTTAAGTGGTGTCACTACTCATGTTACTATATTTGTCGCTATATTTGATTTATGTCACTATGTGTGTCGCTATTTAAGTCACTGTTATTATATGATGTCACTATTATTATTATTATTTTTTTAATACTATTGCTATTTTTATCAAATTATCACAATTATATTTTATCATAAACTAAAATTGAGAAAAGCTATTTTTTATTTATTTCATCAAACTATATTATTAACAATTATTTAAAAAGTAGATTGTTTGTACTCAAAACAACAAAACCATTTTATATCAACTACACTATATATCTATGCTCTTCTTGGCCGATACTCGAGAACGTCTAGAAGTCTTTCGGTTGCCCTTTGCATCTCTTCGGTCACCGTGCGTCGTAAATTTTCCTCCAACTCATCAATTCTTTGTGCTTGTTCCAATTGTGTAGCTTTCATGATTTCTTGTTCTTCTTGTTGTCGTTGCACCATCTCTGGTATACTTTCCCATTCCGTATTACCAGAATTGTTGACAGAAGGTTCCTCATTATTGTTGTGAAGAACAAAATCATCAACACTGGACCCCAATCCATAGACTCTGCCATTTTTTGACCCGACAATGTCTAGCCATCTTGGGTATGAGGCGTCCACATTCCCGGATTGAGCATCGAGGTCCTCTGTACCATATATATCCATGTATCGTTCCTAACAATGAAAACAATTTACAAATTATAAAAAGTTACAAATAAACCATAACACATTACAAATCAATCAGAGCAGAATTATCATTCCAGCATTTAAATATTAAATTATAACTAAAATTGAACTTAAGTAGTAGCAGCAGAAAATAGCAATAAAATAAGTAAAGACACCAATCAGGTATAGAATAAGTTACTTACCCATGTGTCTTGTGCTTCATTGTCAACAAAGGTGCTGTCTTTTCTCTTATGGGTCCGTTCAAACAGTTCAAGCGCAGTAGGTACTCTCTTCAGTTCCTTTTGCTATATATATGTGTGTGTTTTAAAATACATATAAGCAAAATATTGAAGTACATAAGCAAACAACAATATAATAAAGTTTGTATACCAATCTTCTCGTGTGCTCAGCATTTGAAATTGAACCACCAATATGCAAACGCTTATTTGCAAGTCGCGCAACTTTCCCTTTGTTCAATTTTTCAAGAAATTCTGGTAATTCCCACTTCCTACGCAATGCCAACCGAACATTAAGATTCATAAAGTCGGGCTTCTGTGTAGGAGATTGCTGCTTTATCCTGTACATATAGCTCCGAAAACTCTTTGATCCAACAATGTTGAACATGCGTCGAACTTCAAAGTCAATCTTTGGATCCCATTTGTACTTTCCCTATTTGTTAAACAAATAATGAAAAACACACTTTATAATATCTTAAGAACCACGCAATACACAAGATATATAAAACCCACTTTACAACGCCTCTACCTGTGCATACTCCTGTTTATGTTTTCAGGTTTCTACAATTCCAGTTTTTTTTACAACGCCCCAAAATTTTCGATTCAAGAAATTTAATGTAAAAACCATTTTGTTAGCAACTTGGTAAAACGAAATTGATACATGAACCCATTAAATCAAACATACCAGCCTGGATCCGAAACTTCGTTTTTCTAGACCATTCTTGCAAGCAATAACCATGAAAAACTATCAGCTACACATGTGATCCTATTAACCAAAAATACAAGCTAAAAACCATGAAACAAAACAAAAGAAAACGGCAGAAAACACAAGCCCCAAAACTATGCAAATCTCCAACTAAAATTACTTAAAAACTCATACATAGAAACAAAGAAAAATGTTCTCTTTTTTATATATGTTTTGGACAATGAGAAAGAGGTAAACATGTTACTAATCACTTAATCAGGTTTCCAAAACTATCAAACTATTATGGTAATGATCACAACAATAAGTGGCTTATTGGAGATTATTACATAATCAAACGAAAGAAAATCATGTGCAGTTTTTTTGTATCACCTAAAAGTCTTGGTGTTATAGGTGGAAGATAGAAAATCATGTGCAGTTCTTTTAATTAAAGTGTTCATTAGTTTATAGTTGTGCAGTTGCTTTTGGTAGACAAAAAAGTAACAAATTCAAGTGTGTTGGAAGATGCTATCAAAAATGGCTACCCCATACTCATAATTGCTGAACATATCGAACAAGAAGCCTTGGCAAAGAAACAGATCATTTATATAAACTAATTATGTATAGAAACAAAGAAAAATGTTCTCTGTTTTATATATGTATATATGTTGGGTTTATTATACCCCAAGATAATGCAAATGAGATATAAAATAATGTAAAATTATTAGTTCGTACAATATTAATAACCAAAAAAAGTGGATAATGAATAGCAATTTTGTATTAATAACCAATTTTGTACATGAGCAGCATATACAATATCAACAATACGAAATGATTAATAGCAATTCTGATTTAAACAAACATGCAACACTTCCAAATGGAAACAAAGGCTGCATCTTTTAACAAGTATCAAGTAAATCTTTACAAAGTCAATCAAAGCCTAAAATTGAAATTACAGATTAGAACAAGAAAGGTTCAAAAAGATGATCAGATTCAAAAGGAAGTTTAAATAGATTAACAAAGAGAAAAAAATGCATCTTTTAACAAGTATCAAGTAAATCTTAAACGTATATATTCATTACCTTAAACGTATCAAACCAGATGTCTTTTTCACATTGGGGAACGCTTGTCCATGTATCCCATTCTTGCGTGAGCTGCGACTTCCAAATGCGAGTGATGGTACTTGTCACACTATGAGAGGGGTTAAACCTATGAAAAAAACATAGATTCATTAAAAAAATACATGCAAACATATACATACGTGTGTATATAGTTTTTTCTAAACTTACGCCTTCCCTTGAATTTTTAATACAACACGTCTATCTTCATCATCGGGATGTGCATCAATATCATTTACCTCTTCACTTGTCATCTAGATAGTCGAACAACGACCCAAGAAATTTCATTAGTATCAAATTACACATGCAAACTATATAACATTGTAAAGTTCAAAGACTACAATTTTAAAAGTTCATGATTAATAAACCATATGACTACATAAATATTCATATAGTCTTGATATGCCAACTAGAAAACAAAAACATTAAGAAAAAACACACAATAAGAAATTTTTAGAAATCATTTTCATCATCATCATAATCCTCCCCCTCCCCCTCATCATCTTCATCTTCTTGTTCAATAACATCATCATCTTCCGGTTGTACTTCCATTTGTTGTAGTTCCACTTCTTCCATGTCTACATCATCAAGTAAATGTTCAACTTCATCATGCTCACTGACAATGAAAGGTGCTGAAATACAATCTTCTTGATAGGCTAAGTCTATTGATCGAGTCGGTGCCACAATAGTACTTCTAGCCTTTGTTTTGCACACTGCCCACCAATCAAACTTTTCTCTCCGTATGCTAGGGTAACTCATGAAGTAGACTTCTTGTGCTTGATGTGCCATAATAAATGGGTCGTACTTTAATAGTTTCTTCTTGTGGTTGATATCTACAAGCCCAAATTCATTATGTATTTTCCATCCACGATTCTTAACAGGGTCAAACCACTCGCACTTAAATAGGACAATTAAATTTTGTTGGGAGCAACCCGTATAATCTAGTTCGATAATATCTACAAGGCGACCATAGTAATCTCCTTCACCAATAACACAAACATCGGTATTTGTGGTCTTCTTGCCAGAACTATGATGCAATGTGTGAAAGTTGAATCCATTCACATAGTACATTTGCCATGTTCGTACATATTGAGTCGGACCAATGGCTAAATTTATGAGTTCATCATTGAGCAAATGACGATTTATTGGATTGAGGGCCTGAAAAGTAGATAATTAATCAACAATCATAACAAGGAATTCAATTAAGATATTACAAACTAACTGATCCAAATCCTTACATATTCTCTTAGCCAGCTTCCAAACCTCTAGTAGCATCTGTAAGTTGATCGAGGTGTTTCTGCTTTTAAATCTTCCTCAAAAATCCTATAATGTGTGTCATAATGGTAAATACTTTTTTCAGGCTACATATTTTACCTAAAAGCAACTATAATGAATGAACATACTTGAAAAATGGTCGAACTTCTTGGCAATTTTGAAGAACATAAAAGATTGAAACATGATACTCTTCATCCATCAAGTAACGTTTGCAACTTCCTGAAGACCTTCCACGGTTCTTGAAAATTGATAAGTGATCCCCTTTGATACTCACATTGCCGATATCATCATTTCGACCAACTCTTGTCAAGTTGGTTTGTACATGTGACTCAAAATAATGTGAGCAAAAATTTGAGATTTCTTCCATGATGTATGTTTCACATATTGAACTCTCTACTCGAACCTTGTTTTTCACCTTATTCTTTAGGTGATACAAATACCTATAGAATTAACAAATCTCATGAATGGAAGCTTTTAATATTCTAGAAAGGAATGAATTTTGAAATAAGTACCTTTCAAAAGGATACATGTAGAGGACCACCAACTCTTGCTTCGTATGACAAATGAACCAACAAATGCTCCATATGGTCAAAGAATCCAGGAGGAAGTATCTTCTCTAGTTTACATAATGTTACCACAATATTTCTCTCCATCTTCTCCAACTGCTCCTCTTGTAATGTTGTTGAACATAAATCTCTAAAGAAAAGGCTCACTTCTGTCATTGCCTTCCATATTGGTTCTGGCAACATTTGTCTAAATGCAATCGGTAACAATCTCTCCATGAATACATGACAATCATGACTCTTCATGCCCCGCATTTTGCATTTTTGCATATCCACACACCTGGACAAATTGGAAGCATATCCGTCTGGAAACTTCAAGTCTTTGACCCACTGTAAAACAATTTGTTTTTGCTCCTTATTTAATGAGTATGAAGCTTTTGGCTTTAAGGCTTTTCCAGGATAACCAATTCCAACTCATGACGCTTGCAATACTCTTTCACATCTTGTGTGGCCTTGATGTTATCCTTGGTCCTATCCTTATCATCCATCACTCCATCACTGTGTTAAAGATGTTGTCAAAAACATTTTTCTCCACGTGCATGACATCAAGGTTATGTCGAATAAGATTAGTGCGCCATGAAGGTAAATCCCAAAATATACTTCGTTTCGTCCAATTGTAGAAAAATCTCCAAAACCCACAATTTTTTTTCCTGTCGAATAATGTTGATCAGTGACCTTTGGATACCGACAAACTCGAATCCATATTTCCTGGCCAGATAATCGAGGTGGAGGTGTATCCTTCTCAACTCGTCCCTTCATGAAAGCATCTTTGTTTCTTGTGAATGAATGATTTATGGGCAAAAATTGACGATGACAATCAAAGAAAGAAGTCTTCCTCCCGTGCTTCAAAGAAAAAGCCTTACTTTTATCCATACAATATGGGCAAGAAAGCCTCCCATGTGTACTCCATCCCGATAACATGCCATATGCTGGAAAATCATTGATTGTCCACATAAGGTTAGCCTTCATTTGAAAATTTTGCCCCATAAATGCATCATAGGTAGTCACACCGACCTCCCATAATTGAATCAATTCATCGATTAAAGGTTGCAAGAACACATCAATGTTCCTCTTTGGACTATGAGGGCCTGGAATAATTAACGTCAAAAACATGTATGGAATCTTCATGCACATCCAAGGGGGTAGGTTATATGGTGTGACAATGACGGGCCAACAAGAATAAGAAGTAGATGACATCGAGAAGGGTGTGAAACCATCAGCACAGAGACCTAGCCTTACATTTCGTGGCTCCGCAGCAAACGTAGGATGATTTCGATCAATATGCTTCCATGCCTCCCCATCAGAAGGCTCTCTCCGATTTTCATGATGCCATGTCATATGTCAGGCAGTCTCCTTAGACATATAAAGTCGTTGCAATCTTGGTGTTAGTGGCAAATAATGCATGTACTTGTATGATTTTTCTTTCCGTTTCACATTCCCTTGTTCCTTAGGTTTATATCGAGGATGACCACAACGATGACACTCGTTCCTAACCTCATTAACCCCATAATAAAGCATACAACCATTTGGACAAACGTCTATCTTCTTGTACCCAAGACCTAGTTTTGAAACCATCTTCTTAGACTCATAAAAACTAGAACACAATGTTAAATTTGGCAAAAATTCCTTGAATGCTTGCATCATACGATCAAAGCAACTTTCACTCATGTTAAAATCTGACTTGATATTTAACATCCTTGACATTGCTGATAAAGTAGAATGCTTCTCACATCCTTGATACAATGGTTGATCTGCTTTAGACAACAAGTCATAAAACTCTTTCGCTTCAGGATTTGGAGTTTCAGGAATTTTGATACAATGGTTGAATCATGAAACTCAGGTGGATAAAAATCTGGACCAGCTGCATCAATGACCATGTTACGAGCTAAATTAATAGCTTGCACGGTCTTGCACTTGTTGAATGTGCCTTTGAGAATGTTTCTCTCCGTGTATGGACCATACATAATACTTAGGGATGAACCCATATCTATACAAATCATACTTGGCTTCCTCTATATCTTTCCACTTTAGGTTTTGACATCTATTGCATGGACATTGTATTGTACCATCTGTGAAACCTAGAGACTCTGTTTTGCGAATTCCTCAATTCCCTTATAAAATTCAGGAGTGTCCATTTCATACATCCATTCACGATTAAGTGTCATTTTTTCTGCAATTTAATAATCTTATATATAGTATTAGAGTAAGTAATACAACATAAATATACAATCAAGTATATATATAGATCTTAAATAAAAAATTCCAAACAACTAGGTTGCTATTATATACAAAAAATCTTTTTCGATAATTTACACACTTCATTTAATGTACTTTCAATTAAAAACTCTTTCGTTTGGCCTCTTAATAGCTTTGAGAACAAAGTAGCATTCATTCAAACCTCAACGATTCAATCTATTTTAGACATAATCAAAGTCAATGTCATGTAAGTCAACCAGTTGACTTCAATTACATAGATAGATTAACATGCTAAAACATGAGAATATAATACTATTCTGAATGTACCACTACATCAGATTGACTATAAAATGTATTAGAATCATTAATATTATCACATTAGTTTGATACTTTGATCATAGAGCAAATAATCAATTGAAAAACAATTGCAATGATTTAGCTTTTAAAATTGCTTAAAACTAGTGTACTTGTAAAATTTAGGGCCAAAACTTTTCAAAGTTTCCACTTGCAGTTACAAATTATTTTTTCAGGATACTATGAGAAGAAAGATGATCTTGCGAACCAAGAACCATTTATAATTTGAAATTTGAGGTTGAATTCAATCACATACAAGCATTTGTAAGCAATAGCATATGAACATATTAACACTAAACTTACAAAATTCCCATAATCCCAACCATTTCCATTAAAAGCAATAAATTTGGTCAATTCAATCATTAACACTGTTTATAATATATAAAACACCAACATATTATTCATACAGGTGTGTTATAAACTATTTGCTAGATAAATCCAACAATTCACGAGAGGGAAAAGAAAAAAACAAGTAACAAGTAAAATCAAATACAGAGTTTTCATCACCAAAAAACAATCATCAAAAATATGAACAAAAAGTAAACGAACATTCAGCAGAATAGATTTTTTACTAGCACAAAATCCCAACCATAAATAAATCATGAAATTGGTTTACCTTTGATTGAGCAAATGAAATGAGTATCCGGAAAAAAGCAAGAGAAGACTTTGATGAGAAGAAACGAAACGCACAAATGGAAAGTAGAGAAACAGAAGAATCTAGAAGAAGATGATACCTGGTATATTGAATCTGTGATGGCGAATGAATGAATGAATGAAGAAAAGCATTCAACGCTGAAATTTAGATGCGATCCATGCCATGTTAATCTATCTATGTAATTGAAAACTGTTTGTATTAACATATACAAAACCCAAAACATTTCTGCAATTAGGTTTTGACATCAAAACGAATATAGTACAGTACTACATGTTATACTAATCTATAAATGCAACAATTAATCGCACGAGTTTATCAATTGAAGTGAGAAACATCAGAAGTAATATCAGTTCGGAGCTCAAAATATCCGTCAACAAGATCACAAACTAACGAAGAAGTAAGATACATAAAATTACACGATAAACGACCTCTAGGATTCGTGTTATGGTTTCATGATTATTGAGAGAATCGTCAACATACCTGATGCCACTTTCTTCGTCCTCCGGCAATAATCTCCAGATTTGAGTTCAATCTAACCAGAGAGGATACGAGATTCAACCAGCAAATTCGATCCAATCGATGAGGACACGACAGAATTGAGTAGCGATCAATTTGAGCAGCGATGGTCGAAGGAGGAATCGTTGAGCAGCGATGGTCGGAGGAGGAATCGTTGATCGCAGCAATGTTCGAACCGCCTGTTGAGCAGCGATGGTGGAAGAAAGTCGATCTAGCTAGGTCAATTTTGGGGGTAATTGTTGGAATGAAAAAACAATAGATTAATTATATATTTGTTGAACTGTTGGTATATGCCCATTATTTTTATAATGAAAAAAAAATCAAATAAATTATTTAAACATTTAAATTTTATTTTTTTTATCTATAATATATAATATTCCTACATAGTTGTAAAAAACATAATATTTAAATTTTCATTCCTAATTTACCAAAATACTAAATTATTATTATTTAATTCAGTGACACACTCAGTGACTTGTGTGTAGATGTTGCAAACTTAGCGACATACATAATGTCTTGTATATAAATGTCACAAAAGTAGCAATAGACATAGTGTCTTGTATATTAATGTCACAAAATTAGCAACACACTTAGTGACATAAACGCATATGTCGCAAATTCAGCGACACACATAGTGTCTTATATATAAATGTCACAAAATCAGTGACGTGTATAGATACTTTTGTGTGTGTGTCACAAAATTAGCGACATGTGTAGTGACTTGTACATGAATGTCGCTAAAAATAGTGACATGCATAATGACATTGGTGACTCGTTCGTCACAAAAATTGTCACTACAAATGTAACTAATCTGTGACATGTAAGTACATGTCGCTAAATTTGTCGCTGAATGGAAGTTTTCTTGTAGTGCTCACTCTCTAAAGTAGCTGCTGCTTTAATGAGTTTTGGTTTCGATATTTGTACATATGCCTCTGCTGCGGCCGTGTAACTTTTTTACTGATTGCTTATGGTTTATTGGTTATGGTCCTGATATTTGTATTTATGGTTTATGTCATACAATAATGTATGGTTGTAGTGTATTTGGAGGATGAGTAATAAAAAGGTTTTAACTCTGAATTAGAATCCTCCAAATGTTTTTTTGCTAAAGTGTTAAGATTGTCATATTTATGGTTCTTGCAGAAATGTAACAGAATAAAAAGAGGTTGAAATGGTGATGTCACTACCCTTCTTCTTTAGTATCAAAGTTTATTTGAAGGGGTTTATTTTTGGATGTTAGGTGTTGGTCTTGTTGAAGTTCCGGTTGTATTTTTGGAGTGCTAAGTGGTTGTTATTTGGTGCTTGTAGTTATCTTGCTAGTGCTATCTATTTTTGTTGTTAAAATTATAATGGAACGTACTTGATGGATCTTGAGTTCATACAAATGGTTATTGGGAGGAATTGTAGTTCTGCCCATAAACTATTGGATGGCATACAAGCGACCTCATTATATGGATAGAAAACACATATACCAATGCTAAATTGGTATTGCAAGCCACTGTCAAAATATGTTATAAATATCTAAAAGTATAAATATGGTGGGTTTCGCATCATTAAGAGATGATTAGTTTGGATTTGTGATTAGTAAAAAAAGAGGATTTGTGTATTTAAACACAGCCCTTTGATATTTTATAAGACTTAGCAATTTATATATTGATAATAAACATGTTTTACATATTTTTTCATAGTTGTCTATATTTTTATAATTTGTCAATATAATTTATATATGATGACTTCATCCAGCGAAGTTGCTCCAAATGATCCTCCTTTTATGTCATGTTCATATGCCTCTGCATGTTGCTGCCAACTATTGTTGCTACACCAGTTAGGTACCATCTATTCAGGAGGTTGAAGCATCCATGACCAGTTGTATTTGATTTGCTACTTAATATTCTAATGCTATCATGCATAATTTAAGAACTTGAGTAGTTTCAGAAACTAGTGGTTTAACTAATGATCTAAATTTGTCTTTGGCTTTAGTTGATTGATTATAGTAATATTTTCACGATTAAAAATAGTTACAGATTCAGATACTTGGAAACTACAACTTGATATGCTGTTGGCTTCCAATATATACATGGTAAGAAATTTCATAATTTTTTCTAGCTTTAAGCATGATGCCCTTTTGAGAATCATCGTCAGTGTTTGTTGTTTATAAGGGCATCTCTACTAAATTTCCTGAATGGTCTCATTCAAGTATGATTTTGCACTTGGTCAGACAATATCATCTTTCTAATTGATTAAAAGTAAGATTTTGTATATATCACTTCTTACGATTATGTCTATTTTACAACAAATCACTCCCCTGTTCTTCTTAAAACTTAATTTCTCCATAATGATTAGCTCTAGCAGTTAATCAGATTGTACTTGACAGGTTAGCTAGTGATGTTATTTCCTTGGTATTCTTGTAGACATACAGAGATACATGAAAGTGGAGGAAGTGAAGGAAGAGGCAGACTAGTGTCAGAGGTGTGTTAAATCTCGAGATTTTTCGATCGTTTTGTTATGCTGCCGTTTCGATTTTCCTTAAAACCATTCTGTCTTTTTTTAAAGCAGATTCGCAACGTGTTGGATCTTATACATACATATATATTTGCATTTACTTATGACTTCACTGCAAGAAAATAGCTTTTTTGCGACGACAAAAGTCGTCGCAAATACTCAAAAAGTCGTCGCGAAAGGGTCTTTGCGACGACAGTCGTCGCGAAAGAGTTTCATCACATAAAGGTTGTCTCAAAAGACTTTTTTGCGATGACATTTTTGGTTTTTGCGACGACAAATAACTGATTTTTTAATTTATTAAAAATTACTTTTTGCGACGATAGTCGTCGCCAAAAGATAATTTCCTTTTTATTTATTTTTTTAAATAATGGCTTTAGAGACGACTCTTGTCGCAAAAGGGTTGATTTTTATTTTTTTTTAAAAACACTTTTCGCGACGACTGTCGTCGCAAAAGAGTTTTTTTTTTAAATACTTTTTTTGTTTTTTTGTTAATTCCAGGATTTACAATCTGCAAATCCCAAAAACACACTTTCCTGCTATATATAAAAACTTAACAATCAAAATGCATACAAATTCAATTACACTTAATTAACATTCCAATTTGTAACACTTAACATGATAAATTCAATTGTTTCAAACACAAAATAGAACACTTAGCAACATAAATATTCCAAAAAGGTATCAAACCAACCGAATCCAAAATCCCAACCTACTCCTCGTCATCGTCGTCCTCATTCTCATCCTCATCCTCATCATCATCCTCGTCAAATATTGGACCTAATTTTAAAGTCGGATTATCCTTACCAATCATAGCAATCCACTTTGTAAAACGGTTTTTCCATTTTTTGTTGTTTTTGCGCAATGATTCTTGAATTTTCTCATCTGTTGATGGTTGCGATGATGATTTTGTTGACGATGAAGACATCATTGAACGACCTTTTTTCAGCTTTTGGCCACGTCCGACGTTATGGCCACGTCTTTCCCCAAACACCTAATGACAAAAACAATATGTTAACAAATTTTCAATATATGTGTGTTTTTGTTGGTGTAAATAATAGATATATATATATTTTACCTTCGAAGCGATTTCTTGTTCATTAATAGAAGGAGAAGACGAAGATTGACTAATCCTTTCGGCATTCAATCTCTCCTGTACCAAGTCATAATGACTATGTTTATTTCAATCGATTCATATTAACACATTTATACTTGTATTTACCGATTTGTGGGTTCATACGTGTCATAATTCATGATAATTGGCTTGTATGAGACATAATTACTTCAATTAAATCATAATAAGTCAAAATCTAGCATTCATACTTATAATTCATGATAATAGGCGTGTATGAGACATAACTAATTCAAATAAATCATAATAGGCTCCTATAACACATTTATACTTGTATTTACCGATTTGTGGTTCATACATGTCATAATTGGTCAAAATCTAGCATTACACTTATAATTCATGATAATAGGCTTGTATAAGACATATTTACTTCAATTAAATCATAATACGTCAAAATCTAGCATTCATACTTATAATTCATGATAATAGGCATGTATGAGACATAACTACTTCATATAAATCATAATAAGTCAAAATCTAGCATTCATACTTATAATTCATGATAATAGGCGTGTATGAGACATAACTACTTCATATAAATCATAATAAGTCAAAATCTAGCATTCATACTTATAATTCATGATAATTGGCTTGTATAAGACATATTTACTTCAATTAAATCATAATACGTCAAAATCTAGCATTCATAGTTATAATTCATGATAATAGGCTTGTATGAGACATAATTACTTGAATTAAATCATAATAAGTCAAAATCTAGCATTCATACTTATAATTCATGATAATAGGCGTGTATGAGACATAATTACTTCATATAAATCATAATAGGCTCCTATAACACATTTATACTTGTATTTACCGATTTGTGGTTCATACATGTCATAATTGGTCAAAATCTAGCATTACACTTATAATTCATGATAATAGGCTTGTATAAGACATATTTACTTCAATTAAATCATAATACGTCAAAATCTAGCATTCATACTTATAATTCATGATAATAGGTGTGTATGAGACATAACTACTTCATATAAATCATAATAAGTCAAAATCTAGCATTCATACTTATAATTCATGATAATAGGCGTGTATGAGACATAACTACTTCATATAAATCATAATAAGTCAAAATCTAGCATTCATACTTATAATTCATGATAATAGGCGTGTATGAGACATAACTACTTCATATAAATCATAATAAGTCAAAATCTAGCATTCATACTTATAATTCATGATAATAGGCTTGTATAAGACATATTTACTTCAATTAAATCATAATACGTCAAAATCTAGCATTCATACTTATAATTCATGATAATAGGCTTGTATGAGACATAATTACTTGAATTAAATCATAATAAGTCAAAATCTAGCATTCATACTTATAATTCATGATAATAGGCGTGTATGAGACATAATTACTTCATATAAATCATAATAGGCTCCTATAACACATTTATACTTGTATTTACCGATTTGTGGTTCATACATGTCATAATTGGTCAAAATCTAGCATTACACTTATAATTCATGATAATAGGCTTGTATAAGACATATTTACTTCAATTAAATCATAATACGTCAAAATCTAGCATTCATACTTATAATTCATGATAATAGGCGTGTATGAGACATAACTACTTCATATAAATCATAATAAGTCAAAATCTAGCATTCATACTTATAATTCATGATAATAGGCGTGTATGAGACATAACTACTTCATATAAATCATAATAAGTCAAAATCTAGCATTCATACACTACAAGAAATAAGCCTTTTAGTGACTAAAATAAAGTGTCAGTAAATGTCCATGTTCAGTCACTAAATCCACCTAGGTCTTTTCCTTCTAAAAATATATTAGTCACTAAGGACACCATCGCTAAAAGTCTTTGGTGACACATTTTTTCAGTCAGTAAAGGTCATTAACTTTAGTGACTAACGTCTTTAGTAGGTATAGGGTGTTTTATAAATTGTTTGAATTCATGCTTTTTTACTTACACAATTCTTTAGTCAGTAAAGGTTTGCTGAAACTTTCAGGCTGGATTGGTAAAAATGAACTTTTAGTGACTAAACCTTTCAGTCACTAAATACTAAATTAAAATTTATATTATTTTATATTATATTATATTCTATTTATTAATTATATTATATACTAAAAGCAATTATAATTACATAATATATACCAAAATAAAAAAAGTAATTTCATTACTTGAACCATATTGATTTAAATGAAAAGTTCAATATTTTGTACATAGTTGCAAAGTTTTAACTATAAAACTAGATTATAAAACTAGATACTAATTAATGAAAATCTTCGACAATCAAATCATTCTTGATGTTAAAACTCTTGCAATTTTCTTGAAAAGCTTCAGATAAAGTACCAACCTGAAACAAGGAAAAAATTTGTTAAATTAAAGCATAAAAAAGTCATAATCACATTAAGTATCAATGTATCATCACTTTAATATGTTTCTGTGCAGGGAATTTCAAAGAAGTATGTTGCACAAGAATTCTGCACAAACAATTTCAAAGAAGTATTCTAAAATGTATCTATTTGTCATCCACTCGTTCTTTTTCGTCTCACCAACCCCACATACATACCCTTCTTTGACCAACCACAACATACACACACGCACCATCATACTGCTGTTGCCATTAAGGTCTTAAGGCCTGATATCTCACAAGGTCAAAGTCAGTTCCAACAATCACTCGAGACCATGGTTTCATAACGTTGCAGCAATCAAGTGGCTTTGTTTCAGGTTGAACCAGTTATCAAATTTCGTGTTCGGGTTTTCACTAGTTCTGCTCGTAACTCTACCTGATGGGATCATCGATCCAAATGAGTTTCTATAACTTCACATATAAATAGCTTATAAGTTTTATAAACTAATAAGTAGATAAGTTTGTTAGAAAGTAGTGTTTGAATTTCCTTATCAGTTCTAAAAACTAAATAAGCAAATATATGATATGTAAGCCGAGTTTACAAATATGGGTACGCTTATGGGTTTTGCAGGACTTACAGTAGGTCTGGAAAACTGGGTTCGTATAACTTTTGCTGCAGAACCATCTTCTCTTAAAGAAGTTCTTGACAGAGTCAAGTCCTTTTACCAAAGGCATTGCCATCAACAAAAGAATCAAATGACAGAAGCAATACATATTTCTTCATTGTATAGCCAGCCAATGTAAGCCATGCTATACACTGAACATAACTTAAAAAACACTAATTCCTTTTCCTAGATAATAAATATGAAAGTGATAATGATACAAAGATTTGTACCTCATGCATTGAAGTTTGTCCTTTACTTTGGATTCTGTTTATTCAAGCAATAGGCTGTAGCATAAAGATAACACAACTGCACATTCCATTAGTAATAGAATAATAGTACATTTTCACTTATAGTAACATTACTAATAAATTACTGATCTAACCCACCAGCAGAAGGGAAATCCTTTTATAGAATGAAGTAAATGACATGCAATATCCCCTTTTGAACTCTTCAACTAATAGTCTTGAGGGGTAGTTTGGTCAAAGTCTGAGTACAACAATGGTTTGCATAAATCTAAACACCACCATCTGACCAAACTATTAAAATTTATATGATTTTACCAATTGCTAAATTATTATTATATATTAATTGTTTGCAAAAGTGACAAATCTCAGTCGCTGGATCATGATGCATTAAATGAGTAAAAAGTATTTCATTGTATAGCCAGCCAATGTAAATCATATGACAGTGATCTTTCGCGTATTTGGCTATTAAAATCAAGAGAATGAAGAAAGCCTAAGTTATACCAAATACCACTGGCAGTGTACCAGTCGTAGATAGTATAGCTAGAAGCTAACCTCGGGAATTATCGAACTCAGGGAACGGCAAAAAGGATCGAGATACCGATACTAAGATTATCACTAATATCTAACCAATAAGGGTTGATGATGATTTAGAACCTTAATTTCTAAAACTATGCTATCTAACAAATTATGACAATTTATAAGAACAAAAACTAGCACAGATTTATATCAGATGTATATTAAAAAGCAACACTCACTTGATTACGTCTTTTAGGATTAACGAAGTAAAATCGTGTAAAAACACTTAAGATGTTTTTGGTCAAAGAAAGTTAAGTTAGAATTAAATCCAACTGTTTAAAATCTTTTAAGCTTAAGAGTTTGAAACTTGGATGTAAAACCGATTCATGGACATCTTCTATTAATTTGAGAAAATCAACAATAAATGTCTTTCACGATCAATTAAGTCAACTAAATCTAGCTTTTAGAGATTAAAACTGTCTACACGTCAAGCGCTCGGAAATAACTCTAAATATTCAATTTAGCCGCATAAACATCAATCAATTCTAAGGAAATCAAAGATTAAATTAATCCTATAATCACAATACTGCTAAGAATTAATTTGCATACGATGATTTCACAATTTATTAATTAATCACCATCTCATAATCACAATAATGCTAGAAACAGCAACCAATTAATAACCACTTAAATTTGATTGAGTTTATAAAAATCAGCATTAATAATCAATAATCATGATCACAATATTGCTAGAATATCAACTACAATTCTGATTTTACGCATATTAATCGTATGAATCGAGATTACATCAATGAACCAAACACTTTTCAACCAAAACCATCAAATACTTCATTAATCCATGTAAAAACGTAACCAAGCAAGTGCTTGGATGAACTACTCACTAATCATGATAAAAACTACAGAAATAACGAGATCTATACTAAACATAATAATTTCAGAAGTAAAAATTGGAAAGAATGTACCAAAATCCGGATGAACAACGAGAAAATCCCGCAACCGAATGCTTGAACCACTCTACTAGCCGAATGCTTTCCTAATCTATCCTAAACTAAGCTGAAAAACATAAAAATACGAAACACCTACTAATCGCACCTCAAAAATGTGTGAAAAAGTTCGTCTAAAATATGCATAAAAAAATAACGAAACGGCTGCTGACTTTTATATTTTTCTGTGATCGCGGCCGCGCTTAATAGATCGCGGGCGAGATAACAAGCATGGGCGAGTTCAGTTGATCGCAGGTAGGCGCGGTCGCGCTGTATCGGTCGCGGCCGCGATCAGGTCAACTTGGTCAAAGTCAACAGAATTCCAAGGGAGGTCGGCTTAGCCCGAAAATATGACAAATAGGATCCAATATCCATTCTTTTCCACTTTAGGCAACCTTCGAACTGCGAAACACAAAACATGGACAAATCAGAGTTGTATTTAAACAATTCAAGGCAAAAATACCCAAATCCGAGGCAAAATATGACTAAAAATATGTACAAAATATGTCATAACAAATAACCCCATACTTGAGCGTTGCTTGTCCTCAAGCAAACCTGCTCAAAAATATCCTAAACTAAGCATCATTTCACATACCTCTCAGATATATCGCGCATCTAGACTCCATAGCAATAAAGATCCGTAAAAGAAAGTAATAAAAACTAAAAATCACAAGAATGAGCTATCTAAACCAAGAGACGCAAAAACTATGAATTAACATGTCGGATACTTTCGAACCTAGCAGCATGAACTAACACCTCACAAGGATATCACTCAACACTCATACGTGTATAGGCTAATGTGTGTATATGCACAAACATCCACTCGGTGCCAAAAATGTCAACAATAATAGCATAGGCTTGAAAGTAAATCACATCTTCATCACATGTAATGAAAGCTTAGCACAAAAAGGACTTATGGGATGTAAAGGGGGCTTAGGCTAAGGGAATGGATAATATGGGAAAAACCGGTGTAAACAAGAATGGAAAAGATCTGATTAAAGAAACAGCAGCTAAATATAACTAGAATTCAAACTGTACTAAATAAGAATCTCAAAAACATAAACTAAAAGCTATCTGTACACAGTACCAAAACATCCCTCAACTGGATTATAATCATCATAAATCCCAGGAATTTATTACTTCTTTTCTTTTCTTCTCTTTTTTTTTTTATTTATTTATTTCTTTCTTTCTGCTTTTCTCAGAATAATATCCTTGGATTCTAAGACCATATAAGCTGTCATGACCGAAGCTCAAAAACCACTGTCAATACATAACTAAAATCGGTGCTCAACGATTTAGATTAGCAAAGACCGTATGAAAAAGCAACGGGGAGCACCATAAAGCTAACATACTCTCAAAATACTCAAGAATATGCATAAACGCTCAATAACGTAAACCAAACAAATCCAGATAAAAATACTGCTGCTTCTTAACCAAGATCCCAAATAAGGGTAAAAGCAAGCAAAAAGGCTAATAAAGGCTTAATAATGGGGGTGTCACCGAAAATGAAAGGTAAAAGGCTCAAAAAGGGGGGTGACTATGGGAAATAAAAGGGTGAAGATGAACAAAAGAAAGATAAAAATGGGATATCCTAAAGTTGCCTTTATTTGTGTGCTAAATTTTCAAAAATCGTGATTTTGACATGAATTTAAACTCAAGTTCTACTTTTATTTATCAACACAGGCATAAACACACATCAAACGAAAATGAGCATAATGATGATGCTATATGGCTCAAAATCTCACGCAAGAAATGTAAAGGGTACTATGCGTTATATCCATGCTATTTCGGTTCAAAAAGTCACAACA
Source organism: Centrapalus pauciflorus (assembly GCA_020465985.1). Taxonomy (NCBI): domain Eukaryota; kingdom Viridiplantae; phylum Streptophyta; class Magnoliopsida; order Asterales; family Asteraceae; genus Centrapalus; species Centrapalus pauciflorus. The sequence goes on along the minus strand of JAANYP010003357.1, from coordinate 220,293 downwards.
TGTCATCAAACGTCTCTCATTGTTCAAACAACATCAAACTCACAATTATAGTCTCGCATACAGTCCAAACAGAACAATATTACTAAAGAGTCTAACGCACATCAAAATGAGAGATAAATATGAAAATTTGCTAAGTATAAGATTCAAATGCATAAAATGCATTAAAGCAGGCTAACTTTGGACAAGCAACTCAAAAATGCCAATTTTATCACCCTACCCCACACTTAAAATAGACAGTGTCCTCAATGTCAATCAATAAGCACAAGTATGGAAATGAGCGATAAATAAGAACAGAAAAAAAAACTCCCTGAAATGCTGAAAACTGCCAGGCGGATCTAGACTGATGAAACTGAACTGAATGCCAGCAAACATCACTGCCATGGTCCAGCCTCGACTGATCACAACCACAACAACCACAAGAAACATTAGCAGCCATAACAGAAATAAGAGAATCAATACGGAATATATACATCACAACTACAACTAAACATGCGATAAAGTAAATAAATACATGCCAACAAAAAAATAAACTAGAAAAGTACAAATATCCATGCTGTAAAACTGCCACTACTCTGGAGGAGGAGGATCCCGACTGCGAACGAAACGCACGCGAAGACGAGGGCGGACCGGAGGACGCTGAGGCTCTGGGGACGGACTCCGTCGACGGGTATGAGAGCTGGAAGCACCAGGCTGAGAGGCAGGAGACTGAATAAATATATCTGTCTGAAATGGCTCAGACTCGGTAGGTGAACGGTGTGGAGAACGGTAAGGATGGGTAGTGGTGATAGTGGCGGGGGTAGGGACAATAGGGGTGTCAAATGGGAGGGTGGGGGGAAAAGAAGAAGAAGATGGCACAGAGAAAGGGGGAATGGAGGAAGGTGGTGGAGAAAATGGGCGAGGGCGGGGGCGGTGGGTGAGAAGAGGGGAAGAATAATCATAAACGTAAGAAGAAGAAGGAATAAGGAAAAGTCGGGGAGGAGGTGGGGGAGGAAGGTGATGGGCTCTGGCATACTCGGAATCGATGAGGAAATGATGGTGATCCGCTATCTCAGCTGCGAGGCCAAAAAGGACACCGCGCTGAGTCAACGGAGTCGACACATCAATCATCATCGGGTAAACAACAGGGGGCATAGCGGAAACGGAAGGCTCAGGAGGGGAAGAAAGGGGAGGCTGGGAAGGTAAGGGGGAAGTGGAAACGGGAGGGGAAGTGGTAACGGAAGGTGGTGAAGCTACCGAGCCTGCCTGGGCAATCTCTGCCTCATCAGCCTGCGGCTCCATCTCATGCTCCTCGACGGCGTCGGGATTAACCCAACCCAGGAGACGTCGGCGATCGGCCGTCAGCATACCCATCGTCGCCAACGAGTCAGACCCAAAAATCATCCTCTGCGCCTCCGGAACAACTGTCAACCCCTGCTCGACAGCGGCATCAGCAAAAACACCCAAGCTACGCGCCAACCGCGTAATATAAACCCCTCCAGCCATCGGGCTCGATCTGACGCGACCTGCGGCTCCCACAAAAAACACAGCTAGCCAATAGGCAAACTGTATAGTACACTCTCGATCAAGAAGTCGGCTGAGCATCATCAGATCTCGGTGGGAAACTGTGCCCGGCTCCTTCCTGCACGCGATGCTGGAAGCAATGATCCGAAAAACGATCCGAAGCAACGGGTCACGAAAGGCCGTAGCCTTCGAGCTGTGCGAATTGTACACACCCGAAGCGACGGTCGTCCAAAAACCGGCCTCAGAAAAACCCTCTGCGGGACCACGCACGGCAGTACGAAACGCTGGGTCGCTGACCTCGTCTGTAGTATATAGCCCTGAAAGAACGCCGAACTCTCGAAGAGACATACGACGCTCGACGCCACCTAGGCGAAAGCTGATCGAGGTAGCCTCATAATCAGAGCTCGTGGCGTCAAAAAAATACGTCGACAAAAACTCCAAAACGAGCTCCCGGTAAACTGGCTCGTCAATCTCCAGCAGCCGCAGCAAAGCAGGCGGTCAGGAAGTACTGATCGGAGGGTGCGCCAAGATCCCTCGAAGATGAGAGGCAATGCCTAACGACTCCATAGCGCCCCATGCCACTCCATAGGTGGGGACCAATCCCTTGGCCTCTAGGCGCGAAAGCTTCGCCCTATCCTTTGGGTCCCCAAAGATAAGAAATCGATGGGGTCCCTCAGGAGGACGACGGCCTCCGTCACCACCACCAGGAGGGGGAGGGGGCGGGGGAGCAGCAGCAGCCTCAGCCATGGCTATCTGCAAGAAAAAGAATAGACAAAAATAAACGAAACACGCTAAAATGCAGACAAATATAAACTACTATAACCCATAAAAGCCTAAAAATATATGAAATAAGGAACCCCTAGAAGAAAACTAAAAACGAACCAAAAGAAAAGAAAAAATAAACTAAAAAGGAAACAGTAACTAAAGATGAACCTAAGAAAAGGAAATAAAACCCTAAATAAATCCTAAACAAACTAAATGAAGAAGAATAAACTGAAATAGAGACTAAAGTAAAAACCTAAACAAAAATAGAAAGAGAAATAAAACTAAAATAAAGCTAAATTTCAAAATAAAAATAAAAAAAAAACTTATAAAAAGAATTAATCTACTAAATTAATTAAGGAAATTGCCTTAACATAAAAACTAAAAAGTAAACTAAAAATTAAACTATCCTAAAATAAAATGGGCAAAAATTAAATCAAAACTAAGAATCTACCACTTAAAAATTAAAAACTAAAAGATACGACAGTAACGCTAAAAACTAACTAACAAAAACTAAACTACTTAAAACTAAAAATGGAAACCAACAAAACTAAGAATTAAAATTAGATTAAAACTAAACTAAAGTTTAACTAACAATTCTAACATATAAATCTAAAATAAATCTAACAGGGAACAAAAATGTAATTATCATAAGAAAACTCTATGTATTAATTTATTCATTTCTGTATTGAAAATTTTTGCTTTTTTTTTTTTTTTACACGGTCGCGGGCTCGACCGAGATGATAAACTCGGCCGCGACCGAGAACTCGGCCGAGACTTAGCCTGCGATCACCCGCGATCGAAACCAGAGACAAAAACCAATTTATTACCACAATGTAACCGAGAAAAGCAACTATCTAACTAAAAATTAAGGAAACTACAGTATTTCATTAACCTAAAATCCTAAATAAGCAAAGAAAACAAGAAAGAAACAGATGAATAGATCTACCGAAGCAATAAACATAAGGAATCATTAAACAAACTAAACTAGGGATAAACTATCGAGCATAGCAATCTATTTTGAGAAAAACAGAACAGGAACATCGAACATATCGATTTTATTCAACTAAAACTCCGAGAACTTCTAAATAACCGGGAAATCGACAGAAAATGCAAGCTAGAAACTATAAACGATAGAAAAATAAGAAGAATAATAAAATGTACCTGATTATCCAAGAGAAAAGCGATAGGAAGAGGAAGAAATGAAACAAGAATCGCGAACTATGCAGCCGGAACGAACAACGCGAGAAAAGTGTGTGAGTGCGGGAAAAGAAAGAATGATCCGCGATCTGCTACTTTATATAGAAAAGCGAGCGCGGTCGAGTTCAAATAAGCGCGGCCGCGATGGAAGCAGATATTTATTTGATTCCCGCTCATTTGAGCGCGGCCGAGATCATCCCGACGCGGCCGCGATGAACTCTTTTCCAGAATTATGCAATCAGTTGGATTTAAGCAGAGTCCAGAGATGTAAATCTCCAAATTCAACCAAAATGACCTAACCAACTCAGTTATTACCCCACACTAGACTGGAAACAACCTTCTAATATTGATCAAAACTTTAAGCTTTTATTGCGACTTTAATTTCAGCACAACTTAAACGAAACTTAAGACTAAAATTAAGGTAAATGCATGCAACGATTGCGAATCAATTATTATAAAATTAAAGCTCACCGCATTTGCCAAATAGCTAGAATAAACCAAATGAACAAAAGCAAGAGAATTTAAGAAATGCATTTGAATTTAAACAATGAACTAACTAAATGCAAAAGACTTTGAAAAGAAAAATTCAGAGTTGACTTTTAAAAAGTCAAACTGCCTTCACACTTTTATTGAATTAAGCACCCGAAAACCTGAAATAACGAAATAACGAACCAAGTGAGTAAAAGATGCTATGATTAGGCTTTATCAAAGCTAAACAGTAAAAGAAATTAAGCTACGAAACGCAAGTAATTGAGAATTTAATTATTCTAAACAAGACTCAAAAAGTCAAAAGACAATTGCAGGAAGGAAATTAAGCTTATAACCTTTGAAGAAAACACCAATAACATCGAGCATGCAATCCTAAGACACAAACTCAACGCAAGGGGGACTTATTTAATGTGAAAACAGTCGAACACCAATATAAACTAAAACAGTCAAAGACATGTAATAAGAATTCAAATGAACTAGTCTAAGAAAGACTTCAACTTATGAACATGCATAAACGAAAGACATAGCTAACAATAATCAATAAAATAAAGTGATTATTATTGACGGGGTGCCTCCCGCAAGCGCTAGAATGCAAACTCGAGTCTCCAGCTAGACTCGGCCCCAAGATAATCAAACAGAGACGGGGGCCAGGCTAAATGTAGCCTCACAAACCTGCTCGATGGATGAATCAGTATAGAGCTTTAGTCGGTGCCCATTTACTTTAAAGTTTCCCGATGAATGTTCTAATTCGACCGTCCCATAAGGGAACACTTGGGAAACAGTAAATGGTCCCGACCATCGAGACTTAAGCTTACCAGGAAACAGCTTCAAACGTGAATTATACAATAACACCTTGTCGCCAATGCTGAATTCCTTGGTAGATATCTGCTCATCATGTCGTCTCTTCATCCTCGCCTTATAGATCGACTCATTCGTGTAGGCGTCCTCCCGTAGCTCATCCAATTCATTTAGCTGCAACTTCCTTTCATTACCTGCGCTTGACAAATCAAAATTAGACCAACGTAAAGCCCAATATGCCCTATGCTCTAGCTCGACAGGAAGATGACACGCTTTGCCATAAACTAGCCTATAAGGTGTAAGTCCGGTAGGCGTTTTGTGAGCAGTCCTAAATGCCCAAAGCGCGTCGTCGAGCTTGTCAGCCCATCTACTCCTATGCTCACCTATTGTTCTCTCTAAGATTCGCTTGAGACCACGGTTGGTCACTTCAGCTTGGCCATTTGTTTGCGGATGATATGGAGTCGCTAATCGGTGAGTAACTCCATATTTCTCCAAGGCCTTAGAGAACTGTGAATTGCAAAAATGCGTTCCTCTATCACTAATGATAGCTTTAGGAGCACCGAACCTGGCAAATAGCTTTCGCAGAAAGGAAACGACTACACGTGCGTCATTAGTGGGGAGCGCCTGTGCCTCAACCCATTTCGACACGTAGTCGACAGCAACAAGGATGTACTTACATCCACGAGAGGACGGGAATGGTCCCATGAAATCAATACCCCACACTTCGAATATCTCACAGATCTGAATGGTAGTGAGGGGCATCTCTTGGCGATTTGATATGTTTCCACTTCTCTGACAAGCATCACACGACGGATACACAGCTTGCACGGGAGCTGGCATGGCTTGTGGTTGGCTATTCTGCGTGAGCTGCTCAATTTTTGCTGTGAGTGCAGCTATTGCAGCGGCTTGCTTGGAATCAGAGGCTCCCCATCCGAAATACTCACTAGGTGTCTGATGCTGACTCAACACCAAGTCATCCAAGATTTCAACAGCCTCCTCAGGTGTCTTTCTGTAAACCGATCCACTACAAGCGGAATCGATCAAAGAATGATACATCGGGTGCACACCTTCATAAAAGACTTTGACTCGGTGATTGAGTGTCAGATTATGGTTTGGACACTTCATGATAGATTCCTTGTACCGATCCCACGCATCACGTAATGACTCCTCAGGTTTTTGCCTGAAACCTAAGATTTCACTCGTTAGCTGAGTGGTACGTGAGGGCGGACAGAATTTTGATAAGAACTGTGTCTCCATCTCATCCCAGGTGTGAATTGAATTGGACGGAAGGGCATCGTACCACGTGAGAGCACGTCCAGTAAGCGAGTACGGGAATAGCATCAATCGAATTATCTCTTTCGGGACTTGATTCACCTTATACGAACCGCACGCTTTCCTGAATTTCTTCAGGTGTGCGTAAGGATCCTCAGATGCTATCCCACAATACTGAGCATTATTTTGAACTAAAGTGATAAGACTGGACTTTAGCTCAAAATTCACTGCATCAAAACTTGGGATGACAATGGCACCTTCCGAGTCGTCGGTGACCGGTCGGTTCAGCTCAAGCATGGTGCGACGGTTGCCCATGTTTGGCTCAGAAGAATTATCAGAGGGAGATAAAGAAGAAGATGAATCAGATGAAGGCGAAGAGGGCGAAGAAGGAGAAATTGGAGGTAACTCGACAACTAAATCAATATGACTCCTGTCAGCCAGCGGAGGGGCAGGTTGGTCAGTAGATTCAGACGAGCTAGACAAAATCTCAATGAAAGGATGAGAAGGATGGCGAAGACGGTTATGAAAGGTTCTTTCAGGTTCGTTATATGGACTTACAACATGCGGATTGGAATTCCGAGTCATAAACCATACACAAACACTGAGAGGGTGGATAGATTAGATAAAAGATGAGAAAAACAAGAAAAGAACTTCTAAGGGATAAATCCCAAAAGAAGGATCGGCTAATCTACCAGCTAAATCTTTTCACAATATCTCTAGCCGTTCCCCGGCAACGGCGCCATTTGATCTTTCGCGTATTTGGCTATTAAAATCAAGAGAATGAAGAAAGCCTAAGTTATACCAAATACCACTGGCAGTGTACCAGTCGTAGATAGTATAGCTAGAAGCTAACCTCGGGAATTATCGAACTCAGGGAACGGCAAAAAGGATCGAGATACCGATACTAAGATTATCACTAATATCTAACCATTGATAAGGGTTGATGATGATTTAGAACCTTAATTTCTAAAACTATGCTCATTTGATCTTTCGCGTATTTGGCTATTAAAATCAAGAGAATGAAGAAAGCCTAAGTTATACCAAATACCACTGGCAGTGTACCAGTCGTAGATAGTATAGCTAGAAGCTAACCTCGGGAATTATCGAACTCAGGGAACGGCAAAAAGGATCGAGATACCGATACTAAGATTATCACTAATATCTAACCATTGATAAGGGTTGATGATGATTTAGAACCTTAATTTCTAAAACTATGCTATCTAACAAATTATGACAATTTATAAGAACAAAAACTAGCACAGATTTATATCAGATGTATATTAAAAAGCAACACTCACTTGATTACGTCTTTTAGGATTAACGAAGTAAAATCGTGTAAAAACACTTAAGATGTTTTTGGTCAAAGAAAGTTAAGTTAGAATTAAATCCAACTGTTTAAAATCTTTTAAGCTTAAGAGTTTGAAACTTGGATGTAAAACCGATTCATGGACATCTTCTATTAATTTGAGAAAATCAACAATAAATGTCTTTCACGATCAATTAAGTCAACTAAATCTAGCTTTTAGAGATTAAAACTGTCTACACGTCAAGCGCTCGGAAATAACTCTAAATATTCAATTTAGCCGCATAAACATCAATCAATTCTAAGGAAATCAAAGATTAAATTAATCCTATAATCACAATACTGCTAAGAATTAATTTGCATACGATGATTTCACAATTTATTAATTAATCACCATCTCATAATCACAATAATGCTAGAAACAGCAACCAATTAGATAACCACTTAAATTTGATTGAGTTTATAAAAATCAGCATTAATAATCAATAATCATGATCACAATATTGCTAGAATATCAACTACAATTCTGATTTTACGCATATTAATCGTATGAATCGAGATTACATCAATGAACCAAACACTTTTCAACCAAAACCATCAAATACTTCATTAATCCATGTAAAAACGTAACCAAGCAAGTGCTTGGATGGACTACTCACTAATCATGATAAAAACTACAGAAATAACGAGATCTATACTAAACATAATAATTTCAGAAGTAAAAATTGGAAAGAATGTACCAAAATCCGGATGAACAACGAGAAAATCCCGCAACCGAATGCTTGAACCACTCTACTAGCCGAATGCTTTCCTAATCTATCCTAAACTAAGCTGAAAAACATAAAAATACGAAACACCTACTAATCGCACCTCAAAATGTGTGAAAAAGTTCGTCTAAAATATGCATAAAAAAATAACGAAACGGCTGCTGACTTTTATATTTTTCTGTGATCGCGGCCGCGCTTAATAGATCGCGGGCGAGATAACAAGCATGGGCGAGTTCAGTTGATCGCAGGTAGGCGCGGTCGCGCTGTATCGGTCGCGGCCGCGATCAGGTCAACTTGGTCAAAGTCAACAGAATTCCAAGGGAGGTCGGCTTAGCCCGAAAATATGACAAATAGGATCCAATATCCATTCTTTTCCACTTTAGGCAACCTTCGAACTGCGAAACACAAAACATGGACAAATCAGAGTTGTATTTAAACAATTCAAGGCAAAAATACCCAAATCCGAGGCAAAATATGACTAAAAATATGTACAAAATATGTCATAACAGACAGTTAATCAATGCTCTTTGTTAATAATATGAACAGCAAGAACAAACGATTAGCCCATCCTATGCCTAATAGCTATATTGCTTATTGGTGGTGCTTTTGCAGGTTAAGGTTGATAAATCACAACTTAATCGCTGCACATCAATGAAGAAGAAAGAAACAAAAACATTCAGTAGTTTAAGAATAAAACAATCAAGGTCTAATAATCATATATAGACAGAACAGCCAAACATTCCACAGTCAAAATATCACCATCATAATATATTTTTCATAATAAGCAGAGAGATCCCATGTTTCATCGGAGACAATCTTGGTTCTATGTTTTACCACAAACAAGATTCATTCTTTTGCTTGAAATCAAGGGATTGAATTCCCAAACAAAGTAAAAATTAAGCCTGATACATCATAACATACGTGTCTGAGAATTAGAAAACATGGGTATCATAAAGGAAAAAGAGCTTAATCCATTCACGAACAGTCTCTATCTCTCTGTCACACTGAAGTAGTACTAACAAACCGACTTGTCTGTGGTACAAATGTTATACCCCAGTACCGCACCCATTATTTGCTTCTTATCTTCAAATACAAATGATTCGTATAAGCCCCACCATTTTATTTATTGCAATACATTAGGAAAATCACATATCATTTTGGATAAGTAGATTTGATGCATAATATATGAACAATTAAGCACTCAGTCAAATTAATGTTTGCAGATTTTATAAAACCTGGAAGATGGATTGCAACTTAATTAGCAGCAGAGTAACACAATATCATTGTGTTGGCCTATATATATATGTTCACTATTAGATAAATAAACTAACCTTCAATGTACGTATATTGGTAAAAACCATATATAATCATTTGTTTCGTTTCATGGTTCAACTGAAACAACATGAACAACCAAGTACCATGATTGAGCCTTGAGATTTCTCAAATAACCCCTAATTACTTCATCCTTGTTGTATTTAAAGAAGCTAGCTGCTCATACTTGAAATTAACTCAAGTATCACAAATGTCCTAACCTCAACTAATAAACGAGTTCACAACAAACATCAATGACATCAATCGAATACTAAACAACAATAAAGCGAGAAATTGAACCTGTCGCAAACTTAGGGCTAGAATCGTTGGGGCGGAGTGAAACTGATCTGCAGACAGAGAGAAAACCAATCGATCAGAGCGATGACGGAGGCCAATCGCAGCCGGAGCCGTGGACTGAGAAATCGATCAGATCTTCGGCGATTGTAATGTTACATTTTTTGTGTTGTGTGATGATTGCAGGGAACTTCGGCGAACATCATCGTTGGATCCATGATCTCAAATGCATGTTTGGGTGGAGGACCCTGAAGTTGCATGGATCGATTGGGAGGTCATCGATATCAATACTTGAAGCATGAGACACAACAACAAATCACCAAGTACAACAAGAAAGTATATAATTTAAACTTACTTTATTGTGCTCGATGAACGCTTTCATGAGAGCTTTGTATGACTGAAATTTAAGACACTAGAGATCAAATAATCAAAATGAGTTTAACAAAACATGGAAGAGACAACTTTAGCATCGATCATGGAATCAACAAGAAGACAAGTATTAGTCATAAAAAAAAACATTTTGACAAATGGAGTCATCCAAATACTCTTCAATCTAGTATAGGACTTTTAATCAAAATACACCCCTCATGTGCAGATTAAGTCCATTGAGGCCAAAGTATGCTAAAGAAAGATGAATATGATGCGACAGTTGTATAATAACAACAATGTGCAAGGGGGAAACAGCAGTCACTAGGCCTGCATCAAATTAACTGCCAAACTGTGAAAAGAAGGTTAGGAGACCAGAAATATGACAAAGTACCACTATCAAATTAGTAATTCTTCGAACTTTAATATTAAATAGGATCTTTGACCTACCTGGTAAACTTAGAGCTCCTAGATGAATCTGAACAACTTCATTTTCCTGCTGCCTAGCCGAATACATGATGTCTGCAAACCAATCTCCAAGGCTTCCATCAGCCAAGATGTAAACAGAAGAAGGCAAAAGAGTACGTACCACGATTGCCTCCATACTCAAGGCTTCTGCACTCTGACTAGACACCAAATTTGCTGCCAAAAATCAACAATAAGGACATTTAACGTCATATACGCACCTAACCCACAACCAATGATGGAGATAAAAAGATAGAAAAATTGGTTTGTGGTAATTCACAAACACACAAAAGGAGGGAAGATGAAATGGATAGAGTTCTATGAAGAGCCTTTTTTATGAAATTAATGTAAGACTCAATCACAACCCTCAAAGTAGAGACTTCCTGTCTCAAAATTGTAGTTCACTTTTAATGATTAAATAATAAGAATACATTTGAATATGAATTGTTCAAACAAATTTGGTAGAGGTATTGGCATTACCATCATATGTCAACCTATATAGTTTTGGAACTCTGTTTCTGATGGCTTTTCATATGACATATCCTCACGACCATCATGGCTTGTAACCTGTGTATATATTTACATAACATTATGCAAGGCTAAATAAAGTTGACCAAATAGAATTTAGAATTTGTAATGCTATTGCAGTAAAACAAGTAATAATACCAAGTCTTTCTTGGCAATATATATGAACCAGACGAGTTAGAGCATATCTTCCAAGAGAAGCTTTGTCAAATCTTAAGATGTCAGCAACATCAACTATTTTGCTAATTCCTTTCATCAATCAACGGATCATCAACAAAATGTCAGTCTTTCTCTTTTCTCTTTTTTTTTCTTTGGACAACAAATATATTTTTGGATTCACTAATTAAGCTTAGGTATGCAAAATTATCCACAAGCAATCCGTAAAAAAGAAACAACTAGAAACAATTAAAATAAGAAATTAACATACAAGCAACTCAGCCCAAAACTAACCAATTACGCCTTTGATATTTCCCCAATTCTTACTTTGGATCGTAACAAAAAGCACAACCTTATTATACATGAATTAATAATGAACAAATTTTCTTCAGACAGACTACAAAAGGAAAGGAGAAAAGCGACCTTCGCGTTTTGATCATTGACAGTCAGGGAGGGCGCCTGGAGAAACTTTTATTGGGCAGAGCAGAGTTGATATGCAACCCCTAGCTAAGAAATGATCCGCAAAGCTTTTCAGATACAATTTACAAAATTTGGTTGGACTGAAATGAAAACTCAAGACAAATCAGACGATTCTTGTCCGTCACAGATAGCATAGAGGAGTTGCTTGTACAAAAAAAAAAGACATCGAACCTGATATGAAAATCGCAAAATTAGGGCTAGAGTCATAGTTGTGGATGCGCAGCGATACCGGAGGTGGGGGCGGAATGCAACTGAGGAAGCTGGGTATGTGCGAAGTTCAACCGACAACAGCGGTGGCGGAGGCGAATTGCAGCCGGAGTGGCGGAGTGAGGCGGCAACGGCGATGTGAGATGGGAGGATTGACAGAGATGCGAATTTGAGTAGGTAGAGAGAAGGAAAGAAAATGCACCCTCTAGGTTTTAGGTTGTATATTTTGATATAAATAATAATTTTTTTTTTAATTTTCAGCTACTTAAAAGTTTAGTCATAATAGACTTTTTATAAACTTTTAGTGACTAAATGTACTTCAGTCAGTAAAAGCTTCAGTCACTAAATGGCATATATGTTGTAGTGATACTTATAATTCATGATAATAGGCGTGTATGAGACATAACTACTTCATATAAATCATAATAGGCTCCTATAACACATTTATACTTGTATTTACCGATTTGTGGTTCATACATGTCATAATTGGTCAAAATCTAGCATTACACTTATAATTCATGATAATAGGCTTGTATAAGACATATTTACTTCAATTAAATCATAATACGTCAAAATCTAGCATTCATACTTATAATTCATGATAATAGGCGTGTATGAGACATAACTACTTCATATTAATCATAATAAGTCAAAATCTAGCATTCATACTTATAATTCATGATAATAATATAAATCATAATAAGTCAAAATCTAGCATTCATACTTATAATTCATGATAATAGGCGTGTATGAGACATAACTACTTCATATAAATCATAATAAGTCAAAATCTAGCATTCATACTTATAATTCATGATAATAGGCTTGTATAAGACATATTTACTTCAATTAAATCATAATACGTCAAAATCTAGCATTCATACTTATAATTCATGATAATAGGCTTGTATGAGACATAATTACTTGAATTAAATCATAATAAGTCAAAATCTAGCATTCATACTTATAATTCATGATAATAGGCATGTATGAGACATAATTACTTCATATAAATCATAATAGGCTCCTATAACACATTTATACTTGTATTTACCGATTTGTGGTTCATACATGTCATAATTGGTCAAAATCTAGCATTACACTTATAATTCATGATAATAGGCTTGTATAAGACATATTTACTTCAATTAAATCATAATACATCAAAATCTAGCATTCATAATTATAATTCATGATAATAGGCGTGTATGAGACATAACTACTTCATATAAATCATAATAAGTCAAAATCTAGCATTCATACTTATAATTCATGATAATAGGCGTCTATGAGACATAACTACTTCATATAAATCATAAAAATCAAAATCTAGCATTCATACTTATAATTCATGATAATAGGCGTGTATGAGACATAACTACTTCATATAAATCATAATAAGTCAAAATCTAGCATTCATACTTATAATTCATGATAATAGGCTTGTATAAGACATATTTACTTCAATTAAATCATAATACGTCAAAATCTAGTATTCATACTTATAATTCATGATAATAGGCTTGTATGAGACATAATTACTTCAATTAAATCATAATAAGTCAAAATCTAGCATTCATACTTATAATTCATGATAATAGGCATGTATGAGACATAATTACTTCATATAAATCATAATAGGCTCCTATAACACATTTATACTTGTATTTACCGATTTGTGGTTCATACATGTCATAATTGGTCAAAATCTAGCATTACACTTATAATTCATGATAATAGGCTTGTATAAGACATATTTACTTCAATTAAATCATAATACGTCAAAATCTAGCATTCATACTTATAATTCATGATAATAGGCGTGTATGAGACATAACTACTTCATATAAATCATAATAAGTCAAAATCTAGCATTCATAGTTATAATTCATGATAATAGGCGTGTATGAGACATAACTACTTCATATAAATCATAATAAGTCAAAATCTAGCATTCATACTTATAATTCATGATAATAGGCGTGTATGAGACATAACTACTTCATATAAATCATAATAAGTCAAAATCTAGCATTCATACTTATAATTCATGATAATAGGCTTGTATGAGACGTAATTACTGCAATTAAATCATAATAAGTCAAAATCTAGCATTCATACTTATAATTCATGATAATAGGTGTGTATGAGACATAATTACTTCATATAAATCATAATAGGCTCCTATAACACATTTATACTTGTATTTACCGATTTGTGGTTCATACATGTCATAATTGGTCAAAATCTAGCATTACACTCATAATTCATGATAATAGGCTTGTATAAGACATATTTACTTCAATTAAATCATAATACGTCAAAATCTAGCATTCATACTTATAATTCATGATAATAGGCTTGTATGAGACATAATTACTTCATATAAATCATAATAGGCTCCTATAACACATTTATACTTGTATTTACCGACGTAATAAGTCAATTAAATCTTAATAGGTTTGTATTTACTTACCCACGTAAGTCTTGCTTCCTCGTTAGCCCACCCTCGATTTTCCCTGAAATGCATGTCATGCCAGTTGTTGACAATCCCTGGCACTTCCTTCGTCTCGGGATTCATCTATTAATAAAAAAATACATATTATTAGTAGTAAACTCATGGCATACTGAAAACATCTAACATACAACAAAGTTTAGGTATTTGACCTTCTTATATCGTGCATTAACGTATGTGTTGCTCCCATGATAGCTTGGATATTTGGATTGTTTTCTATTAGCAGAATTAGTTTGGGACCGATGCTGCCACTTTGGATCTAGGAAAATGTCATCAATCAATTTATTCCACGTCGACTCTGTCACACGTTTAGGTGGATTTACCCTTGCATTTTGAACATCCTCGTAACCGCCATTCTTTATATAATGCTCCTTATACCGGTACTTGCTATCGGCATAGCGGTCTGCACACTGTCGATCAATTGATTGAAGAATCCGATCAAAATCCGGCGCACTAGACTGAAGATCAAAATATGACTACAAAAGCAAAGAAAATTAATCAAACACTATATATAATTTACCTCAATCACTATATATTATTCAAACACTGTATATTAAACTAATTTACCTCAATCCGTGGAAGAATTTTGGCCCTATCTTCTAAAGGAACTTGGTCCCAACTTCGGTAATAAGGCGGGATGATGTTGCGTACCAAATTTCCGATCAATGTAGCCAACATAGGGGCATTGTCCCCGAGTGGCTTGTACGTTTCTTCTATAGACCGATCAAAGTCCATAGGTAACGGTCGCATCCCATTTTTTGCCAATGCCGCCTCAAGATTCTTTCCAACGGCGATTCCTCTTCTTGGACGAGCTGCTTTAACATAGAAATTAAATTATACCATATATATATATGACTTTAAAAGTTAAATAACTAAACTACAACAATGTGAGCACAATATTAAGGTACTTACATGACTGGCACGGTGTATCAATCCTACTCGGCCCCGATGAGGAGGATCACCACCACAATCACCACCGTGTCCACGTGCAACTGCAGCACACATATCTAAATAACAAACAAAAGTTATATAATTGAACTACAACAATATGTGCACAATATTAAGGTACTTACGAACACAAATTGAAATCAAATTACAAAAACTGAACTTAAAATTCAAATTACAATTACAAGGTACTTAAAGAAATCAAATTACAACATATTAATCTGAATCATCGCTTGAGCAATATTGAGGTACTTGATCACCATCTTGATCATCCATGTCAGCTTCTTCATCTTCATCATCCATGTAATCTTCTTCATCTTCATCATCTAAGTGAACGACCTCATTTTCATCATTAATGAAGTTGTCATCGTCTAATACAAGCGGAGTAGTAGAGATGTCACCAACAACACTTGACTGACCGGCCACGACTCTATTAACACATGGCAAGTCGCCCAAGTCCACAATCAACACAATTTCAGATGAGATATTGTTGTGTACAACATCCACCTCGTTAACATCATTAACGGTTGAAAGATCCTAAACTTTCCGATGGTTAACATCTTCAACAACTCTCCAATGATGGTTGTGAGAAGGATCTTCGATGTAGAACACTTGTTTCGCTTGTGTTGCCAGGATGAACTAGTCATTTTTGTATCCTTTGGAACTCACATTGATGCTAGTGATATTATTCTTAGTAACGCATCGTCCCTGTCTTCGATCGGTATTGAACCACTTACAACGAAACAACACAACCAAATAAGAATTCAGATAATGTAACTCTAATATCTCCTCCAACTGTCCATAAAATGTTGAACCATCTATTCCGGGAACTGCAATACCACTGTTTTGGGTGGTACGTCGTATATCACGATTATGTACCACAAATCTGACACCATTGACTATACAAGCGGTAAAACTATTTGCGTTGAAGTTAGAACCTTGTGATAAAGCATGTAATTCGTCGGTACACTCAGGGGACCCTATCTGTTGTAAACGATACATCTATAAAACGAAAAACATATAAGTTCAGATAATATATTCTTAAAAAACAATATGTTATGTGTGACATTAGTTTACCTTCGTATAAAACCATGATGCAAAATCTTGTTGAAGATTTCTTCCGGGCATTTCAGAGTTACATTGACTGTATAAATAATTAAATTAATAAAGTTCACAATTATATATTTATTTAAGTCAGATTGAAGTTAAAGATACTTACTCCATGTATGGTTGTAATTCAGGGCAGTTGTTCAGTACATACCACTCGACTGCTTTTCGAACCGAGTCATGTATACAGGTCCTCCAAGAATAGCCTCCTCTGGCAAATGAATAACCAAGTGAACCATTACGTCAAAGAATGCAGGAGGAAAAATCATTTCCAATTTACACATAATGTTTATCAACTCCTTTTCGGCTTTCATCATATCTTCAACAACCAACGTTCGTGCACAAATCTGTTTAAAGAAAGTACAAAACTCACAAATCGTGGTTGCGATATCATTGTCTAGGTATCCAGGAACGCCTATTGGTAGTAAGCGTTGCATAAGAATGTGTGAATCATGAGACTTCAACCCCGTAATGTTGGTATCATTTTCAATCACTTTCTTCTTAAAATTTGATCCAAACCCATCAGGAAGTTTAACTCGTTTTATAAACTGGCAGAACCGGCGTCTACTTTCTGCAGTAAATGAGTAAATCGGATGTGGTTTTACTGACTTGTTGTCTTTCTTTTGAAGCCAGAGTTCTTTCCGAATACCCAACCTTTTCAAGTCTTCTCTAGCATTTGGCGTGTCTTTAGATTTATCATTCATCAACAACGTACCCAATAAACTATCGCAAACATTTTTTTCTATATGCATAACATCTAAATTATGCTTGAGTCGAAGAGAAGACCAATACGGAAGCTCGTAGAAAATGCTCCGTTTGGTCCAATTCAACTCTTTCAAATCACGTTTTCTTTTCAAACCTCCGTGATTGGGATGTTTACCCGGCTTAAGATTCGGCAACTGAGCTAGCTGTTTGAGTATAGTTGCAGTAGTCAATGGTTTAGGACGAGGTCTTTTTTCGTGTTGACCATCAAACAAATCACTTTTTCTCCAACGATGACCGGGAGGTAACCACCTTTTGTGACCAACGTAAGCCGTCTTCCCAATAACACGACATGAAGGAGTATCTTCATTACAAGTTGGACATGCTAGATACCCTTGACCACTCCAGCCAGATAGACTACTACGAGCAGGGAAATCATTGATAGTCCATAATAATGCAGCACGCATTGTGAAGACGGTGTTTGTGAAGGTGTCTTTTGTTTGTACTCCTTCATCCCACAACATTTTTAGCTCATCAACCAGCGGCTGCAAAAATACATCCATGTCCTTCGCAGGTGATTTAGGACCCGGTATCAACAATGTCAACATAAACGAAGACTCTTTCATGCATATCCATGGAGGCGTATTGTATGTGGTTAAAATGACTGGCCACATACTATATGACAAACTCATATTACCGAAAGGATTAAAACCATCAGCAGCCAAACCCAATCGAACATTTCTGGGTTCTTTAGCGAACTCTGGATATGTTGTGTCAAACTCTTTCCAGGCGGTGCCATCAACCGGATGACGCATTTTGCCATCTTGCGATCGTCCAGTATTATGCCAAATCATCTCTTTTGCAGTGTGTCTGGAACTATACATACGTTTAAGCCTGGAGGTCAACGGGAAGTAACGTAACACCTTCTGAGGAACTTTCTTCGCGGTTGTCTTATCGTCATACCATCTACTATCACCACAAATCGGACATGTTTGTTTTAATTCGTTCTCTTTCCAGAACAAACAACAATCATTTTTGCAAACATGGATCGTTTGGTACCCTAACCCTATCTTTCTCATCTTCTTCTTAGCTTCGTAGTATGAAGTTGGAATCCTATTATCTTTTGGAAGTGCAAACTTCAAAAACTCTAAAAGCTGATCAAATGAACTATCAGTCCATTTGTTCATGGCCTTCATGTGTAAGAGTTTTGCTAAGCAATTTAAAGAAGACAACCACGTGCAACCAGGGTACAACTCTGTTTCGATCTCCTCAAACAATTCAGCAAATTGCTGGTCAACCCCACTACCTCCTGCAACTAATGTTCCTTCATCTTCGACTGCCGGTTCACTAGTGTTTTGCTCCCCAATAAGGTCGTTCATGACATCAATCATCTCATCTGTTGCTGGAGCTATCTGATTCACAACTCGAGGAGCAGCCGGTTCACCATGAAAAAACCATTGAGTGTATGATCGCTGAAACCCTCTCACATGTATGTGACCCTCTACAATAACGGGGGGGTGAAAATACATGTTCAAACACTTTCTACACGGACATCTCACTTTCCCTTCTTCGTTGACGTAATTCTTAGCAATATCCATAAAACTTGCTAAACCATCCAAAAACTCTTTAGAGTTACGTCTATTCGATGCACACCAACTCTTATCAATCGTCATAACTGCTTTATTAGAAAAGTTAAACCTAAGTATATTGTGTTCGATATGTCTAAGGGTAGGCTTCTAAACCCACTTTTTGAATATTTTACCTCATATGTGAATGCATATTACACGAATGGTCGTTTAAGAAAAATTCGGCAGCATTTCCCCTTAGCTCCCAAGTATATATATATATACAAATATATACCCGAGAAGCAAAGAGAAAATGACAACCGAATCTTTCTTAAACAACCAATCAATGTAATACACATTCACATCCTAAATGAAGTAAAGTATTCAAAAAGCAGTCCCAAATTGGGGACAATCCGAAATTAATTTCTAAATCAACTTCGGACGGGTATATATATTCTAAGCTTATGATGATTATTGTAAATTGATTTAAAGAAAAATAAGTAAATTTATAAACAAAACACGTAAATATGAGTTATATGATAAATAAAGTCAATTGCAAATATATAAAAAAAACTAATGTTATAAAACCAATCATACATCTTTCATACAAATATATATACACTGTCATACTTCTTTCGTGTGTGTGTGTGTATATAGACACACACACAATTAAGAAACTATAATATTTAAACTCAAATTAAAATCATTGAATACATATAAATAAATCCTTGTTTCATAGATCCTAATTTCTTATAATGATTTCATAGATCCTAATTTCATAGATCTTAATTTCTTGTGATCCAAATTAAAGTCCAACTTACAACCAACAAAACAATTGACCATCTTTCACACATACACACACATAATCATACATATAAACAAATTTTAATTTCATAGATCCTAATTTCTTATACTGATTTTGTAAAAAGGACACTTAACTATACAATTAATAAATAAAATATTACAAAACATACACTTTAATATATAACTAATTACCAAATTACAACCAACATAACAATTGATACATCTAAAATCACTATATGATTCTCACACACATAAAATCACTATATTATTTAACTCAATTGTATTAATAAACTATATTTTTAAACTCAACATAAAATTACATAATTTTACCTAAAAACAATAGTATAAACAAATCCTAATTTCTTGTAGTGATTATAAAAAACACATTTAATTAACTATACAATTTATAAATAAATAATTACAAAACATACATTTTAATAAATAAATAATTATCAACTTACAATAAATTAAACAATTAATGTGTGTGTGTGTATGTATATATATATATATATATATATATATATATATATATATATATATATATATATATATATATATATATATATATATATATATATATATATGTGTGTGTGTGTGTGTGTGTGTATATATATATATATATATATATATACACACACACACATACATACAATCATATATCTTTCAACTTACAATAAATTAAACAATTAATTTATATACAAATTTATAAATTTATAAATTTTATTCTCATACATTCTAATTAAAAAAACAAAAAATCTTACATAAACAAATGTATTAATAAACTAAAAAAATTTAAACTCAAATAAAACACATAATAAGACATATAAACAACAATACAACAAATATTAATTTATAATCAATATTATCAACTAAAGATCCAACAAATATATATATACACTTAACATATATCAACTAAATATCACTCAAAAAAGAAAAAGAAAGAAATTTACCTGTATATAGCCGGAGAAACGCCGGAGATATTGACCAGTGGCCGAAGAACTGAGCTGGTGGCCGGATTCTGTCAAGAAATAGACAGATCGAGAGATCAGAGAGTCAGGAAACGGACAGATCGAGAGCCGAGAAAGAGATATAGAACACGTACCTTGTGCTGGCCGCCGGAGTAAGAGAAATAGAGCCAAGTGCGCCGGAGAAGAGGGGGAAGGGAGGCAAGAACGGTGAGCGGCCGGAGAAGAGGAGATCGAAACGGAGACAAGTGCGCCGGAGGGGGGGGGATTCGAGCCGGAGACGGTCTGCAGTGGGGGAGGCGGCCGGTTTGGGGGGTTTGGGTTTTAATGCGACGAAGGGTAGGTTAGAAAAAAGAAGGGAATGTATTTTGGTGGGGATAAAAGTGATTTAGTCTGAGAGGGAAAAAGCCGCGGCTTTTTTTTTTCGCACACTTCGCGACGACATGTCGTCGCAGAAACACAATGTCGTCGCAAAAAACATCTGTCGTCGCAAAAGCTTGATGTCGTCGCAAAAAACCTTCGTCGCAAAAAAGCCAATTTCTTGTAGTGCTTGTATGTATGTAGAATTATATATCTTAGTATCGTTTTAAATATATACTTTTTATATGTCCAAGGATATATATAGAGATATGTTTGTGACCGTGGACCGAAGCTATTGTGTAATGAGCCACCATTATGCAACATCCTGACAAAATGAAGAAAGCACACACTAAAATTGATTTATACACTAAAAGGCAGAATAACTTTTGGTGTCTCTTAAAAAGCTAGAGTAGGTTGCACAATAATTGTTAAACTCGGTTGTTTGATATTACATGGAAGCTGTTGTCTAATTAGTTCTTAATTTATTATAATCTCTTATGGAGATGTGTTTATCCTAAGTGTATCTTTGCTTGTTTGAATTGAAAGAGTTTGTGTGTCAAGTACTTTTATGATGACCATCTACGTGTAGCTTAATTGGTAATTGCCAACGCTTACCCCCTTTGACATAATCTTCATCCCAAAATATAAGGAACAATTGCAACTAGTAAATTTCTTAATAGGTTAGTATATTTGCAGCCTTAGCTATAACTGCCTGTTTTTGTAACCTCTGGCCTTTGTCACATGGGTGTTAGTTACTACTGCTATTGGTTTTATGCAAGATCCTTTGTTATGTTCATGGTTTTTTCGATGGCTTGTTTGGGTTCTCTGTTGTTGTTTTTATTGTTGTTTTGTATGGCACAAACTGGAGTACCTTAATCCACTTGTCATCATTTTATGGGGGAGTTTTTTGTTGCTAATATTGGTTTTCGATTTGATGATTTGATCAGATTAAGCTTAATTGCCCCAGTTATTGTAAGCTTGGTTTTCTTTATTGAAGTTATTCTCGTAATAAGGTAAATAACATTTCCTATTGAAAACTCAGCATCTTTATATACTGAGTTGAATGGTGATTGAAGTGTTACATGCATCCTAATCTATGGAGAAAGCATATTGGAAATCACTTTTTACCTCTATTATATATGTTAGCTTGAACACACAGATTCCATTCCAACATTTTACATAGTCACTAGAATGAACAATAATATAACAATGGAAAATTTTTTAAATTAGATTTGTGTGAACAAGAAATTGTTATATACCATCATGTAGTTCAAGAAATTGATTCAGTCTGAGGTATCGTTTCAGGTATGTTTATTTGTTGAAGAATGAAAAATTGATTGAATGATACAAAATTTCTATTGCAGGTTTGGTTATTATTTTCTGATCTATTGGTAATTAGGTGTTTTCTCATGGATTTACAAATCGCTGACACTCCATGTGGACGGTAAAGCTTACTTTCCTAATCAACCCCAAATTCATAACTAGTGATACTTATTATTTGATTTAATAAATGAGATGTTGGATCGTATAAATGTATATATATCTTAGTTCAATGTTAGAAACAATACAACGAGAAATATGGTACAGAGGACCTCGACGCTTAATCCGGGAACGTGGACAACTCATACCCAAGATGGCTAAACATTGTCGGGTCATAAAATGGCTGGCAGAGTCTACGGATTAGGGTCAAATGTTGATGATTTTGTTCTTCACAACAACAATGAGGAACCTTCGGTCAACAATTCTAGTATACGGAATGTAATAGTATACGAGAGATGGTGCAGCAACAACAAGAAGAACAAGAAACAATCAAAGCTACCCAATTGGAACAAACACAAAGGATTGATGAGTTAGAGGAAAATTTACGACGCATGGTGACTGAAGAGATGCAAAAGGCTACTGAAAGACTTCTAGACGTTGTCCAATATCGGCCAAGAAGAGTGTAGATAGTTTAGTTGATATAAAACAATTTTGTTGTTTTGAGTACAAATAACCTACTTTTAAATAATTGTTAATAAAATAGTTTGATGAAATAAATAAACAATAGATTTTCCTCAATTTTAGTTTTTGATAAAAAATAATTGTTAATAATATAGTTGTGATAATTTGATAGAAAATAGCAATAGTATTAAAAAAATAATAATAATAGTGACATCATATAAAAACAGTAACTTAAATAGCGACACATATAGTGACATAAATCAAATATAGCGACAAATATAGTAACATGAGTAATGACACCACTTAAGAATAGCGACACATGTTGCAACATTAATCAATAATAGTGATGCAAACAATAACATAATTAGCGACATCATTTAATAATAGTGACACACATAATGACATATACCAACTCAATTAGCGACATTACTCAACAACAGCAACATAATAGCGATGCAACTAGTGACAACATTCAATAATAGCGACATAGATAGAAACACAACTAGCAACATTATTCAAGAACTCATATAGCTACTTAAGTAGCGACATCATTCAAAAATAGTGACACATATAACTACTTAAGTAGCGACATCATCCAAAAATAGTGACATAAACAATAACTCAACTAGCAACATCATTCAAAAATAGCGACAAAAATAGTGATTCAACTAGTAACAACTTTCGATAGTAGCGACACAGAGTACAACACAACTAGTGACATAATTCAAGAACAGCGACACAAACAAGCACACCACTAGTGACATAATTCTAGATCGCGACACTTTAACCAGTAGTCGCTATAGGTGTCAAAAATTTCAGCGACGTGCCTTATGATGTCACTAAAATCTACGACGCATTTATAGCGACATCTCCTTTAACGTCACTAAAGATGTCACTGACAAAAAAAACGTCGCTAACAATGTCGCTGAGTTTGTCGCTAAAGACGATTATTTTTGTAGTGTCACACATCACCAGCTCCTCACCGGCGCCTCCTCACTCACACATCACCGGCGCCTCTTCTTCTCTGTTTTTGTTTGCTGCACCGCCAAAGCTCGTTTTTGTTTGCTGCTGCTGGCCACCACAACACACACATTCACGCACACTGGACACACACACTCACACACTACAGATGCACACACACTCACACACTGGAGATCGATACTCTCACAAACACACACAGAAAGTTGTTTATATATAATTTTTGTTTTGTTTATGTAAACTTTGGGGTAAATTTATAGATATATGACTTTTGTTGTGTTTATGTATTATTTTAGGGTATAATTTATGGATTTATAATTTTTTTTTGTGTTTATGTATAATGTTAGGTTATAATTTACAGATCTATAATTTTTGTTGTGTTTATGTATAATTTTTGGGTATAATTTATTGATTTATAATATTTGTTGTGTTTATGTATAATATCAGGGTATAAGTATGTATATATTTTTATTGTATGTATGTATAATTTTAGGGAACAATTTGTGTATAATTTTAGGGAAGGGACAATATATGTATTTGTTAAAATAACTAGCATATATATATAAATTTACTATGTGTATTTATCATTGAGATCATATCAAGTCAATCCTTGCTAACTCTTATGATATCTTACCAAGTGACATACTGACATTTACCAAAAAACAAAATAAAAAAACATGAAGTTCATGCATTTTAGAGACTAGTTTATTTACTTGCTAACAGATTGGGTCATATTCAAATCAACATTAGTTTGAGAATGAATAGACTTATTATTGTAATAAGGCCCCCGCAAACACAGCTCCCATTGTCACAAGTAGTATTTAATAATTTAGTAATGTATTAAGGTTTTTAAGGAAATTTCAAAGTTTTGATATTTCTTTTCATCAATTATCCAAATATCAATATTCACAAGTACAAACAACAAATGATGGTTATGATTTTCATGTGTGTATTTATAATATACAGAGTTCCTATTATGGGTGTGTGGCCAGAAGTTGGGAATATACTGAAATGTGACTAAATTAACCAAACCCGTATCCATATGGTTTTTCATAATTACCAGCATTAACCCATACGATTTATCTATATTACTTGCATCAGTTCTTGGTCTAGATTTTCTGCAGAACATATCCAATCTAAAGTTCTATCATAATGAACTGCAGGCTACATACAAAACAATATAACTTAATCACCTTCTTGGTTTAAACTATTGATTGTTGGAGGCAACCTTTGTAAGGAAAACCTCTTCAAAAATAGGCGTATGCCATTTGTAGTAACGAGCACACGGTATTCTTTAGTAAAAGGCGAAAGAATAGTTCGCTTTGTGCTCATCACATGGCTGCGTGACTTTTGAAATTCATTGGGTGGCCCTATTTATGAATCTGGTTTACACTACATCTGTGTTCCCCTACCAATGTGGGATTCCAGCAACTTTGGCTCCTGCCGGATTCATTTCACAAATTCAGTTCTTAGTTCTGTGGGTTTGAACTTTGAAGTCCGTTTTTCACATATTGATTCACTGTTTATAAAGTGCAGGCTAACTATTTTACCAGAAATGTGTAAATAATTAAGTAACAGATTTTAGATCGGATGGGCGTACAAAGATTGAGCTCATCCTCACAGCTTGAAGTTTTAGTTGGATCAAGAAACACGAAGAACTAATGCATAGTGAAATTGAGACCCATATCAAATATAATGCTACATCCAATCTTGGAGTTCAATGTGCTGGCTGCTGTATTATCATCAAATGAACTATAATTTGAAAAAACATCAAGACTTAATGTTTGGACTCCATGGCATTCAAATCATTGATTCGCCACTAACCACATCGTGTTCATATGTTAAGCACATAGTGAACGCTTTTGTTATTGTAATTCGACAAAGTGTTAAGCATGCTATGCTCAATTGGTTAAATATGTTGGGCTCTAACATATTTGACAGTTTTGTGTCTGAGAAACCACATTTGACAGTTTTTTCTTGTGTTTTTCAACAGATGAAAAACAGCAGAAAATGTTCACCAGACATTTCTAACTTTATTATAGGAACGCCAAGAGCGTCTTTAGTCGCCGGAAGATATGGGCAGTTGGGCACAAAGAAAAGGGTAAGGTTTTGCTTTCCTATTTTATGTGTTATTTCAGCGAACTTCACTTGATTTTTTTTCTTCCGTTTCTTTTTACTCTATCGACTGTATCGCTAATTTTCTTTCCCCTATATAGTTAAATTCTATTTAAAATTTGGCTTTTCTTTTTTATTGGAGATTTTAACAATGTGCTTGATAATTGCAACTAGGTACCCGGCCCTTTATCTTGGCTCTTCTTCTGTTTTAATCTAAAAAGTGTAGTTTATTTGAACGTTGAACTGAGTTTGTTGGTTTATTTATTTATTAATCATCTGTAGTTTTTCTCTTGGATTCTTTCATTTATGACCGATATATTTGAGGGAACTCTTGATTACCATAAAGAGTTAGGGTATTTTGCTGATTCTTGAGATGGGTATGAATGCGATTCAGTTGTTTATTTATTCACACTTTTCTTGGATTCTTGATTACTCAGATGAGGTTTGATCAAATGAAAAGGGTCAACAAAGCCCTACATTTGAATTGTGGGTTCTTTTTTGTGTTGACATTATTGTTTTATTTGGCTACCTAGGGTTCATTGAAGCTTATTTTCTTTGAAAAATGGCAAAATCCATACCCATTTGGAGTAAGTTTTTGTGACTCCTTTTGGGGTCAAAATTAGAATTTAGGGTTTTGACCTTTTTTTCATCTGATTATAAATGGGAACCCATGTCTTTTTCTTCACCATCATGAAATTATTTTATTCAATTTGCTGAAAGTTTAAAACTTGGGTTTGATATTGACGTCGGATCCTGATTTTTTTTCTTTTTAGTTTGTGGTGTGTGTCATGTGTGGATGGATTGAATGTTGTTGGTAGTTTATTGCTTTAAGTGATTGTTTTTCTTTTTGTTTTTCTTTGAGTGATAGTAAAATTCTATTTTCGCCGAGAAAAGACATGCAATTCAAATTTTAGGCTAAGAAAGATAATTGAAATTGTTTTTTTATTTTACCAAAAAGGGACAATAAACTTAAAAATTTATCTTCTTAATTGATCATCAATATTTTTTTGTCAAATATGAATTTTATATCATCTTAAAATTTCACATTACCTTTATTGCCAAATTTTGTATTTTATGTTATTTTATTTGATAATTTACCCAATACTAAAATACCCAAAATTGCAACTCTATTGTTATGGTAGCAAGAAACGTAAGTTAGTATTAAAATAATTGTGTCCCATTGATTAACACGAGTATTACATCAATTGGGTAATTGTTGTAATGGCTTATATACTTATGTGTGGAATTGGAAAATGGGTTTTAATGATGACCGATAGGAAAATAACATAATCATATTAGAAAATTACATATCTTCATGTACGATGCTTCGACCCATGAACGTAGTGTTTTAACATTTGGGTGATTTTCACAACTTACAAGTCAATTTTATTTTGCTAGAAGGTTTTTCTTATGCCTTTATTGTTATTGATGCATTTTTTTGTGTTAACATTTGAGCAATTTCATATATACCCTTCCAAAACACCATAATATCATATATATACCCAATCTAAAATTTTAATATCATATATACCCGATTTTAATTATTAATATCACATATATCCCTCTTAAACATCAATACTATCATATATACCCAAATTCATTAATTTAGTTATTTTTATATCATTTAAAACTTATAATTAATATTGTTTATTAAATAATGAACATTATACTCTTACTTATTTCTTCTTATAATTAAACTTCAAAATATCATATTTGTCCAACTTAAATTAAAAATATCATATCCCTTTTAATAATTTTATATAATTTATGTTTTTAAACTTACTATATAAATTCTTCATAGTAAAACAATAACAATAAAAAATTGTATTATGTTTTTGCTCGTTTGTAATCAAATCGTATCGTCTTATTAAGTTTTCTTATTTGTTTTTTCATGCAATTTTTATATACATTTTGTTTTTTTTATGTTCTTTCTTTTTTTTTCTTTTCAGATTTTATAGTTGTATATTACATTTTGTTTTTTTTTTTAAATTTAGTATACATTTTTTGTCATCTATATACATTATTTTCTTTTTTTTTTTAAGTTTGCTTTCTTTTATAATTATTGTTTTTTAAGTTTGCTCTTTTTACTTTTTATATTTAATCTACTATAAAACTATTTATTTATTTATTTACTATTATTGTTATTATCATAAATTCAAAAAATTAAAAACCTTGACATATGCATTTTCCAAATCCCCTTGCTCCCTTCTCTAGGTCCTCATTGTCAAAATCATAGTTTATCTTGTCTCTGTTAGAGAACATCCTCATCGATGAAACCCTCAAAGTCTCATCTCCTTTCTCTAGCATTCTTACAAAAATATATTTAACTCCCTAAAATATATATAATGTTATCGTTACGACCAAATATATACAATTAGTGACATTGGATAAAAGTTATAACTCAAATAAAAGATTAAATATAAAAAAAAGCAAACTAAAAAAAATAATTGTAAAAGAAAGCAAACTTGAAAAAAAAAAAGAATTATGCATTTAGAAAACAAAAAATATATACTAAATAAAAACAAAACAAAACAAAACACAATACAACTATAAAATTCGGAAAGAAAAGAAAGAAAATAATATGTAATCAGTTAATTGTATATAGAAAATTGCAGGAAAAAAAACAAATAAGAAAACTTAATAAGACGATACGATTTGATTACAAACGAGCAAAAACATAATACAACTTTTTATTGTTATTGTTAATTTGTTTTACTATGAATAATTGATATAGTAAAGTTAAAAACATAAATTATATATAATTACTAAAAGTGATATGATATTTTAATTTAAGTTAGACAAATATGATATTTTGAAGTTTAGTTGAAAGAATAAATAAGTAGGGGTATAATGGTCATTAATTAATAAATAATATTAATTATGAGTTTTAAATGATATAAAAATAATTAAATTAATGAATTTGGGTATATATGATATTAATGATGTTTAAGAGGGATATATGTGATATTAATAATTAAAATTGGGTATATATAATATTATGATGTTTTGGAGGGATATATATGATATTAAAATTTTAAGTTGGATATATACGATATTATGAAGTTTTGAAGGGGTATATATGAAATTATCTCAATTATTTATGGAGCATAAACTTCTTGTGTGTACCCTTTTGCGAGATGTGATGTTGTTGTGGCTGTACAACTACAACTACAACTACAAAGGACATCAGTGGCTAGATTTCCCGGTTTGATGCTCGCCCATAAATTTATTTCCCTATCTGAATATGGGTTCTATATAATATATCACTGATGTAAAATCGTCAAAACCTGGTGGCGGCAGAACCCGACGATTTTCCATACAACTACAACTACAACTACAACTACAACTACAACTACAACCACAACTACAACCGCTAAGGACAGCAGTGGCTAGATTTCCAGCTTTGATGCTCGCCCATAAATTTATTTCCCTATCTGATTTTGGGTTCTATATATCACTGATGTAAAATCGTCAAAACCTGGTGGCGGCAGAACCCGACGATTTTCCATTTCTTTGCCTTTTTGTGCTTGATTTCTTGCAATATGGACATAGGCGATTTGAAGAAGACTATTGTTGCTGTGAATAATCTCTTTGAAAAGGTAAAAAATTTGGAACCCTAACTAAAAATTGGAAGAAAAAGAAATATCTATTCTTAACAATTTTGATCACAAACTCAGAGACCCTAACACCCAAAATAATCCTTTATTGTTTCTTACACAGATTCATTAATGAATTAAAATCTTTTAAGATTTCTTAAATCACATCATTCTTTGTTATTTAAAAACTCAGCATTCCCCCTAGGATTTAAAATCGCAGTTACAGATTAGCAAATTACCCTTAAAAGATAATGTAAATTTTTTGAAAAAACTCTAACAAATAAAATTGTTGTACAATGCAAATCTTTCGACAGAATGCAAATAACAAAAAAAAAAAACAAATTTATGAACTGAACGCCCGTCCCATAAGACTTGACCTGCCTTCTAGACATAACAATGCAAAGACAACCTGAGAAAATGCTATGTGGAAGATGACTTATACCTGTACCTTCTACATTGAAGTTGGATAGTTATTCTTCCCATTGGCACTTCTTCCATTTGTCAATATACTTACGGGACTACTCCTTCGTAGGATCATGTGGTCTTACGTAAACTTTCCACGAAGGTACAAAGTATGGAATTATTGAATCTGTAATGGACATAAGTGAAATATTAGTGGCGTTATTCAACATTAACAAGGTGATTAGTCTTCTATTTTACAGAATCCACTCCTTTGAACTATTGAAATTAACGTCATTATTTCGTTCTATTGTGGTTTTCAGTTCCTGTAATACACAACAATGAATTTCACATGATACTACATTTCATATTAGTACCGGTCCACACTAACACATTCTGAAGCAACAGTTGAATTTTTTTGGGTTCACCTGAAATCTTTAATCCAACATTATTCATTTTTCATTTCATTAAATATAGCGTTGGTCAGACTCAAAAGACAGTTGTTTGTTCGTTCCATTCATCGGGAATTTATCCGAAAATCATACATGGATTTTGTATATAATATATTGATAGATAGAAAACAGAGAGTACCTTTTACAACAATTCTTCATGATCTTTTGGAGCTTCTGAAAATCATCTTGAGTGGTTTTCTGAAGTCATTCATGGCACTATGACATAGAAGGTTTCAAATAATGTTTGTATCTCCGGTGTGAAACCATAAGACTCAAGCCGCCATCTAGACGCATATATGCAAACACCACTCAACCCAAAAATGCTTGGTGGAAGATGACTTATGCCCGTACCTTCTACATTTAACTCTTCTAAACATTTTAAATCTCCAAGTTTCTTCGGCAAATTTTCAATCAGCGTAGAATAGGAGAGATGGAAATGTTTTAGACGTATCATGTTACAGATAATGCTGCTCGGGACATCTCGCAACAACATACACTCTGTTAGGATCAGCTTCTCTAAACATTCTAATCGGCCAAGATCCTCGAGTAACTTTTCAAGAAGCCAACAATATTTAAGATGCAGAGATTTCAGATGTCTCAACATATTGTATTTATCTTTGTAGATGACAGAGTGAGCTCCTCTAGAGTTTCTAGTTGGTCAAGGTCCTTGGGAACCTCTGGAATACTTCCTTCTAGTATAAGCTTTCTTAAACATCGTAAACCGCAAATGCTTCTTGAAAAACTATCTAGCCATTGAAAGGTTAAGGATGATTTTAACCCTAAATATTTAAAACTATGTAACTGAAAACTAAAGATTCTAAACTACAAAAGCTAAAACGGGGAAATATCATATATATTAAAAGCAACACTCACTTTGATGTAAAAAATGTTTTTGGTCAAAGAAAAGTAACTTAGAATTAAATCCAACTGTTTTAATCTTTTAAGTTCAAGAGTTTGAAACTTTGATGTAAAACCGATTCATGGACATATTTTATTAATTTCGCATCATTTGGTATCAAAGCCTGGTTTGTTTTCGATCATACTTTTTTCCCATATCGTTTTTTTTATTTCTTCTTGTTCTTATCTTGGATTTCAAGTAATAATAGTGGATCTCGTCACAAGTTGACTTGATTACTATTACCAACAAATAAAGAAGTTGGGGTTCAGTATGTTATATATTTGGGTTCTTTATATTAAGCCGTGTAGTTTTGTTCCTAAAAAAAAGTGAACAGAAAAAGAAAAGTATAAAAAGCTATCAAAGTAAAAAAAAAGGAGTGGAAAAAAAGTAGAGAAAAAAAGAGAAGTGAAAGAAAAAAAATTGGAGGAACGTTAATAATTTTGTTTAGTATTATATTTCTTTTTGGGTTTGTTACATTTGTTATTGAAGTTGTTTGGTACGTTTTGAATTCCTCAAGGCCACAACCCTAACTTGGTTTTGGTTTCTTTTAGTTTGTTTTGAACTTTAAGAATTAAGAAGAGAGATTAAGATCAATCGAGGGAAAAAGCCTTTGTTGCATACGTGAGTGCTAAAAGCTTAATCAACTTGAGAGAAACACGTAAGGGAGAGCGGAGAGGTCATAATATTTTTATTATTCATTGTTCTTTTTGCATATATATAAGATGGCGGAGGACCAACCCCTTCCAAATATTCAAGTTCAAGTGATGAAATGCGACGATTAATGAGAGACGAGTTCACGCAAGTTCATGAAAGAATGGACCAATTGGAGGCACAAATACCACATGAACGAACACCATCGCAAGTTTCTTATGAAAATCATGATTACGGTTCTAGAGGTGATGAATGGGATGAAGAATATCAAAGAAGACCACCTAGAAGGCAACATAGAGACAACAACTTGAGTTCAATAATGAGGAAAATTCCATCTTTTCAAGGAAAATCGGATCCGGAAGCATACATTGATTGGGAAACTAAGATGGAATTCATCTTTGATTGGTATCAATACTCCAACCGGAAGAAGGTAAAATTCGCCGTTGTTGAATTTACTGATTATGCACTAACACGGTGGGATCAACTTGTGATTAGTAGACGAAGAAATGAATTGAGACCCTCGATACTTGGGAAGAAATGAAGATGCTCATGAGGTGACGTTTTGTACCAAGTCATTACTACCGTTACCTTCACAACAAACTTCAAAGTAGAAAGCAAGGAAGTAAGTCTGTTGATGATTACTTCAAAGAAATGGTGGTTATTATGATCCGGGCAAATATTCAAGAGGATAGAGAAGCTACCATGGTGAGGTTCTTAAATGGTCTCAATTATGAAATTCAAGATCGTGTTGAGATGCACCATTATGTTGAGATCGAGGACATGGTTCATATGGCAGTTAAGATTGAAAAGCAACTAAAGAGAGAGGGTGGGTCAAGAACGAATGCTTGGAAAGCAAGTAGCTCCAAAAGGCCTGAAAATTCAAACTCTTCTAATCCCAAATCTGGAACAAAAAACACTTCAAAGGAGAAAACTAGTTCTGAAGTTCCTAAGACTCGTGAAATAAAATGTTTTAAGTGGCTTGGCAGGGTCATATTGCAAGTCAATGTCCAAACAAGCTTGCATTGGTGATTAGAGAAGATGGAGAAATCGAAACACATGCTTCTGAATCCTCACACGAAGACACGGATTGGGAAGAAGAGCTAGCAGTTGAAGGAGAATTGTTGGTAATAAGACGAGCCTTAAGCACCCGTTTTAACGAAGAAGATGATGCACAAAAGGAGAACATCTTTCACACCCGGTGTTATGTTCAAGGAAAGGTATGTAGTCTTATAATTGATGGTGGGAGTTGTACTAATGTGGCTAGTGTTTCCATGGTTGAAAAGCTAGGATCACCGACAATGAAGCATCAAAAGCCATATAAACTCCAATGGCTTAATGATAGTGGTGAGGTGCGAGTTACAAAGGAGGTTTTGGTTGGTACTAATGATTTGGCAGGTACTCTTCCGAGCAATATTAAATCTCTTTTGCAAGAATTTGAAGACTTGTTTCCCGAGGAGGTTCCCAATGGATTGCCACCAATTCGCGGGATTGAACACCAAATTGACTTTGTTCCTGAGGCTTCCATTTGCAAAGGCAAGTTGAGGAATTAATTGAGAAAGGATGGATTCGAGAAAGCATGAGTCCTTGTGTTGTTCCAGTTTTGCTTGTACCGAAAAAGGATGGGTTGTGGAGGATGTGCATAGATTGTCGTGCCATCAATAATATCACACTAAAATATCGCTATCCAATCCCTCGACTAGATGATATGCTTGATGAATTGCACGGTTCAAAGTTGTTTTCAAAGATTGATTTAAAAAGTGGATATTACCAAATTCACATGAAAAATGGCGATGAATGAAAAACAGCTTTCAAAACAAAACATGGTTTATATGAATGGTTAGTTATGCCTTTTGGCTTAACTAATGCTCAGAGTACATTCATGAGATTAATGAACCATGTTTTGCGTGATTTCATTGGCAAGTTTGTGGCTGTGTACTTTAATGATATTTTGATTTATTCCAATCTTGTCGGTATAATGCTCCCGTGTCTTCGAAAATAACCAAGCAAGCTTCCTAATTTTGCTATAAGTTGAAGCCCAAGATTAGCCCTTGTTTTTCATAGCCCAAGTTATGTTTATTTAGCCAAACATAACCCATGAATAAAGAATTTCGGCTAGCCTCACACTTAGCTCATGTTTTGTCCATAACTCACTCATTTCAAGCCCGATTTGAGTCAAATAAAAGCCCAATGAAAGCTAAGCCTTTCTCCTATCTTTTCAAGAAGAATAAAGCCCAATAAAGGCATATTTGCCACGTCCAAAATTCTGCCCAAAAGAGTGTCCATGTTCAATGTACTTCTCAAGATTAATTACAAGGCAATTTGAAAGCCTTCTCTTTGATTCAAGGCAATTTGAAGGTCATGGCCATTTACTTGGAGGATACTAAGGGTTTGCAACATACAATGAACCAAGTCACATTCTAGAAGATTCAAGTAGTGAAATGTCAAGAAAGCCCGTTTGATAAGTAGTTTTGCTTACTTGATTGCTTATCATGATAGTTTTTGTTAATTGTCTAGATGGTTGGTTTTCCTTATATTTCCGTCTATAAATAGTGGCCAAAGTTCTCATTTGTAATCATCATTCATTTGAGTAATATTGTGAGTTTTTAACTCCTATTGTTCCTTACGAACATTTAGAACTTATCAAGTGTTCTACCTTGTGGCATTCAAAACTTATCAATCAAATTGGTGGGGTTGGTTGTGGTGTTTTCTTATACCAAGGTTCTTGCCTCTTTCTAGGCAACGGGTCGCGGTTTCACTATATATACCAAGGTTCTTGCCTCGTTTATAGGCAATGGGTCGTGGTTCTATCCATATATGTCGAACACCTAGTAATCGCACCGTAAACTATGTGAAAAAGTTCGTCTAAAAATAGCATAAAAAAACGAAACGGTTGCTGACTTTTATATTTTCTCGAGATCGCGGTCGCGATGAAGAGCATGGTCGCGATCTTTTGATCGCTCGCAAGCGCGACCGCGCTCATATGGTCGCGATCGCGATCCGGACAACAGGTCAAAGTCAACCAAATTCAAGGAAGTCCTGCTCAGACCGTAAATTTGACACTTTAGCTCCAGAATCCGTTCTTTTCACAATCAGGCAACCTTCAAACTGCAAAATACAAAAGTAAGCCAATAAGTGCCGTATTTTAACAATTCGAGGCAAAAATAACCCAAATCCGAGACAAAATAAGACTGAAAAATATGTACAAAATACGTCATAACAGTGATCTACATTGCACTTTAAGGAGAGTTGACTCTCTAAGGTCGGCCCAAACTCTAGTTTTAATCTTGGAGAGATCTACCTTTGATTGGTGCTCACGTTTCTTGTTGCTTAGATTTGATATTGTTTTGAATAATCTTGTTGCT
Organism: Centrapalus pauciflorus; assembly: GCA_020465985.1. Taxonomy (NCBI): domain Eukaryota; kingdom Viridiplantae; phylum Streptophyta; class Magnoliopsida; order Asterales; family Asteraceae; genus Centrapalus; species Centrapalus pauciflorus. The sequence goes on along the minus strand of JAANYP010003357.1, from coordinate 185,043 downwards.
TAGATCTTGATTATGGCATCAAGGCACTACAATCACTTAAAGTCAAAGGTTCCATGAGATGCATCCACATCACTCCTATAAAAGCTGACCGAACATGGTATATTTCTCTGCCTATTGGCAATGTAATCTCCATTCTTAGCAGTTCAATCTGATATGTATTATGGACACACTTACTATTAATAATTCTTTTCTTTTGAGATGAAAGATCCATATCAGTATCTTGCCATTAGTCTACTCGATATTAAGACTATATTTGTACGGTGGTCTTTGAGTGTTGCCTTGGTGTTCGCCTCCAATTATTGTTTAAGACTTTCAAATGCAGCTTTTGTCTGTTTTATGTGATGCTTATGGTTCATTTAGCTCGCCAAATGAAATAGGTAGGAATTAGAAAAAAAAATAAATTAATGTGTTCTGAATTTTGGATTATAATTAGAATGGATATAAATTTATTTAAATTTCGTTAATATCCAATTTTGAAGAAATTGGTGAATTCTAACAATTTGCTACAAAATGTTTAATATTATAATGTTGGGGGTTCATTGACATTATATCAACCCACTCGATGTTTAACGTCTTAAAATTAAGTGTAAAATTGGGTTACATGATAAAAATATGTAACAAATATAATTAAATCATATTTTAAAAGTCATGTGTAACACAAAGTAAATTGTTTCAATAAAAATATAAGAAAAGTTAAAACAAATTAAAATTTGAGTAGTTAAAATGCAAAAAGAAAATTTTCATGTGAAAGAAATATGAAACTTGGTTATCATGTAAGGGACCTTTACATTAGTATGTTGCACCCATGACGCGTGCAAAACACACCTCAGGTTTTAATGTCTAAATGAACCCAAAGTATAAATTACACAACTGGCAGTGTACCAATCGTGTGCAATATAGCTTCAAGAATCACCCAGGATTTATCGAACTCAGGGAACGGAATAAAGAACGGAGACTCCAATACTACAACCTAAACCAATATTTAGCTATTTCGGACTTTTTTAAGAAATTATCAACTAGAGACAATAATTAAAATTAATCATCCGAATAACTAATGCAAACTAAGTAACACGTGAATAACAAGTTAAACTAATTTTTTTTTTTGGGTTTTTCAAAATAATTAAAAACTAAATCTAGCAAACACGACTTAAACTAAACTAACGAACGCACCAAGAAAGGACGACTATATAATACGAACCAACTAACAAAAGAAAAGTCAATTTAGATATAACTTAAGCAAGTAAAGAATGATATTGAATTTTACGAAACTCTTATATTACGAAAACGTCACCCACTTGGAATTAGAAAACTATAATTAATTGGCGGCAGTCTGGATTGATCGATTAAAGATAAATCGGTTAATAACCAATTATAAATATTCACTTAAGCCCGGATTATGGATTAATTTACCGAATATTAGATTTCTCCAAATAAAGATTAAATCATGACAAAACACGTGAAAACAATAAAGTTAATTAAACTGGATTCCAATATTAACCAACAATCTTATTATCGCAAAAAGATGCTAAAAACTATCAATTAATACCGAGAATTCAACCAACCAACTTTATTTATTTGGAAATCAAGCTTTACGGATTATTAGTTTTATTATCGCAACACTATGCCTAAAAACTAAGAAACACGCAAAGTTCTAGATCAATAATTCATCACAAAATCATTATCGCAATACAATGCCTAGAAAATATAATCAATTATCAATTTTTCATCCAAAGTTTCAATTTTTATTAAAAACGCAGATTCAACCAACAATTATTTTCGCAAAACAATGCTAAACGATTGATAAAAACCTGATTTTTAACAAAAATATATGAAGAACATCGAAAATCTAGTAAATATAAACCATAAACCGTCAATCAATCCAAAACCATGCCAATTAATACATAGAATTTATCATCCCAAGCGGGTGAACAAGAAAACTACTCACTAATCATACTAAAAACCGAAATTAAACTCAAATATATAAAAACCATTATGAAATCGGAAAGTTTAAGAACGAATGTACCAAATTCGTAGCTATCCGTGCGAAATTAAACTCCAAAACTTGAATCGAATGATTGAAAACTTGAGAAAATCGAAACCCTAGGCTAAACTATGATTAACTACTTGAAAAATGATGAAAAACGTAAGTAAAATCGCCCCAAAATTCGTCCAAAATCGGTCTGAATCGCCACACTCTCGACTGCTGCAAGCTAGGGTTTTTAAAAAGAATTCTGGTGGGCTGGGCCTCGCACGCGGGTGCGTAGGGTAAGTCACGCGGGTGCATGGCTTGCTATTCCTGGACATGGCCACGCAGGTGCGTGGGACTTTCTACGCTCCACGCGGGTGCGTAAGGTAACTCACGCGGGTGCGTGGCATGCTCTAACTCAAGGTGGACACGCGGGTGCGTGGGGTGTCCTGCGTGGGTTGCTCAACTGGACATAGCCACGCGGGTGCGTGGAGAGTCCTACGCGGGCGCGTAGAATCATTTTTCGCCAAAATTTTCTTTCGCTCATGGAAGATGGCTGGATCATAAAATCTCGTTACTTTAGCCTCGATTTCTGTTCCCATGTTGATTTAATGGCTTTCGACCTACGAAACACAAATATTAATAAAAATCAGTATCTTTTCACACATTTCGGTTTGAAAACCACTCAATATGCGAGGAAAATGATACAAAATATATGTATAAATATGCACATATCAAAATACCCCACACTTGAGCTTTGCTTGTCCGCAAGCAAACTGCAACATAAATGTTTTAAACCAGGCCTCAACTCAAAAACTAGCTCTCTAGAAACACCATATAGACTTTTAAGCATTAAAGATCCATAAACAATGCATTTGAAACCTAGCTAAGCAGACAAAGAGACCACGAGATGCAAAAAATAGAATGGCAATGTCAATCACTTCTAACCTTGTTGCATGAATTAGCACCTCGCGGTTTTCACTCAACACTCATGTGTATAGCTCATATGTGTTTGCACAAAATCGTCTCAACACCCGACGTGTCAGATAAACTTCAGCATAAGCTTGAGATAGAATCACATCTCCATCACTTATGTTTGAAAATAAAGCATATAAAGGACATCAAGGGTTGTAATGGCGCTAGGCTCGGGTGATGGGAATGTTTGGTCTGAGTGAGGCGTAAAAATATGAGACCAAAGAAGTAGCAGCAATCCTTAGAACTAAAGCGACAACCATGATAACAAACACTGAAAATAGTTATCCCTGAAGACTCAGCATATTGGCCTATACTATAGCTCTCAAGGGTGATGCAAAGGGAAGAAAAATTCTAGATTATTTCTTTTTCGCTCTTTTTCTCTTTCATCCTTGTATTTACCCCCTTTTTCACTCTTTTTATTTATTTTTTCTTTTTTTTTTCAACAACACTGAACTCTCTTTGATTCCTTCAAACATCAAGCTTTTATGACAGTCTGCTCAAAAAGAACTATCTCGACTAACTAGCATCGCCCGGGTACAATACTAGAAAAACCAGAAAGAACACGAAAGCAAAGGGATCGCACAAGGCTCGAATGTTTTCCAAATACAAAGAATAATCAATAAAGCTCTAAATTTCTGTGGCTGCTACAAGTCCTTAAATCCTGCTACTAAGTCTCGGTCCCAATCTGGGTCAATCGATTGATACAAGGGAAAATCTGTCTAATGACGTGGGTTGTCACCGAAACGAAAGGCCAAGGCTCAAATGGGGGCAATCTAGGGAGATAATGTGGGCAACAGAGTATCACGAGGGAAACAGGTTATCCTAACTTTGCCTTTATATGTGTGCTAAATTCTCAAAAGTGTGATCTTGATGCGCATTCACAAACAAGTTCTACCTTAGAATAAATGACACCGGCAGTACCACACAGAAACGAATAATGAGCATTAAGATTGAATGCTATGGAGGCTCAAATTCTCACGAAATGAATGTAAAGGGATAGATTGTGCTCAAAACATGCAATTTTGGCCATCAAAGAGTGACATGCAAATCGAACATCTCGTTGCCATAAAAAGTCTCAATGTCACTTATCTAGATTCGCATGCATAGTAAATAGAACAATGCTACAAAAGAGTCTAACGCGCAAAAATAGAGAGAAAAGTTTTGAAAATCGGCCCAATTTTATACAAAAATGCCATGAATTGTTTGTAAGAACATGCAAAGCTCAAAATCGACATTTTTATACTCCCAACCCACACTTAAATTTGACAGTGTCCTCACTGTCATGAACAGTTCAAGATAGCATGGAAGAATGGAGGTAATAAAATTGGAACAGAAAAACTCCCCTGATACACTTAAGCATGGCCATGTTTGAATGATGAGGCTGAACTGACTGCTAGTGAGCATCTCTACCATGGCCCGTCATGACAAGACGTCTATCAACAGCTGTCCAAGACTGATAACACTCTAACACCCACACATTTGTCTAAACACGCATCAAGCACATCACTCACACTCATATCAAACTATGTGACATCACATACACTACCCCACACTCATTTCAAACATACATGATCATATGACACATTAGCACACCAAAATATTCTCAAGACAACGACACCCCTTTTACATAAATAAAGCATAATGCGTGACACCACGAGCATGCAAGGACTAGAACATAAATACCTAAATATAAATCTACGAAAATAAACAAAGAAAACATGAAAACACACCAAACTATTAGAACTCAAAAACACACCATCTATGAAATTAAATATAATAAGCACACCACACACAAAGCAATTAAAAAAATAAAATAAAATAAATAAGATAAAATAAAATAAAATAAACTAGAAATTAGAACAAGCAAACATGCTTTCAAAACAAGACCAGTAGCATCAATCATGCAATCCTAAGACACATACTCAATGCACGGGCTACTTATTTAAGCATATAACTTCCAAAATTTAAATTAACAGCTCAACACATCAAGCAAAACAAATTAAACATGAAATGAAAACTTAATGTACAAATGAAAGTATCTACGGGTTGCCTCCCGAAAGCGCTTTTTTTGACGAGTCTCTAGCTTGACTCGTCCACATGGCCCTTAGATTGATAAAACATACCTGGGAAACAAGCTCGCAAACCTTTCATACCTACTAAAGCAATGTACGCACCAACCGGATCCTCATGATCAAAATTAAACTTCGGATATTGACAAGTTGGTTTCTCTTTGATCTTTTCTACCTTCTTCTTCCGCTGTCTTGGCTTCTTTGACTTCCCTTTGTTCTTGACCGAGCTTGAAGGTACCTGCCCATCACAAATAACAACGGAATCAGATTTAAGAATATCAAGCTTACCATGATCAGTTGTTCGTTGCATGAACACCCTGCATAGGATCTAACTCAACACATGGTGCATAAGTATATATGGAGAAAAGTGAGTTACGCAGAAATGGATATAATGGATTAGCTTTCGCCATACGGAATGTAATATCCTCATCTCTCACTCTAATAGTCAACTCCATAGACAGGACATCTATAAATGCTCTAGCAGATGTAAGAAAGGGTCTACCCAAAATGAGGGGATTGCCACTCGAGCTATCCATGTCTAGCACCACCAAATCAACAACAAACTCAAATCTATCAACCTTCAATCTAACTCCCTCACAAATCCCTACAGGTTGTCTCAAGGAGCTGTCGGCTAGCTGCACTGCTACCAAAGAAGGCTTTAGAGGTCCCAAATCCATCTGTTGGAATATATCATGAGCTATAACATTAATGCTAGAGCCTAGATTGGCTAAAGCATTGCTGAATACAGTCCCCTTTACAGAACACGGGATAGTGAAACTACCAGGGTCGGCCTTACCTTAGATATATAAAGGAGGAGGGACATATGCGGTACATTCTGAAGCGTTCAGATGCATCTCATCCATTAAAGCCTCAAACTTCTGCTCCCCATGATACAGCTGTTCTACACCAAACAGCTGCTGAGGGACCAACAACCCAAGCTGATGAACCTCAGGGATCATACCATCCCTCTGGTGAGGCTGCTTCCTTCATGCAAATTCCATCAGCAGGTTTCACCACTGCTGATGTTGAAATGCATATCCCATCTCCCAATGATGAGGTGCCTTTAGACCAAGGCACTGCAGAGGGAACCACCACTGGTCTTCATGAGGGTGTTGCAACACAAGCAGCATCTGAAAGGCCCCAAACATCATCCCCTTCTCCTAGTGATGCAGCTACAGCCGCTGCTGAAGGACCCCTTGATCCCTCCAACCTGGGTCATCTTACTTTTGCCCAGGCTATGGAGCTTCTGTCCAAAATCCCTCTTCCCTCTCCATCACATCCTCAAACACCAGCTTCATCATCATCTTCTCCATCTACCCACTCAAAACAATCTACCCATACACCTCCATCTCCCAAAGACCTGCCTTTGAAGGATCAGCTTTCTTTGCTGACCAACAAAGTTGGTTCTTTGGAAAACACCATGAACTCTCTACCCTCCATCTTATCAGACTCTGTGTCTGCACAGCTTCAGGGGTTATTTGATTCGTTCAAGGCCTCTTTACCTACCACTCCACAGCCTGATCACACTCCACAGCTGTTAGCACTCACTGCTCAGCTGCAAACTGTGTCCACCTCCCTTTCCTCTATTCTTTCCATTCAGCAGGACTCTGTGTCCTCAATGACAGCTATTTCCCAACAGCTGTCATCACTAATTACTTCTTGCACTTCTACTCTTCCTGCCACTCTGGCCAGCCTGACCACCTTAATTGGCTCCCTTTCTAATACTGTGTCTTCAAACCTTGGTGATGTGCAAGATTCTCTCGAAGTACATCTTGCACAGCTTCAAAGTTTGCTGTTCACAGCATCTGATAGGGAAAACATAGTTAAGTTGTCCTCCATAGCTGATTCTCACTCCTCTTCTCTTCAGACCTGTCTTTCCCAGATTACTGAGGTGAAGGATAACTTGGCTTACTTAGTGACTAGCCTTGTTGGTCCTAAACCTTCTGCTAAACCTGCTGACAAGCCTACTGACTTTGTGTCTTCAGGCAGACCAGGTGTTGAAGTCGCTGCTTCATCTCCTTCAAAGGGGGAGAAGTCATCTGCCTCGAAGACTAAGTCTAAGGGGGAGAAAACTTCTTTTCCTAAGGAGATACCAGTGTCTGCAACTCACACTGGTCAGCCAGCAGATGTCTTTGAAACAGGTACAGCTGAAGGTGCCTCTCAAGCTGCTATGCCTACTCAGGCTGTCTCTCCAAACCCTGCTCAGTCTAAGGGGGAGGAAGTCATTCCTGAGGACAGGCCTAGCAGTAAAAGGAGGCACTTAATTCTAACTGAAGAAGAAGAAGAAGAAGAGGAAATTCCTGAGGCTGCTGTCACTACAGCAGCAGCTAAAGGAAAAGAAAAGGCAGCTGATGATCCCATACAGCAGAAACAGGCAGAAATTCAATTTCACAAGGCCAGGGCTAAAGAGATGGGTCTTCCTATGCACAAGTACTTTGAGTTTAGAGAAGAACAGCTTCAAGCTCTGGAGGAATTGAGAAAAGAAGAAGAATCTGCTAAAGCTGCTAAATCCTTTGCACTCCAAGAAGCAAAAAAAAAAAAAATTTTCTACCTTGGAGGTGCAAAAGAAAATAATGGAAGCTGCCAGACAATCAGCAGGGGAGAAAGAGAAGGAAGTAGAGAAAGGTACTCAGGTCTCTGTGACCAAATCAATAGTACCCCATGCAAGAGCTCAATACCACTTTGACAACTTGGCTAAGAAAAAGTTTCATGATGTTGCTGAAAGAAGGCTAGCCAAGGAAGCAATTGTCAAAGCTGTCCCTGTATCAAGGAAAGGTAGTCAGTGGAAGCTTAAAATAACAAGGATGGGTGCAACAGGCCCAGAATTGGAAACTTATGACCACACTGATGTAGCTCAGATGGGATACAGGGAGTGGATTGAGCTGGCAGTTGCCCTGAGTGAATCAAAGTCTGAAACTGCTAAACAAATCAGGGCATATGTCAAGAAGTTAATGGAAAGAGTAAAGGATCTTGGCCTGATTTCTAAGGAAGTTAGTGAAGGTGTCTTTGTGACACATCCTAAAATAAAGGCCAGGAGGACTAAGAAGGACACAGAGCTGGAAGAACTCCTTATAATGATTGAACAAGGAGATTATGCTATGGAAATTAAAGGAGTTGACCACAGTCTGCCTGAAGGAGTAGATTTTGAAGATGGCAAAGTAATTGAAGAGCCTGAGTTAGGGGCATTTTTTGTAGATCCCTTGTCTCAAAAGAAATGTTTTCAAAGAGCTTCAGACCTACATAAAGTTGGTCTTAAGCAGCTTGCAGCCTTCAGAATTGCCTCCTCCTTCAGACAGTCCAGCTTATGGAGAGCAGCCATCTGGGATGAGCTGAGAGGATTTTACAACAGAGTTGAGCTCCAAGATTCTAACTTCATGTTTCTCAGAGTTGAAATTGAAGAAATGGAAGAAACGAGGGAAGACCTTGAAAGACGATTCAAACAAGGAATGCCATCTGCAGTCTAGTGAAGTCCATCTGCCATCTGGGCAGGTGAAGAATGGAAGCTGTCCATCAGTTGGACAGGCTTACCGTTTTCTGCTCCCAACAAAAACAGTCCAATGTACATTAGTTGTACTCTATGTTACATATGCTGTAATTCTCTTTTACATTAGTTGTAAAATACATTAGTACATTAGTTGTACTCTTGTAAAAACATGTGTTGTTGTATGAAATCAAGAATCAGTGTATATATAAACTGATCTTTTACTTTACTGTAATGTTGTAATTTTATTTCAGCAAATGTACTGTAAAAATATATAGTGATTTTTGATAAGACCAGCTTAGACTGGTTATTGCAAATAGGGGGAGATTGTTAGGCACAAAAAGGCCTCAGTCAAACCTGTTCTACATCTGAGGGGGAGATTTATAATCAAACCTGTTGATGCATTTGAAGGTTGAATTTAAGGCCTGTTATATGTCTTATTGAAACCTGAAAATGATTTGCAATATCAGTCTAAAGTTGTTCTATATGTTGCATGTGTTGCAACTAAGACAGTTTGTCCAAGCTGCTCTGTCTGCTGAACAGGCTGGACATAAACTGTCTACGCTGCTCTACACTGTTGAGCAGCTTGGGCGTTTTTAAAGTGTTCTGTTCTTTGTGAACAGAACCTGTTCTTTGTGAACAGGCTAAACACTTTATGGAATATGTTTCCAAGTCATCATGTATTGTTTTTGACTACAAGATTAGTTTACAAAGTCGAAGACAAAGTGGAAAACAGAACTGCTCAGCCTGCCCACGCTGTTCTGTAACATGAAGACAAAAGGTTATTTGAAAAAGGGTGACAGACCTTTTTCTTATATCAAAATAGGCCTTTACAAGGAAGAAAGACGCAAAGTTGACATTCCTAAATTAGTTAAAGGCAATGCAACAGTAGACAAAGTGAAAAGACAAAAGTTCTGCACATGTGAAGACAAGTCTGCTTTTCAGAAAAGTGCAGAAAAGGTTATGTTGTCTTTTCAACAAGACTTCTCCTTTTTCATTTCGTCCAATGAAGATGTTTCTCTTAGATCCTCTGAATGGGTATAAAAGGAAGCTTCTAAGGACAGAAAGAAGTGTGAAGAAAGCTAAGTGCTGAAACCAAGAGTGAACGTGCAAGTGTGATTTTCATGCATGCAAGCCTTCTGTGTAAATCAGTATCTGTGTGTCTAAGCTGTTTTACATAAGCTGTTCCCTTAAGTCTTGTAAACACAGTGAGTGCTTCTTAGTGAGTGTATTCATTGTATACTAGTTTGAGTTTGTCTTAGACTAGTGAACATACTGTTGTATCTGTCATCTCAGCTTGAACTATTCCGCATTCAAGTATTCCGCATTCAAGCTTGTTTGTAATTAACAATTTGTTGATAATACATACAAACATTGAGAAAATTGTGTGTAGTTTTTAAATAGCTGTATTCACCCCCCCCCCCTCTACAGCTTAAAGCTATATACTTTGGGAACCTCTCGGGACCTACAATGCCATTTACCATCATTAAAGAAAAACAAACTCTCTTTCTCTCTCTAAAAGAAAGCTACGGTTTTTCTCAGACATTTCAACAAAGATTTTAAAGTTGCAATTAATTGAAGATTGAATCAAGAGGAAGTAACAAACAAGCTTTAAACATCATTAATCTATAACATTCAAGGTAATATTTACTTATAATGTCGAATTTTTAAGAGTTTATGTTCGGTTTTGTGAGAAACCGAAGTGATGATTTAAGATCTAGCAAAATTTTTGTTGCATGTTTGTATAAATGGTTAGAAATCATGTATTAAAGGTTTTAGAAGTTACAGAAACAAAAATCATTGTTTAGATCGTCCAAATAAAAGAGAAATCTGAAATTTTGTAAAATTTTGTGTTCTTGAGAAAAATCTTGATTTTGGACGATTTTAGATGATTTAATGTGTTTAAGATACAGAAAATAGTATAAAAACATCCCAATAATGATAATATAACCTTAAATTTAATTGCATGTTGATAAAAATGTGTTTGGTTAATTTTTTGTGAAAACCCGAATATGTAAAAATTGGAACTTCAAGAACAAATCTCGAAAATTTCCAGGATTGGGATCCGAATTCGGATGATACCGAATTCTGATAAGGCACCATTCTCGGATGACACAGATCCGAGTTCGGATGGCTCAGTTCGGACAGCTCAATTCAGATGGTCCAATTCGGATGGCCCGGTCCGGATGCCTAATTCGGATGGCCAGTTCGGATGGTCCGGATCCGGATGATCAATTCGGATGTCTTGTTTCAGATGTTTTAAAATAACAAATAAATGATTATAATAATTAGCGAACATTTAAATTAAAGCATCATGATATATATAATTCTATATATATATCCTTTTGAGACTTCAAATGAACAAAGAAAGTATATTTAAAGCTAAAAGCTAATGTTCTTGCTATGATAAAATTCTGGACAATTCTGAACAAAGAATTAAAGTTTAAAGATATTGAAAGTGGGTCAAAGAATTATAAAGCAAAGCCAGAGTCGAGAAAGGCAAATATTAAAGATTTAAATCCTGAGATAACTCAGGTGGTGGAGAAATCTGCTTGATAAGACAACAGAACCTCTGAGTTATAGATATTCAGTTTTACATGCTAGATTCCGGTTGAGACATATTGTTGATGATAGTTTATTTTGACATTCATACATGCTCAGCTGGATTGTGACCTGTGCTCACCATAATTCGGTGGTACCTTGTGGATCATGATGGCTATTTTATTTATCATTTTGCATACATTGTACTTACAGTTCAATTCAGATATTGTTATAATTTGATATTGCTATCATGACATTGATTATTTATGCTTCCATCATTGCTCGCATCTTTGATGTATTGATTCAGCTTAGCATGATTAACATTGTCGGTCTATTGTTCTAGACCTAGCTATGTCACCAGTTCTATTGAATTTGGTATTGATTATTCCGATGCTCCCCCCACTATGACTCCTGGTAGCTAGCCCAGTATAAGTGGATAGCTTCCACTAAAAGCGTGAGCGTGGCCTGGACATCATCCAACTATATGACTACTATGTCTCAATCATGAGTGGTTGTAGCGGCAGTTAAGACATATCACGCTAGACCCCATGATCCGCTTGAGAAAATGCATGTAATATGAAAATATATATTCTCACTAAGCATTGCTTATAGTTGTTGTTTAACTTTTTTACAGGAAAAGATAAGAGAAAAGCACATGCTGGACCTAGTTCTTAGGTCTTTCAAGAATCAAGTTGAAGTTTTACATAGACCACTACTCAACAAACTTTCGGTACAGATTGGCAGATGATGATTGTGGTGGTCTGGGTAGATTTGATTTGATTGTATGATGACATGAATTAGATTAGCCTTGTACCCTTTATAACTTTAATTTAAAATTTGTAACTCGTACTAAAAGTGTATTAAACTTATCCTAATATGTTTGTACCTGTAATTTGAAATTCCGCAACTTAATTACTCTATCTTAGTTATGATTGATATCGTGTTGCAATTTGTGGGACCTAGACTCTGAGGATTGCCTCGTAAGGGGAGGTCTTCACATAAAGAGTATGCTGCAATCATCCTATTAAGAAGAACTTTAAGTATTTTATCAACATGAATAAATTAAATCGAATATTAAGTAAAAACCATTGCTCAACTTCTGAAACAGAAGAAGATTGATCTTTACGCGGATTTGGCAATTAAAATCAAAGAAAGAAGAAAGCCCAAGTCATACCAAATACCACTGGCAGTGTACCAGTCGTAGATAGTATAGCTAGAAGCTGACCTTGGGGATTATACAACTCAGGGAACGACAAAAAGGATCGAGATATCGATACTAGGATTATCACTAATATCTAGCCATTTATAAGGTCAGAGGATGATTATAACCCTAAATATTTAATTCTATAGTATCTATCAGACTACTAAAATTATGAACTATAAAGCTAAAACAGGATGAAATCAGATATGATAAAAGCAACACTCACTTGGATACGTCTTTTAGGACTAATGGAGTAAAAGGGTGTAACAACACTTGAGATGTTTTTGGTCAAAGAAAAGTAAGTTGGAATTAAATCCAACTGTTTTAATCTTTTAAGCTCAAGAGTTTGAAACTTTGATGTAAAACCGATTCATGGACATATTTTATTAATTTCAGAAAATCAAGTAGGATGTTCTCCAGTATTCCCAATTTCTAAAAATCAACAATAAATGTCTTTTACGATTAATTAAGTCAACTAAATCTAGCTTTTAGAGATTAAAACTGTCTACTCGTCAAGCGCTCGGAAATAACTCTAAATATTTAATTTAGCCGCATAAACATCAATCAAGTCTAAGGAAATCAAAGAATAAATTAATCTTATAATCACAATATTGCTAAGAATTAATTTGCATACAATGATTTCACAATTTATTAACTAGTCACTATCTCATAATCACAAAATGCTAGAAATAACAACCAATTAATAAATCACTTAAATTTGATTAAGTTTATAAAAATCAGAATTTATAATCAATAATCTTGATCACAATAATGCTAAGAAATTAACTATAATGCTGATTTTACACATATTAATCGTATGAATCAAAAATACATCAATGAATTAAACACTTTTCCACCAAAACCATCAAATACTCCACTAATCCATGTAAAAACGTAACCAAGCAAGTGCTTAGCTAAACTACTCACTAATCATGTTAAAAACAGTAAAATAAACGAGATCTATGCTTAACATCATCATAAAAGAAACTAAATCGGAAAGGGTGTACCAAAAACCATAAGAAAAACGAGACAATATTGCAACCGAATGCTTGAATCCACCCTTCTAGCCAAATGCTTGGTTTATCTACCCTAAATTAAGCTGAAATTCGAAAACTAGCTAACACCTAGTAATCGCACCCTAAACTATGTGAAAAAGTTCGTATGAAAAATTGCATAAAAAAAACAAAACGGCTGCTTGACTTTTATATTTTCTTGGCATCGCGGCGGCGCTGGGTCCATCGCGGTCGCGATAAAGAGCATGGGCGCGATCCAAGGATCGCAGGTCAGCGCGGTCGCGATGAGCTGGTCGCGGCCGCGATCAGAGCAGCTAGTCAAAGTCAACAAAAATCCAAGGGAGACCGACTTAGCCCGTAAATTCGACACTTCAGCTCCAGAATCCGTTCTTTTCAAATTCAGGCAACCATCGAACTGTAAAACACAAAAATATACAAATCAGGGTTGTATTTAAACAATTCGATGCAAAAATAACCCAAATCCGAAGCAAAATATGACTGAAAAATATGTACAAAATATGTCATAACAACGATCAGATCAGAGAAATAAAACTAATTCAATAGAGATGAATATTTCCTTAATTGAACAGAATCTACATAATTGGAAATTCCTAAAGTAAATTTTAATTCTATATATAAATTGGAACTTTCGATTACTTTCAAAGTTATTCAATAAAAACCCATGAAAAATCTATACCTATTCATCACGAAAATAAGGATATAAACTTACTTTCAGAAAATGCTATCGTAAGACATAGAATTAATTATAAATTTTTGCATATCGGATTAGTACAAGTAGCATTAAAACCAAATTTTCGACTACGAATAAATGCTCCTATATTATTAAAATTAAGAGATACAAAGCATCTTAATTTCAACAGTTCTTTACTAGCTATGGCCGAATCAAATGTTGCAAATGGACCAATTTATTTTAATTGTTACCCAAATTTTTCACTATCATTATTTGATAAAAACATAATGGACGTTTTAACCTTAACAATTAAAACTAAAAATTTAGACTTTAATAGTACTTCTGATGACATTACTTTGATATATAAAGTATATTATAAAACCATGTCTACAACTATTAATCCTCACTCTAAATTAATATCTCCCATGAATGAAACTTTGATTTTTCAAGCTAACACTATTCATGTCTATAACACCTTACTTTTTATTTGTATTTTTATTTTGAGTATTTTGAGCAATTTACGTAAAATGATGTAATTTCGATTTTTAGTATAAATAGGAGTGGGGTGTTCATTTCCTCACTTTTTGCAAAATCCATCTAGCATTTGAGAGACTCTCTCTCTAACCCGAACTTCTCTCTAACTTTTCTCCCAAACTGACCGGCCAAATCTCGAGTTCTATACGTCATCGGAAAGATCTCGAAGAGTACTACGCGGATCTACTATTGTATGTGCGATTTCATATGGATTTGAGGTAAGAATCGTCATTTTCGTTTCTTTATTTTCGGTTTTGAAGAAAACTACGTATTCCCATCTTTGGTTCGATTTTAGGCTATTTAGCTTGAGTTTTAGCTCGATTCTGTTAGATTATGTACGATAAAATCGAACCTAGGCTTATTACTTAGCTTATTTATGATTTTTAGACTTGAAAATGCATGTTTAAAAGCTGCAAAACACGAACAAACTCGAAATGAATAGAACAAATTCGAAATGCCAAGAACAAGCTCGAATAGAGCTAAATTTGAACTGTAGGTTCGAATTTAACCCCATGTTCGAGACTATGTTCGAATTTAACTCCATAAATTCGAGTTTAACCTATGTTCGAATGACACATCCGAATTTAAGCTCTATATGTTCGAATTTGATGCTCAAATTCGAACCCTTCCCCCTAAATTCGAATTAAATTGATAAAATTCACGGACAACGTATAAATTAACAAAATAATTAGCAAGATATTTAGCTAGAAGTTATGGTTTGTAAATATTAGAAATTTAAGCTAGCATTATTAATTTAGCATATATTCTGTAATGTTAAATTACAGATATTAAATTTAGCAGTTTAGCCCGTTTACGAGTCAAAGCCAGTACCAGAATATATTAAAGTCTAGATAAGCAAGTTCAAGTGTTTCAAAGCAACTAAAAAGCATAGAAAAGCCAGTGCAAGCATTTTCAGTACTGTGAGTAACAGTTATTCTTGTTTACATGTTTTATATGAAATTGAGATATAAATTGCTTCTATATGACTTCTTTGGAATTCAATAGACTTTTGTGAGTGAAGGCGAACACTGTGGTACAGGTGATGCCCAGCTTAGCCGGATCTTACACCTGATCTATTAATGTGCATATTTATTTGCTATTTGCTTATTATTTCTGCATACTATACAGCAAGCTTTGTTTGAGCGTTTCTTTGTGCATTTTCATAAGCATTACACTTAGCAAGCAAGCAATTCTGATGTTCACCACTATCCCAAGCATTATGCGGGTAGCTAGCCCCGTATCACCGACTGATCATCGGAAGCGGTAACCCCTAGTGGTGGCATCTTCTTTCTGCGTGAAATGTCTCAATTGTGCAAGCATTCTTTCTAGGTATTAAGCAAGCAAGCAAGCCAGCAAGCATAACAAGCCAATATAGGCACTTTCGCCACATATTTTACATGCATTCATGAATATCTGTTTACTCACTAAGCAATTAGCTTACAGTTGTTACTCATAATTTTTACAGGAAAAGGTAAAGAGCAAGCTGGACCTTCTGCTTAGGTCTATTTTCTGATCAACCCAGAGGACTTAGCTCACTTTCAGCTTGTGGTATAACTTTATGGTGCCTTGGGTTTTGGGTAGCTGCTTTTATTTATATTGTGATGTTTGTAGCAACTTAGTACTGCAACCTTGTAGCACGTGTAGTGCATGACTTATTGTAATATTTTATTTAGCTTTATGCAAGCGTTATTATTCCTGGGATTAAGCAAGCATGTTTAAGGCAAGGTTGTGACAGCATGGTATTAGAGCATTAGTTTGAGGGATTCAAGTGTTAGCAATAACACTTGTTAGGATATGTTTTAGTTGATGAAAAACAAAGTCTAGGGACTAGTTTTGTATTTTCTTGATAGTTAGTTAAATTGTATAAATAGCATCTTTGACTTTCTATTTTAGTAGAAATCTGACAGTTATCATTTTGTACACATTCGAATCAGAGAAAGCAGCTACTGTTCACCTATATTCTCAATCATCATTTTGTAATCATCAGTTTATCAATCTAATCATTCGGTCAGTGTTAATTCCTTTTATTGTTCTTATTAATTTCATATTGTTGATTGATTGGTAGAAACTTAATTTCACAATTGGTATAAGAGACTTAGGGGTGAATTTGTCTGATTTGAGATTGCATATTTTCGAAATTGCTACTGTTCTTGAGCAATTTTTTTTCGAAAAAACCCTAAAATCACTAAGGGTTTTGATTCTGTTGATCTTTGTAAGTGATAATTGGATCGAAGGTAAAGGATTCACATACGAATCAATTGAATATAAACTTGAATTGATTTATGAAACACAGAAAAAGATCTAGGCAATTTTGTTAAATTTTGAAAAATGTAAAAACGGTTACCGTTTCATTGAAAAAGTCAAACCTAGATCTATTTTTGCAAAAAGGTGTTTAACAAAAGGTGTTTGTATTCAAAAACCTCACCTTCGATTACAATTTGAGTGAAAATGGGCAATATTTGGATTTAATCTGAATTTCAGACTTGAAAAAGCTGAAAATATTAAGAAACTCGAAATATACACATCCTGTGTGTCATTCGAGTTGAGTACTTTGATTATTCGAGTTGAATATAACTGATATTCGAGTTGTCAACCTTTTAATTCGAGTTGACAACTTGTAATATTCGAGTTGACAAGCTTTTAATTCGAGTTGACAACTTGTAATATTCGAGTTGACAAGCTTTTAATTCGAGTTGACAACTTATAATATTCGAATTGACAACCTTGTCATTCGAGTTGACAACC
The DNA here is from genome assembly GCA_020465985.1 of Centrapalus pauciflorus. Taxonomy (NCBI): domain Eukaryota; kingdom Viridiplantae; phylum Streptophyta; class Magnoliopsida; order Asterales; family Asteraceae; genus Centrapalus; species Centrapalus pauciflorus. Next base: position 167,827 of record JAANYP010003357.1, on the reverse strand, counting down.
TTGTCATTCGAGTCGACAACTTGTAATATTCGAGTTGACAACCTTGTAATTCGAGTTGACAACGTTTTAGCAAACTCGAATTTCAGAACAACCTCAATCGAGTTTCAGATCAAACTCAATCGAGTTTCAGAACAAACTCAATCGAGTTTCAGAACAAAATCAATCGAGTTTCAGATCAAACTCAATCGAATTTCAGATCAAAGACTCAATCGAGTTTTTCCAAAGACTCAATCGAGTTTTACCAAGAATCATTCGAGTTTTACTCTAAACTCATCCGATTTTCACACTATATCCACTCGAGTTTCATTCTAAACACATTCAAGTTTAATACTTAGATCATTCGAGTTTGACACACACATTAATCGAGACTGTTGCAATATATCAAGTCTATTCACTGTCTGAATTAAGTTGATTATTGCTACTAACAAGTTACTGTGTTGTAGATATCTGTACTAATATGTGTTTCAAAGTGTGATCAAAATTTTCAATCTCAATCGGAGTTCATCAGATCTTGGACAAGTTTCCCAAAGATCAATCAATATGTCTAAAGACGCACTGGCAATGGGATCAGAAACCAAACCCCCAATTTTATACAGGGGTGAATATGTTCAATGGCGGGAGAGGTTTCTTGAATTTATCAGTTTTCATGATCTGTCCGAAGAGATGCTGAAATCCTTAACTGAAGGACCAGCCACTTTCATGGAAACGATCCCAGGAGTACCAACTGGTAATCCCCCAATACCACCAAGGACTGTTGAAGTCACCAACCTGACAGAGGCCCAAAAGAAGAGAAAATTAGTGGACAAGACTGCCAGAAAGTTATTGTTGATATCAATCCCCAATGATATTTACACTTGCCTGACAAATACAAAGACCGCTAAGTCAATTTGGGATGAAGTATGCAAAATCATGAGGGGATCTGACAGAGCTGCCACAAACAGGGCTAGAAACAGCCTAATGACGTTTGAGAACTTCAGAGCTCGTGAAGGTGAACTTTTGGAAAACACTTACCTCAGGTTTGTGAATTTGGTAAGTGAAGTAAAAAGAAACTGAGTGACAAAGTCCAACCTGGACATCAATGTCAAATTTCTAAATGTCCTAAATCCTGAATGGGAAAAATATGCTATGATTATCCCACAAACAAAAGATATTGAGGAAATGGATTTTCATATGCTATTTGAAAACCTCAACAACTATCAAGAAGTTGTGTTGAGAAAAATATCATGAAAGAAGAAAGCTGAAAAACAAACTGCTGATCCACTAGCTCTACTGGCAGAGAAAAAGTATAAATACAAGCTGAAAAAGGAGAAAAGAGCTGTAATCAGCAGTACATCTTCCGAATCAGAATCCTCAGAATCATCTGCTGATTCAGAAATAGAAGAGATGAAAAAGCAGATGGCATTGCTTACAAAAGCATTTCAAAAGAAATTTTACAGAAAGCCAACAAACAACAAGATGCGCTATAAAACAGGCTCAAGGAAAATTGAGAAAAAGGATAAATATGAGAAATCTGGAGAAAGTAGTGCACGAAAGACTGACAAATATGAAAAGTCAGACAAATCAGCCAAGAAAGAGTCGGAACAGAAATGCTACAACTGTGGAAAACCAGGTCACTATGCCCGGGAATGCAGATCTCCAGTAGTCAAAAACTCAGACTACTATACAAGAAAGGCTCTCTTAGCCAAAGAAAAAGAGTCAGGCAAAGCTCTTATGGCGGAGGATGATCATTGGTTACAGTTATCAGAAGATGATGACATATTGGATGAAGATGCTCATATTTGTCTAAAGTCAGAAATTTTCAATGAATCTGAACTAAGTGAATCAGCTATGATAGCTGAAGATGAGGTATGGGTTGGATTGACCGATGAAGAGGATGCAGAAAGAAAAGAATCTGAGTCTGATGAAGAGGAAGCAACAGAAGAAGTTGCATTAATGGCAACTGGCCAAAATGAAGCTGAAAATGAGGAAGATTCAGAGTCTGAAAACTCAGATGGTTTAGACAGACCGGAGGTAAATTCTAATTCAGACTCTGATATTGATGAATCATGCATATTAGAAGAAAAACTAACTAATATGGCCTTTATGCTTAAAAAGTTTGAAAAATCTTTAAAGGCAAAAAAGAAAAATGTTCATTCTTTGGAAAACAAACTTCGAAATGAACACAACTTAGTTCTAGACTTTTCCAAAGATAAAGAATTAGCTTTACAAGCAGTCTCAGACTTACAAGATAAGGAAAGAGAACTTCAAAGCAATATACTCAATCTGAATCACAAAATATCTTATTTACAAGAAAGACTGCGAATAGCTGAATTAGAAGCCTCAAACTTTTCTGTAAAATATCATGCCATATTTGAAGAAAGAACTAAACTTTATGAGAAAATAAAGAAGATGGAGGATGAATTTATTAAAAGAGGGCAAACAGATCAAACAATTTATTTAAATCAACCAAAAGACACAGAATTTTATAACTCTAAATCTGGAATTGGTTGGGAAAATCCTAAGTATCTGACAAAAGCAATATCAAGTTCACCAACACCATATGATGTCAGATACATGAATTTAGGATTAAAAATGACATTTATGAAAGCATCTGAAGAAGTAGAATCTAGCGAAGAAATAAAAAGATTACGATCAGACAAAATGCAAAATTCTGGTGATTATACCAGAATAAATGAAACTAGCAATATTCTTGATACTAAAGAAGAGTATATTCAGACTTATTCTGAAAAGGATTTGTCTGAATTACCTACTCAATCTCAAAAATTATATTTGCCAAATTCAATTTTAGAACAGATAAATTCTGATTTAGAATTGAAAGTTAAAAATTTTGAGACAGAGAATGGAACTCTCAATATTGCAAGATCAGCCTAAAAACACAAATGTGTCTGATCCACAATCATCTACTTCTCTAGAGTCTATAAATACAGAAAAAGAGTTTGATCTGTACATGCACTCTGATGTTAATTCATTAGATCAAATGTTTGGTAAAATTGGTGAATTTATCAAACCTTTGACTAACAAACAATCAAATGGTAATAAAGAACCTGTTAAAATTCTGCAAAAAATGTCTACAGATTCTTTAAAATCATCTGAAAATTCACCATCATTACAACAAAAGAAGGAGAAAACAAAAATTATTGTACAGTCTCCTAACTTTGAAAAGGGTGAATCATCTTCATCAACGGACTCAATTGCACGTAAAGTCCAATCTTCAAAAGGTATGAAAAACTTACAGAAAAAACGAGCATCTAAATCTACTAATTCTCATACTTCTTTTATGCCAGATATCATTGTGAACGGTTCGAGAAAACAAGTTTGGCGACAGAAGAAAAGAGAACATAAAAACAAGAGTATAAAACAAGAGTGGCGCGTGAAGGACAAAAATGTTACAGATAGAAATAGCAAAATTGAACAGTCTGTCTGTAATAATAATAATCTTGTTAAAAATTCTTGTATAAAGTTTTCAAGAACGGACTTAATTGCTTTGAATTCTTATGCTTGTAAGCCTGCAATTGTTAAATCTAATAAGCTCGTATGGAAACCGAAGAAGAAGGACCCATTTTATGAAAAGAAAAAGGTTCCAAAGAAAAATATTTCAAAAGCAATTCCACCGCGAATTGTACAAAAATTGATACCTAAAAGAACAGTTCAAAAGTGGGTACCTAAAATAACTTCAAATGATAAGCTAAAAGCCATATCTGTTAGAAAAACAAATAATACTGTGCATGATTTACCTAAAACAAAAGTACCCAACTACAAATGGGTACCTGTAGGTCCCGAGAGGTTCCCAAAGTATATAGCTTTAAGCTGTAGAGGGGGGGTGAATACAGCTATTTAAAAACTACACACTATTTTCTCAATGTTTGTATGTATTATCACAAATTGTTAATTACAAACAAGCTTGAATGCGGAATAGTTCAAGCTGAGATGACAGATACAACAGTATGTTCACTAGTCTAAGACAAACTCAAACTAGTATACAATGAATACACTCACTAAGAAGCACTCACTATGTTTACAAGACTTAAGGGAACAGCTTATGTAAAACAGCTTAGACGCACAGATACTGAATTACACAGCAGACTTGCATGCATGAAAAACACACTTGCACGTTCACTCTTGGTTTCAGCACTTAGCTTTCCTCACACATCTTTCTGTCCTTAGAAGCTTCCTTTTATACTCACTCAGAGGATCTAAGAGAAACATCTTCATTGGACGAAATGAAAAGAAGAAGTCTTGTTGAAAAGACAACATAACCTTTTCTGCACTTTTCTGAAAAGCAGACTTGTCTTCACATGTGCAGAACTTTTGTCTTTTTACTTTGTCTACTGTTGCATTGCCTTTAACTAATTTAGGAATGTCAACTTTGCGTCTTTCTTCCTTGTAAAGGCCTATTTTGATATAAGAAAAAGGTCTGTCACCCTTTTTCAAATAACCTTTTGTCTTCATGTTACAGAACAGCTTGGGCAGGCTGAGCAGTTTTGTTTTCCACTTTGTCTTCAACTTTGTAAACTGATCTTGTAGTAAAAAACAATACATGATGACTTGGAACTTATTCCATAAAGTGTTTAGCCTGTTCACAAAGAACAGGTTCTGTTCACAAAGAACAGAGTACTTTAAAATTGCCCAGGCTGCTCACCAGTGTAGAGCAGCGTAGACAGTTTATGTCTAGCATGTTCAGCAGACAGAACAGCTTGGACAAACTGTCTTAGTTGCAACGCATGCAACACATAGAACAGCTTTAGACTAATATTGCAATCATCTTTAGGCTTTAATAAGGCATATAACAGGCCTTAAGTTCAACCTTCAAATGCATCAACAGGTTTGATTATAAATTTCCCCCTCAGATGTAGAACAGGTTTGACTGAGGCCTTTTTGTGCCTAACAATCTCCCCCTATTTGCAATAACCAGTCTAAGATGGTCTTATCAAAAATCATTATATATTTTTACAGTACATTTTGCTGAATTGAAATTACAACATTACAGTAAAGTAAAAGATCAGTTTATATATACACTGATTCTTGATTACATACAACAACATATGTTTTTACAAGAGTACAACTAATGTACTAAAGTATTTTACAACTAATGTAAAAGAAAAGATTACAACTTATTTAACGATGTACAACTAATGTACAAAAGTATTTGGACTGTTTGTGTTGGGAGCAGATAATGGCAAGCCTGTCCAACTGATGGACAACTTCCATTCTTCACCTACCCAGACGGTAGATGGACTTCACTCCATTGGAGGGGGATCCTGGAACATCTTTTCCATTTCATCTCTTGTTTCCTCAAGTTCCTCAACTTCACTTCTGATGACCATGAACTTGGGATCATTAAGCTCTCCTCTTTCATAGAAGCCTCTGAGCTGATCCCAGACGGCTGCTCTCCATTTGCTAGACTGCCTAAATGAAACTGCAAGTCTGAAGGCGGCAAGTTGTCTCAGATCAACTTTGTACAGCTCTGAGGCTCTTTCGAAGCACTTCTTCTGAGTTAGGGGATCTACAAAATATGCCCCCAGCTCAGGTTCTTCAATAATCTTGCCATCCTCAAACTCTATTCCTTTAGGCAGGCTATGATCAACTCCTTTTATTTCAATGGCATAGTCGCCCTGTTCAATCAGTGTAAGGAGTAGCTCCATCTCTGTATCCTTCCTTGTTCTCCTGGCCTTTATTTTTGGATGTGTCACAAAGACACCTTCACTAACTTCCTTAGATATCAGGCCAAGATCCTTTACTCTTTCCATCAACTTCTTGACATATGCCCTGATTTCTTTAGCAGTTTCAGACTTTGATTCACTCAGGGCAACTGCCAGCTCAATCCACTCCCTGTATCCCATCTGTGCTACATCAGTGTGGTCATAAGTTTCCAATTCTGGGCCTATTGCACCTGTCCTTGTTATTTTAAGCTTCCACTGACTGCCTTTCCTTGATACAGGGACAGCTTTGACAATTGCTTCCTTGGCTAGCCTTCTTTCAGCAACATCATGAAACTTTTTCCTAGCCAAGTTGTCAAAGTGGTATTGAGCTCTTGCATGGGGTACTGTTGATTTGGTCACCGAGACCCGAGTACCTTTCTCTACTTCCTTCTCTTTCTCCCCTGCTGATTGTCTAGCAGCTTCCATTATTTTCTTCTGCACCTCCAAGGTAGACATTTTAATTTTCTTTGCTTCTTGGAGTGCAAAAGATTTAGCAGCTTTGGCAGATTCTTCTTCCTTTCTCATGACCTCTAGGGCTTGAAGCTGTTCTTCTCTAAACTCAAAATATTTGTGCATAGGAAGACTCATCTCTTTGGCCCTGGCCTTGTGGAATCTGATTTCAGCTGCTTTCTGCTGTATGGGATCATCAGCTGCCTTTTCTTTTTCTTTAGCTGCTGCTGTAGTGACAGCAGCCTCGGGAATTTCCTCTTCTTCTTCTTCTTCTTCAGTTAGAATTAAGTGTCTCCTTTTACTGCTAGGCCTGTCCTCAGGAATGACTTCCTCCCCCTTAGACTGAGCAGGGTTTGGAGAGACAGCCTGAGTAGGCAGAGCAGCTTGAGAGGCACCTTCAGCTGTACCTGTAAAAACATCTGCTGGCTGATAAGTGTGAGTTGCAGACACTGGTATCTCCTTAGGAGAAGAAGTTTTCTCCCCCTTAGACTTAGTCTTCGAGGCAGATGACTTCTCCCCCTTTGAAGGAGATGAAGCAGCGACTTCAACACCTGGTCTGCCTGAAGACACAAAGTCAGCAGGCTTGCCAGCAGGTTTAGTAGAAGGTTTAGGACCAACAAGGCTAATCACTAAGAAAGCCAAGTTATCCTTCACCTCTGTAAGCTGGGAGAGACAGGTCTGAAGAGAAGAGGAGTGGGAATCAGCAAGGGATGTAAGCTTAACAATATTTTCCCTGTCAGACGCTGTGAACAGCAGAGTTTGCAGCTGTGCAAGATGAAGTTCTAGAGAATCTTGTAAGCTAGCCAGAGTGGCTGGAAGAGTAGAGTTGCAAGAAGTAATAAGTGATGACAGCTGTTGGGAAATGGCTGTCATTGAGGACACAGAGTCCTGCTGTACAGAAAGAATAGAGGAGAGGGAGGTGGATACATTTTGCAGCTGAGCAGTGAGTGCTAACAGCTGTGGAGAGGGATCAGGTTGTGGAGTGGTAGGGAAAGAGGCCTTGAACGAATCAAAGAACCCCTGAAGCTGTGCAGACACAGAGTCTGATATGATGGAGGGTAGAGAGTTCATGGTGTTTTCCAAAGAACCAACTTTGTTGGTCAGCAAAGAAAGCTGGTCCTTCAAAGGCAGGTCTTTGGGAGATGGAGGTGTATGGGTAGATTGTTGTGAGTGGGTAGATGGAGAGGAAGATGATGAGGCTGGTGTTTGAGGATGTGATGGAGAGGGAAGAGAGACTTTGGACAGAAGCTTCATAGCCTGGGCAAAAGTAAGATGGCCAAGTTTGGAGGGATCAAAGGGTCCTTCAGCAGCGGCTGTAGCTGCATCACCAGGAGAAGGGGATGATGTTTGGGGCCTTTCAGATGCTGCTTGTGTTGCAACACCCTCATGAAGACCAGTGGTGGTTCCCTCTGCAGTGCCTTGGTCTAAAGGCACCTCATCATTGGTAGATGGGATATGCATTTCAACATCAGCAGTGGTGAAACCTGCTGATGGAGTTTGCATGAAGGGAGCAGCCTCACCAGTGGGATGGTGTGATCCCTGAGGTTCATCAGCTTGGGATGTTGGTCCCTTAGCAGCTGTTTGGTGTGGAACAGCTGAATCATGGGGAGCAGAAGATTGAGGCTGAGCTGCTGATTGGTCTATACCAGCAACGTGGGCACCTCGTGCAGACTCAGTGTGTGAGGAGAGTTTAGTGGGAGACAGTGTGGACGCAGTATGGAGTGGAGAGGACTCCTGTCTTTCAATATCCTCAGCCTGTTGGGAGGCTGGGATAGTTGATGTGGGTATCTCCGTTTATACAACTGGTTCCTGTTGGGAGGAACCAGAGGGTCTAGGCTGACTCAGGGTTGACTCAGATTGAAGTGAAGCAGGCTCCAAATGAGCTGAACCTTCTCCTTAAATAGGAGAGGCAGCTAGGGATGCTTCTTTTTCAACTGAACCCTGTTGAGAGGGGACAGAGGAGGTGATTCTTTGGGTTGGTTTCTTTTTGGCTAGGGATTTGCGTTGGTAGTGAATGGATGATGTGGGTGATTGTGGAGAGGGGAGAGGATCTGTTTGGACAGGGTGTGAGACTGGGTCAGGAACAGTGGGGCTGGCCTGTTCCATAGTCTCTTGTGCCACAGAGGCACCAGCCACAAAGGCTTAAGGCTCAACAAATGAACCAGGGTGAGGAGTCTGCTCTTCCTCAGCCACAGAGGCTAAAGGAGCAGAGTTAGTCTGAGCTAATTTGGCCTTCTTTTTCACAGGCCCAGCTTCAGCAGTTTCCAGGGTCCGCTTGACAAGTTTGGACCTGGCTTTGGATTTTCTGGTGGGAGCAGCAGCTTCTGGATCCACCCTCACATCAGAGGGTCCTTCCACCAAACCTAACAACCTCCTCATTGGTGTGGATAGAGGAGGCTCATTTTGAAGTACAGGAGTATGAAAAATTCTATTCCCTATGACAGGGAATGCAGCAGACTTAAGTAAAGGCTGAGAGTTGTATAGTTGCTCACCACAAACATGGCTGAAAATGAGGCTCAGAAACCTGGGATAACGGACAACAGCTGGTCTTGGCTCTTGCTGCACCAGGTTTCTCAGGTTCAAAAAGATCCACTTAGCCATGTCAAGAGTAGTCTCATCCACTAGCTGTAGGACTATTGGAACTTCATCTCTACTGAGTTGGTCGAATGAACCAACTTTACTGCTAAAGCTCATCATCACCGAAGCAAATAGAAAGCTGTAAGTAGGAGACAAATCCTTCTTGTACAATGTTGCTCCAATTTTGGGTTCTGCTACACCACAGAAGCGTAGCAGATTTCCCATTTGCTCGTTCTCAGGCTGGGGCAGATCATATGACTCAGCAACAGGCAGATGAAGAACCTCCCTCAGAAGATCAACAGTTATCTCAATGGTTTGAGTCCCATTAAGAATAGTTCCTTTGATGACCTTAGTGTTGGGATTGTAGGAACATGTGTACCAGAATTCATACACCATCTCCTGGTACAGGACACCAGGAGTTGCAGTCATGGCATAGTTCAACGGATGAACTTGCAGAAACTCCACCATTTGATCGTAGCCCTTCCCCACATAGTTTTTGGGGATAGTGAGGTTGGCAACGTAGTTTGTGGGTTTGATGGTCAGCATTGTGGTGACTGATGAGTGTTTGACAACATCATCACCAACGAACACTGGAAGAAAGGGATTAGGTCTGTGAGCCATTTGGGAATTTTTGAGGTTGAAGAAGCAAATGACACTTAGTCGATTTTTAGGGTTCTTGAGGATTTCTGGAAATGATGAAGAAAATGAAACAGTAGTTTGGTATTTATAGGATTTGAATGTGAGTGTGTATGAGAGAGAAGATTTTGGGCGGTTTGATTTGAAGAAGTCGTTAACGGAAAACGGAACGGTTGTCCATGTCAGACCGTTTGTCAGACCACTTGATTTCTTTTTAATCACTTACACACGTAATCCACATTATCCGCAGTAATTAAGTTAAATAAAACATTAATTAAGTAACTTAATAGTGAAGAAAGGTAATTAAAATTTTTGGTCTAAGCTGTTGGTCAACCCTGTGATGAGCAGAGTCAACACAAGTTATTCACTCTTCAAGCTGTTCTCCCTTCAAACTGTGCCTTCAGCCTGTTCTCTGTTGTGAGAACAGGTTGTGTTCAATAGTTGAACAGGTTACAAGACAAAGGCTTGTAAGACAGTGTGAAGGAATGAACAAGTTGAGGATTGGACCATCAGAGCAGGCTGGACTTACAACCTGTTGTTGTTCAGCCTGTTCTGTGCTCAAGTTGTTCAAGTTTTTCAGAAAAATGGCTAAGTATAGAACATGCATAGCCTGTTCTGTCTAAGCTGTTCTGAGAGACTTGAGCAGTGTGAGACATATAACTTCATAGACCTGAGAGAACACTTAGTCACTCTTATTTAACATGCCCAGCTTGCTGACAAGGTAATTAAACCTTGTTTCATCCAGAGGTTTGGTGAAAATGTCTGCAAGCTGTTCATTTGTGGAAATAAAACTTACCTCCACATTACCTTTCTGAATGTGATCCCTGATGAAGTGATGTCTGACTTCAATATGCTTTGTTCTTGAATGAAATACTGGATTGTTGGAGATGGCTATGGCACTTGTATTATCACACAGAATAGGAGTTTTCCTATACACAAGGCCATAGTCTTCAAGCTGATGCTGCATCCACAGAATCTGCCCACAGCAGCTTCCAGCAGCAATGTACTCAGCTTCAGCAGTAGAAGTGGACACTGAGTTCTGCTTCTTGCTACTCCAACTGATCAACTTTCCACCAAGGAGTTGACATCCACCTGTTGTGCTTTTCCTATCTAACCTGCAGCCTGCAAAATCAGAATCTGAATAGCCTGTTAGTTCAAGGCTTGAGTCTTTGGGATACCAAAGACCTAAACCTGGTGTACCCTTCAGGTATCTGAAGATTCTTTTAACAACAGCTAGATGAGATTCCTTTGGATCAGCTTGGAACCTAGCACACAGACAGGTGGCAAACATAATATCAGGTCTACTAGCAGTTAAGTATAGCAAGCTCCCAATCATGCCTCTGTAAGCTGTTACTGAAACGGCTTTGCCACTGGCATCAGCATCCAATTTTACATTGGTTGCCATTGGGGTTTTAATAGGAGAACTTTGATCAAATTTGAACTTTTTCAATAGATCTAAAGTGTACTTTCTTTGATTTATAAAAATTCCAGTTGAGGTTTGTTTAACCTGTAATCCAAAAAAGAAAGTTAGTTCTCCCATCATACTCATTTCATACTTAGATTTCATGAGTAATGAGAAATTCTTGCATAGCTGCTCATTAGTAGAACCAAATATTATGTCATCCACATAAATTTGAACAAGCATAATGTCAGACTTCACCTTCTTTATAAACAGTGTGGTATCCACTTTACCTCTGGAGTACCCATTGCTCATAAGGAATTCAGTAAGAGTGTCATACCAGGCTCTAGGGGCTTGTTTGAGACCATAGAGAGCTTTGTCCAACTTATAGACAAATCCTGGGTGTTGTTCATTTTCAAAACCTGGAGGCTGCTTGACATAGACTTCTTCTTGCAGCTTCCCATTCAAAAATGCACTCTTCACATCCATTTGAAATACCTTAATGCTCTTATGAGCAGCGTAGGCTAGATACAAACGAATTGCTTCTAGCCTGGCCACAGGAGCAAATGTTTCATCATAGTCAATTCCTTCCTCCTGTCTGTAGCCCTGAGCAACCAGTCTTGCCTAATTTCTAATGACATGACCTTGCTCATCCATCTTGTTCCTGAAAACCCATTTTGTGCCAATTATAGTTTTACCTTTAGGAGCAGGGACCAGCTTCCATACCTTGTTTCTCTCAAACTGATTGAGCTCTTCCTGCATGGCAGTGATCCAATTGGCATCTTTTAATGCTTCATCCACCTTCTTTGGCTCCATAAGTGAAACAAAGCTAGAGAACATACAAAAGTTCCCTAAGCTGTCCCATCGAGTTTGTATCCCTTTGTTGATGTCACCAATTATTTGATTATTGGGGTGACATCTGATCCACTTAGGATCATTTTTCAATGATGATTCTCCTGAGTTGTTAACATCTTCAGTAGGTCCTGTTGAACAGTTCTCAAGATTTTCAGACACACTGTTGTCTTGAGCCTGTTCACTTGTTGAACATGTCTGATCACTGTTGAACATATCAGCAGAAGAACTGGGAAGCATTGATAGGTTCTGGACATGCAGTTGTAATTAAGTCAGTACATTTATTCACACAGGGTGTATTGACATAATCATCATCATGTCCATCATGATTAACAGGTTCCACACTGGGTGTAGTGGAAGCTTTTGAGTCCTCTTCATTGTTTGAATGCATCAGATCATCAAAGTTAAGTTCTCCTGAAGCTAATTCAGGAACAGCTTTGGTGGAAGCATTCTTGGACTCTTCAAAGGTGACATTGATAGATTCATCTATCACCTTTCTTTTGTTGTTGTATACTCTGTAGGCTTTGGAGATAGCAGAGTAGCCAACAAACACACCTTCATCAGCTTTAGGTTCAAACTTTGACAGCTGGTCCCTTTCATTCAGAATGAAACAGGGACATCCAAACACATGGAAATAACTGACATTTGGCTTCCTCCCTTTGAGCAGCTCATAGGGAGTCTTGTAGAATCTTTTCACCACTAAGGATCTGTTTTGGGTGAAGCAGGCAGTGTTAACAGCTTAAGCCCAAAATGATGAAGGTAAACCTGATGCACACAGCATGGTTCTGGCAGCTTCAATGAGAGTTCGGTTTCTCCTTTCAGCAACTCCATTTTGTTGAGGAGTTCTTACAGCTGAAAAGTTTTGAGTGATTCCTTTCTCTTCACAGAAGTCTTCAAGAGTACTGTTTCTGAACTCAGTACCATGATCACTTCTAAGCTGCTTTACTTGGGCAGAGTTCAGCATTTCCATCTTTTTGACAAATCCAATAATCTCTCTAGCAGCCTCTCCTTTGCTCTTTAGAAAGATCACCCATGTGTACCTGGAGAACTCATCAACCATTACTAGAGTGTATCTTCTTCCTCCTAGACTTGGGACATTAACAGGTCCAAACAAGTCCATATGGATTAAGAAGAGTGGAGTATCAATAGAGAAATTATGTTTGGATTTAAAAGATGTTTTCCTCTGCTTGCCTTTCTCACAAGCTGTGCATAATCTATCCTTAGCAAAAGTCATAATAGGCAAACCTGTCACCAACTCTTTCTTACAGAGTTTGTTGATGTTCTTGAAGTTCAGATGTGACAGTCTTCTGTGCCATAGCCAGTTTAGATCAGCATTTGTTCTTGTGAGAAAACAGGTTTCAGTTGTGGGGTCAGTAGAATGCATATCCACAACATATACACCTTTCTTTCGTTGAGCACATAGCACAACTTTGCCTTGGGAATCCAATATGTAACCCAGGTGCTCATCAAAGTTAACCTTGTAGCCAGCATCACACAGTTGACTTATGCTGACAAGGTTATGCTTTAGCCCAATCACATAGGCTACTCTTTTGAAACACTGCATGCACCAGCTTTTAAGAGTTCCAATATCCCCTCAGTGGATCCCGTACCATTTGTCACCAAAAGGTGACTTTTTGGGCCCTTTTTCGGCCTGAGTTTCACTCAGCAATTCTTTAACAACCTGTCATGTGCCCTGAGCAGCCACTGTCCAAGTACCAAACCTGGGAAGGTTGTTTTTCCCTGCCAAGAGTGATAAGAGATTATTTAGTCCATTTTTAGGGGAACTCATCACAAGAGATGAGTTCTCCTACTTCTCAACATTTGTTGTGGACTTGAAAATATCCACAACTAATATTCCTATTTGAATGGTATCAGCTTTGAATACCACTTTCAAGTGACTGTGATTTCAACAACTGCTTGGTGACACTGGTGATGGAAACAACAGAGTCAACAGGCCTCATGTCCTCAGATTCAGGACAATCCTTGGCCAGATGTGTCTTCTTCTCACATTTGTAACATTTTCTCTTTTTAGGGTTTTTGGAAGAAGATCTTTCAGAAACACATTCTGAGTTATTTTTGTTGATTCTTTCAGCAGGTTTAGCAGTTTTATTACTTTTTGTTGAATCAACAGCTTGGGTGGATAGTTCAATAGCCACAGCTTTGCTGCCTCTTCTGTCCTCTTTTTAGGAGGACAGATGTCAAAGACAGGGAGCTTGATTGGCTTTTGAGCTTCCACAGGTTTGGGAAACTTATTCCCAATTATCTCAGTTTGAGCAATGACTTTGCCTTTGCCCCTACTGGATTGTGATTTATGCTGCCTATCAGCATACTCACTGTGTCTGGTTTTGAAAAGCTTATTCTTATTTAAAACCAGTTTACCACTATGATTTGAAAACCTATTTGAAATCACAGCAGTTTTGTTTTCAACATGAGACTTACCCTTGTTGAAAACAGGCTGCTTACCTTTTGAAAACTTGTTTTCAAAGTGTTTAGCATCAAAAGGATTAACATGATTTTTACCATCAACTTTGGACTCAGAACCTGTTTTGTCAACAGGTTTAGTATCCACAACTTCAATTTGAACATGTTTTCCTTTCCTTTGCTTGTGTGAACCAGCAGAGCACTTAGCAGGCTGACTTGATGGAGAACAAATTCCAACATCAGCTTTTGAGCTAAGTTCACACAAGCTGTCAGTGTTTTGAGGCCTGACAAACCTATTTGTTGAGATTAGTTTACCATTCACATTTTGAATGAATGTGTTTGGAAGTTCACCAAGAGTGGATAAATCTTCTTTCAGATTATTGATCTCAACAATGGAAGCTGCTGTGTCAAGATCCCCTCCAAGATAGGCTTGGATTTGTGCAGGGATCTGTTGACTTATACAATGGCTGACTTTTTGTGCAGATTGGCACCAAGAGTCAACTATCTTTTGAAGCTTAGCATGCTTTATATCTGTTTCTCTCTTTTCTTCCTGTAAAATAGAGTTGATGTGTTTTAATTCATCAAGCTCAGTTTCCAACTTATGGAAACTGTCCAGTTTACTGGATTTAGTTTTAAGATCAGTTTTAAGCTTAGAGATTTCAGATAGTAAAGGATCATGCTTCTCAACAGCAGCTTTTAGATCAACAAGCATATATTCAAACATTTTAACTTTTTCTTCAGAACTGTAAGCCATAAAATTTTGTACCTTATACATCATAGTAGGATTCCAGTTCTCTAAGCTGCTGAAGGCTTCAGCTTCAGCCATATCTTGTTTGAAGCTGCTTGTTGATGGGACATCAGTGTTGGCCACCAGACATTGATTGTCTTCTTCATCAGATGATGAATCAGAGTCCTCCCAGTCACATGTCTCTGCCATGAGTCCCTTTTGGCGATTGGAAGACACTGAGTTTTCCAATTTCCTTAGCTTAGCCATGGCCATAAGGTACTTAACCCTATAACCATCATCCTTGTTTGTCTTGTATGGTTTGGATGACTGACCAACAGCTTTTGACACACAATCAGCAGCTATATGGCCACTTTTGCCACATTTGAAGCACTCAGCTTTGGATTTATCAAATGCCTTCTTTTTGCCAGCACCTGAACTTCCTTGCAGCATGTTTCTTCCAAACCTTTTCTTGTTGAACCTTTTGACAAGCATAGCTATCATTTGCTCATCATCTTGTTCAGCAAGATCTGCAGTATCTTCTTCATCTGACACCTCCTCCTTGTCATCATCCTGTTGATCAGGTTGATGAACACATCACTCACCTGATTTACAGGCTGTCTCACATTAGCCACAAAGGCTGCACCTCTTTTGGACATTTCCAAGGCATTTCTCTTTTGTTGCCTTGACTGTTCATCATTCAGTAAGGATCCATACAGATTGACCAGATCCATACTTCTGATAGTACCTGAGTTCCTTAGAATTGTTGAGAAGTAATTCCACTCTTCAGGTAGAATGTCCAGAAATTTATTCACCAGGGTAAGACTATCCTTAGTGATCCCAACAGCCTTGAGATCATTCACTAGAGCAGTAAACCTGGTGTAGGTTTCAGTGAGAGTCTCCTTTGGTTTAGCAAAGAAGAGTTCATACTGTCTAACAAGATTGTTGATCCTGTTGTCCAGTGTGATTGTGGGTCCATCATAGACGGTACACAAAGTATCCCACATCTCTTTTGCTGTCTTCATTTTCTCAACCTGTTTGAACACATCATCAGGAAGAGAAATGACCAGGTTGTTCCTGGCCTTTGCATCCAGAGCCACCAGTCTCTTGTCTTCATCAGACCATTGAGCTTTAGCTTTCTCAAAAGTCCTGATTTCAGGAGCAGCTCCTTCAACCGCTGGAGTTATTGTAGTAACAGAGGTTGGCACATAGGGACCCTCCATCACTATCTCTGGTAGTTGTACATCCAGATTCTCTAAATAAAGCATCATTCTGCACTTCCAACCAGAGAAGTTTTGATGATTAAATTTTGGAGGTTTGCCCATAGAGCCATTGTCATAGTAAGAAGAATTTGCAGCACTGTTGTCCATGGAAACTTGGGAGAATGAGAGATCTAGAATGACACACACTCTAACCTGCTTTGATACCAGTTGTAGGTCCCGAGAGGTTCCCAAAGTATATAGCTTTAAGCTGTAGAGGGGGGTGAATACAGCTATTTAAAAACTACACACTATTTTCTCAATGTTTGTATGTATTATCAACAATTTGTTAATTACAAACAAGCTTGAATGCGGAATAGTTCAAGCTGAGATGACAGATACAACAGTATGTTCACTAGTCTAAGACAAACTCAAACTAGTATACAATGAATACACTCACTAAGAAGCACTCACTGTGTTTACAAGACTTAAGGGAACAGCTTATGTAAAACAGCTTAGACACACAGATACTGAATTACACAGCAGGCTTGCATGCATGAAAAACACACTTGCACGTTCACTCTTGGTTTCAGCACTTAGCTTTCTTCACACATCTTTCTGTCCTTAGAAGCTTCCTTTTATACTCACTCAGAGGATCTAAGAGAAACATCTTCATTGGACGAAATGAAAAGAAGCAGTCTTGTTGAAAAGACAACATAACCTTTTCTGCACTTTTCTGAAAAGCAGACTTGTCTTCATATGTGCAGAACTTTTGTCTTTTTACATTGTCTACTGTTGCATTGCCTTTAACTAATTTAGGAATGTCAACTTTGCGTCTTTCTTCCTTGTAAAGGCCTATTTTGATATAAGAAAAAGGTCTGTCACCCTTTTTCAAATAACCTTTTGTCTTCATGTTACAGAACAGCTTGGGCAGGCTGAGCAGTTCTGTTTTCCACTTTGTCTTCAACTTTGTAAACTGATCTTGTAGTAAAAAACAATACATGATGACTTGGAAACTTATTCCATAAAGTGTTTAGCCTGTTCACAAAGAACAGAACACTTTAAAATTGCCCAGGCTGCTCACCAGTGTAGAGCAGCGTAGACAGTTTATGTCCAGCCTGTTCAGCAGACAGAACAGCTTGGACAAACTGTCTTAGTTGCAACGCATGCAACACATAGAACAGCTTTAGACTAATATGGCAAATCATCTTTAGGCTTTAATAAGGCATATAACAGGCCTTAAGTTCAACCTTCAAATGCATCAACAGGTTTGATTATAAATCTCCCCCTCAGATGTAGAACAGGTTTGACTGAGGCCTTTTGGTGCCTAACAGTACCTCATGTGCTACTTCGTCTTATAGGTAAACCATGTCTGGTACCTTGACTCCGGCTGCTCCAAACATATGACCGGACAACGAGACGCATTCACGGACTTTGTAGAAAAGTTCTGTGGGACGGTCAGATTTGGAAATGATCAGTTTTCTCCGATCAAAGGCTACGGAAGTCTCAAATACGACAAAATCACCATCCAAAAGGTCTTCTATGTTGATGGTCTTGGACACAATCTATTTAGTATTGGACAATTGTGTGATAAAGGGTTAGAAGTCAATTTCAAAGCCAATCGGTGCAGCATCAGATCCAGAGAAGGAAAAGAAATTTTGGCAGGAAACAGGAAAACAAATTTGTACTCCATTGATTTAGCCTCGATTAATCTGAAAAAAGATGTCTGCTTATTGTCAAAAGCTACATCTAAAACAGCATGACTGTGGCATCGTCGCCTTTCACATCTGAACTTCAATGAGTTAACCAACCTAGCAAAAGGAGGGTTAGTTAAAGGGCTGCCGATGCTCAAATTCCAAAAAGAGCAGTTATGTGCGGCATGTGAAAAAGGAAAGATGACAAGAGCCACACACAAATCCAAAACAGAACACTCATCCACGAGAGCACTGGAATTATTGCATATGGATTTGTGTGGACCAATGAGAGTACAAAGCATAAATAAGAAACAATATGTATTGGTGATAGTTGATGACTATTCACGATACACGTGGGTTTTCTTCCTGAGATCCAAATCAGATGCAACAGAAACGATCATCGACTTCATCCGGAAAATACAAGTAAAGTTGCAACTCACAATTCAAACAATCCGCTCAGACAACGGAACAGAGTTCAAGAACAAATCACTTGACTCATTCTTGAATTCAATAGGAATTACACATCACTTTTCAGCTGCTCGAACTCCACAACAAAACGGTGTCGTTGAAAGAAGAAATCGGACACTAGTGGAATCAGCTAGGACGATGCTGGCATATTCCAATTTACCGTTATTTTTGTGGGCAGAAGCAGTTGCAACAGCTTGTTTCACACAAAATCGTTCAATAATAAATAAGAGATTCGGAAAGACTCCTTATGAACTGATTAATAAACGAATACCTAATATTAAATTTTTCCATGTCTTTGGTTGCAGATGCTTTATTCTGAACGATAAAGACAATCTTGGAAAGTTTAATCAAAAGGCAGATGAAGGAATATTCATCGGGTATTCAAAGGAGTCGGTTGCCTTCCGAGTGTACAACAAGAGAACCAAGACAGTCAACGAGAGCGTAAATGTCAAATTTCGACGAAGGAGTGGTAATGGCTTCTGAACACACCAGTTCAGGACCCGAACCTAATATGCAGACTTCATTGGAGTCAACTGAACAAAATGCTGAACACTCAGAATTACATAAGTTGTTTGAGAATTTTTATGAAGACTATTTTGAAAAGCCCAAAACTAATGTTCAAAATTTGGTGCCTGACATGATTACTGAAGATCCAGTCATAGTCTCTAATCTTTCTCAACAACAAGGTTCAGAAGAAACTGGAGAAGCCTCAACAGCAAATGTGCAGTCAACTACTGAGATTGTACAACCAATTGAACCTCCATATTCTTCTGAAACCCCCATTACTTCTGAACATTCAGAAGCTCCTACCTCAGATGTCCCACCTACAACATCTAAAGTAACTCCCGAACCATATCTAGATTTCAATCCCAACCAAGACCCAATAGAACCGTTTCCACATACTAAAGTGGACAAGAAATCACCTAATAGAAAACATCATTGGTGATCCATTTGCGTCAGTCCAAACCAGAAGGGCAACTATAAATGAATGCTTATTTTCAAATTTTTTAAGTAAAATAGAGCCAAAGAATGTAAAAGAAGCCCTTCTGGACGCTGATTGGATTGTGGTGATGCAAGAAGAACTGAACCAGTTCGAACGGTTAAAGGTCTGGAGACTTGTTGAGCGCCGAAAAGACAAGTCCATTATAGGCACGAAATGGATCTTTAAGAACAAGAAAGATGAACATGGTGTCATCATTCGGAATAAAGCTCGTCTCGTGGCCAAAGGATACAGGCAACAAGAAGGGATTGATTATGATGAAACATTCGCACCAGTTGCACGAATTGAAGCTATTAGAATGTTTTTAGCTTTTGCCGCTCATAAAAATTTTACAGTATATCAAATGGATATTAAAACTGCGTTTTTAAACGGGGAGCTAACAGATGAAGTATATACGTATCAGCCCGAAGGGTTTACTGATCCTTCGAAACCTGATCATGTATATATTTTAGATAAGTCACTGTATGGCCTTAAACAAGCACCTCGTGCTTGGTATGATGCACTTTCAACATATCTGTTGAAATGTGGATTTACAAAAGGTGCAGTTGACACAACCCTGTTTATAAAACGTCGGGGGTCAGATATCATAGTTATACAAATATATGTAGACGATATAATATTTGGGTGTACAAATCCAGAATTTTGTAAGAAATTCGCATTTTTAATGTCCCAAAAATTCGAAATGAGCATGATGGGGGAAATAAATTTTTTCTTAGGATTACAAGTAAAACAATTAACTGATGGTATTTTTATCAATCAGTCAAAATATATACAAGACATGTTAAAGAAATTTAACATGGTCAATAGTACTCCTATGAAAACTCCCATGGCTCCGGATTCAAAGTCAAAACTCGATGCGGACATCTCAGGGAAACCTGTAGATGTGACTCATTATCGAGGTATAACTGGGTCATTAATGTACTTAACAGCTAGTAGACCAGATATTATGTTTGCCACATGTGTCTGTGCTAGATATCAGGCAAATCCTAAAGAATCACACTTAACAGCTGCGAAACGAATTTTAAGATATCTCAAAGGAACTCCAAACCTTGGTTTGTGGTATCCTAGAGAATCTTCGTTTAATCTGACTGCTTTTTCTGATGCTGATCACGCTGGTGATAAGATGGACAGAAAGAGTACGTCTGGAGCAGTACAATTCTTAGGTGACAAACCCGTATGTTGGTCATCCAAGAAACAACATTGTGTTTCATTGTCTACAGCTGAAGCAGAGTACGTTGCTGTATCATCTTGCTGTTCTCAGGTGTTGTGGATGAAGAGCCAACTACGCGATTACGGGTTTACACCAAAGAAAATTCCAATATATTGTGATTCTCAGAGCGCAATAGCTATTGCATCAAATCCGGTGCAACATTCAAAAACAAAACACATTGATATTCGGTATCATTTCATAAAAGATCATGTAGAAAATGGAAATATAGAATTATATTTTGTACCTACTGAATATCAACTAGCTGATTTGTTTACCAAAGCGTTAGATGAAAAGCGGTTTAATTTTTTGGTATACAAATTAGGTATGTTGAATCATTAATATTTAATAATTTAGTAGTTGCAAAATTTAATTTTAAAATTTTCATTTTTTTAGTGATTTTATCTGACGTTAAATTCATGAATCATAAAAAGTTTATATTTTGAAATTTAACAAGATCTGGATTGTCATGTGCAGGGGGAGCAGAAAAGAAATTTATCTGATTTTGAATAAATCTGATAAAAATTGTCTGTTATTTTGTAGGGGGAGCAGAGCTGAGAAAATGAATATATATTTGAGGGGGAGCAACTTTCAGAACTTCAAGGGGGAGCAAATGAGTATTGTAAAGAGTTTTAATATTTTTATTATTTTTTTTGTGTGTGGTTTTCAATTTTTTCTGTTTTATGTGTGAAATTTTTTTTTTGTGTATATTTGTTTTAGTCCATTTTTTAAATTTTTTTTTTTTTTGAAAAACAGAAAATTTTTTTGTTTGTTTTGAAATTTGTTAATTTTGTTTTGTTAGTCACAATTTTTTGATTGAAAAGAAAGGTAGTGGGGTTGGGCCGGGTTTTTCAAATGTGAAAAAGTAAAATGGGCCGGGTAAATTTGCCTATAAATTTGAATTTTCAAATTCAATTTCATTTTTCCGGAAAATATATCACTTCATCTTCTCCAACAAGATTTCTTCACTTCAAAGAAACCTCAAACCCATAACCGACATTTTTTCATCAAAATTGTGAGTAAAAGTTCTTATTTTTTTTTATTATTTCAGTTTGATTGTTTACATTTGTAGTGTATATGTTCAGTGTGAGTATCTGTTCGTATTTTTGTTGTTTGTGTTCTTGACCGTTAATGGAGAATACTATCATTTGTTCATGAAGTTGAAATTAAATGTGTGATGTGGTTCGTATTGGTATTATGACTATGAATCTGAAATTTCATAAGTCATATTTACATCACACAAACAGAATCATTGATTTTCTAATGAAACAGTTTCGAGTTCATGAATAATCTGAAATTTGAATTTTTAACAGCTTTAAAGTTGTTTTTGTTTAAAGTTCAGTAAAACAAATGTGTTTAAAATACATTTTCGAAGGGGGTACATGTTTTAAAAGACTGAAAATGATCCCTGAACTTAAATTCATCAAATCAGTGAGTATTGGACTTGTAATAAAATAAAATGGTATTTCTCGATCAAAAGAGACATTCGAGTTGCATAATAAGACATTCGAGTTGCATCATGACTCATTAGAGAAACATTTGGGTTTAATGCGAGTTGACAAGTGTGTGTGTAACACTTAGAAAATTTTCAGAACATAAGTGCTTAAAGCTTATTCGAGTTGGGACAATGGTCTTATCGAGAAAATGACTTAGTCATTCGAGTTGAGTGTTGGATTCCATGTTCCGTTCGAGTTTAGTACATATTCTATTCGAGTTTCATGTATATGTCATTCGAGTTTTGTAGAGACTTATTCGAGTTTCATGTATACATCATTCGAGTTGTTTATAGGCTTATTCGAGTTTCATGTATACATCATTCGAGTTGTGTATAGACTTATTCGAGTTGTTTCATGTGTCACTCGACATTGATCAAGAGTCATTCGAGAAACTTATAGTTTTATTCGAGTTTCAACAGAAAATTTTTCTAAGAGTGGAATTTTTTATGTTTTAAGAAAAATGTCACATTTTTTAAGAAATTGTTATAAATTTGTGTTTTTCTAACATTGGTCTCTAAACGATTGACTCTGGAGTCCATTCAATAATTAACTATTATTGTCCGGAAACCCGATGCCTTAAAAAGAAAATCACAAGTTTTGACAATTTCTGATAAAATGTTACAATTTTTCTACATTTTGAAGGATGTCATTTGTGTACATGATTTGACTAACGTGATGTTCTTGTTTTTACAGGTATTCAAATGGCATCTCCAGTACAATCTCAGAACTCAAATTCCTCTGACTCACATTCATCATCAAATCATACCCTTGTATCTACCCCTGTTAGGTCTACCTCAGTTGCCCGTCCATCACAATCAAACATCATCCCAGATAACCAGCTAGTAAAACCTAAACATTGCCTTCCTTTCCGAGATAATAACCATCGTCTAGATACCAAGGTTATTAAAGTGAGTCATCCTATCATTGTGGACATTCTAAAAGGCCATCCACTCGGTTATCTGCTTCAATACAAACCGTCTATTCCACAAGTGTATTTACAACAATTTTGGCACACTGTCAAATTTGTTCCTGCTGACGGAAATCATCACTTTAAAGTGACAATAGACCAGTTCAAGACAAAAATCACTCTCGCAAAACTTCGTCATAATCTATTTCTTCCGAGACGTATAGACACCGTAAACTTCCTAGAGTTGGCAGACTTGAAGACTTTGTTTCAGATGAGGAGCTGGTACATGATTTAATCTGCTTGGGCTACTCAAAACCACTACCGAAGAGCTCAAAGTTTCATAGGAATGGTTTAAATGGAGAATGGTATACACTCTTTGGAATCATAAATAGGTGTATGACTTCAAAACACACAGGCATTGACAGATGCAGTATTCATTGTTTGAGGATATTTCATGGCATAGCATTCAACAAGCATTACGATTATGCTCAGTGCATATGGGAAGATTTGAAAGAGATTGTGCTTGCAAAAACAACAAATAGAGCAAGAAAATTTGTGCCGCTTCAGAGATTCATATAGATTCTTATCCGAGGGATCCTGCGTGCTAATGAAAATATTCCGAAGCGAGCCAATTCTCAGAGATGTCCGGATTATGTTATGATGAGCTTACACGAAGTGCCGGACTCCCCAAATGCAAACATTATGCCAATTCCAAAGTCTTTGCTTAAATATGCTGATCAAGAAAGTGAGAATGTGAGATTATATAGAATAGATCATGCTCCGATAGAGACCCAGGAACCGGGATCTCTTAGCCCAGGAGCCTTAAGAATAGAGGAACCTCAGCAAGGGGCTGAAGTTCAGGTTGCCCATTCTGAGAGTGAGGGAGATGTTAGTGTAAGGGGTGGTGAGGAAGAAGCTGAAAAGTCAGATTCTGAGAGGACGTTGTCAGATATACAAGAAGAAGAAGGAGAAGGAGATGATGATGGTGATGATGGTGATGATGGAGGTAATCATCATGAGGGAGGAGGAATGATGATAGATATTGTACAAATTGCTGCAGAGAGTGTGAGGGATACCATGACCCTAGAAAGCCGGGATTAACCACGTCTACTGTTAGCTCTCCTATGAGAGTTAGCATTGAACAAGT
Organism: Centrapalus pauciflorus; assembly: GCA_020465985.1. Classification (NCBI taxonomy): domain Eukaryota; kingdom Viridiplantae; phylum Streptophyta; class Magnoliopsida; order Asterales; family Asteraceae; genus Centrapalus; species Centrapalus pauciflorus. The sequence continues at coordinate 143,951 of JAANYP010003357.1, read as the reverse complement.
CAGTATCCCACTGACAATTGCACACCCATCTATCCACTCAGTCTCCTCTCAACAGGAGACTGTTTCAATTGAACACAGGGATGAACCATACAATCTATCCGAAAGTCATTTGGACTTAATGGATATTGAAACAAGTGCACAACTGCCTGTGTGTACGACTTCTTTTCAATCACCGAGTCTAGCTCCTATACAGTCTAGGACACTTGAGTCATCTTCATTTGTTGAAGTTAGTGTGGTTGAACTTTGTGTTCCCACTGGAACACCCTCAGTAACGGAAGCATTTGTTGCTCCGTCACTTGAAGAGGGTGGAAGTCCAGTCAGAGAAACAACACTACCAACTCTGAGCACTGGCCACACAGAAGTACTTTATACAAGTTCGACTGCTGTGACAACTGGAAGTCTACGTGACCCAGTGGTGACATTATCCCCATTTGTTACTGAATCCACTTTGACAAAAGCATTGAATGAAGCTGTGTCTGGAGTAAATACGCATGTTTCTAATCAATTAGCTGAGGTAATGGCCCAAATGACAAACATTCAGAAGTTTTTAAAGGGAAAGGATGTTGCAGAGGAGTCTGTTAAGCAATCTGAGTCAAAACAAGCCATAGAAGAATTAAAGGAAGATTTGAAGGACTTTGTTTTTGAACAATTTGATGAGATGAGAGAACGCATGATCAGCTTAGAAAGTACTGTGATAACTGCGTTAGGTAATCTCTCAGAAAGAGTGGCTGCAGTTGAAGAAACTTGCAAGGCTCAAGCTTCCTCGTCCAAGAGGAAACATGATGAGCATGACGAAGACTCCGATGATGCTCCTCATGAGGGGGAGAAGAGGAGAAAGCTTGATGAACCAACGCCTGGGATATTAATGATTACATATCCAGAAAAGGAGCCGGATGTTCAGGAGAAAGAAGCTGGGGGATCTAAAGAATCGGCTAGTGAACAAAGAGAGCTGAGATTGATTCTTCATGAAGATGTTCCAGTTCCTTTGAACATTCAGTCTGATATTTATCACTTTGTTGAGTATATTGATTCAGATGAAGATGTTCAAGAGAAAAGTCATGAGCTAAGTAAAGGGACAGGAGAAGAGAGAGAGGAGTATATTGATGTATCTGAAGATGATGATATAATCGCTTTGACTGATGTAGATTTAAGAGCTGAAAGAATTGAGGAGGAGGAAGTGTTAGTTGAGGAAATTTTGAAGGATGTTGAATCGACACCAACGGTTGAAAAGCCTGAGGTGGTTGTACAAGTTAAAGAGGAATTTGAAGAGTTTCAAGTTGAGAGCAGTGTGGCTCAAGAAAAGGTTGTATTGAATGAAGTTGAAGTGATGGATAGGTTTTTCAACGAGTATGTGCTTGCCGATGAATCTAAGAAACAACATAGACTTAGATTTGAAGCACAACAAGTGGTTCAGAGGGAGATACAAGATATGCTGACTTTGTTAAATAAGGATGAGATTAGCAAGAAGAAGGTGAAAAAGCTTGAGCTTCCAGAGAATAGATCTGCGGAATTTATTAGAAAAAGGAACAAGATGCCTTATATTGAAGGTATTCTGGAGAAACGGATCTTTTGCAAGAAACAAGCTCCATGTTCATTCCACAAGTTGCTTAGAGTACTAGAGCCGAATATGCATAATCTGGTTAACTATGCCAGTTTTCTGAGAAACAAAACACAGGAGGTTGAGAAGGTCAAGAGCGAATTCAGAATAGTGGATCTGGTGAAGATTGAAAAAGAAAGATTTGTCAAGATTTTTTATCCAAAATTCACAGTCACTAGATCAGATGGAAATACTTATGTGTTCACAGAAGCTGATATGTTTAACATGCACTTGGTAGATATTGAAGATCTTTTTGATGAATTGTGCAGAAACAAAAGAAATGAACACTGTAGATTTGCACTTAAGACACTGTTTCACTTCATGCATACCAAGTTGGTATTGATGTCAGTGCAAGATCTACAGATAGGGGTTGAAAGAGGCATGAGGAAGATCAACATGACAGCGCCTCACAGAGATATCAAATTTGCTGGTGAGCTGAAAGAATTTCAAGTGATCATGGTGAAGCATCCAGCAGTCATGTATAAAGATCGGAATAAGAAGTTAAGAGCAATGAGGAGTGTGGAGCTGTACAAGTTTTCAGATGGTACTTTGATTAAAGTTTTAAGTGGTTTGAAAGGTAAGCTTGCAGCAGATCGATCAGAAAAGAAAGACAAAGAAAGGGGCCTTATCTGTTAACGACCGAAGACTCATGGTTGAGTTTATTTCAAAGATTGAATGGAGGCTTTCGGATCGTAAAAGTATCAGAAGATTTAAACAAAAGCTGGGCTTATCGGTTTAACGACTTTGCTATTTTCATCAAAGGGGGAGAATGTTAGGATATGTTTTAGTTGATGACAAACAAAGTCTAGGGACTAGTTTTGTATTTTCTTGATAGTTAGTTAAATTGTATAAATAGCATCTTTGACTTTCTATTTTAGTAGAAATCTGACAGTTATCATTTTGTACACATTCGAATAAGAGAAAGCAGCTACTGTTCACCTATATTCTCAATCATCATTTTGTAATCATCAGTTCATCAATCTAATCATTCGGTTAGTGTTAATTCCTTTTATTGTTCTTATTAATTTCATATTGTTGATTGATTGGTAGAAACTTAATTTCACAACACTTGGACTCAAACTTTTAAGCATGTCTAGGCTTTTACTTGACCTGAGATAGGCTTTGACTTTGCTTTAGGAATTGGGAAATGGGGTAGAATAGGAGTTATGCCTATTCTTATGCAAGTATTATTTATATAATTTCAGAATATGTCTGGATTTGGTGAAGGAGCTGGAGGTGGACTCACTCCTGAACAGATCATGCAAATTATGCAAACTATGCTTAATGAGAACAACGAGCGTCAAGCTAAGTTTTTGCAAGATCAGTTTCGTGCTCGTGATGAAGCCGAAACTAAGCATAGAGAAGAGCGTAGGAAAAAGCAACACGATGATACTGGACGCGACAACGACGACACCGACGAGGAGGAAACTCCTGTAGTCCCACCTAAGGGCTGCAACTTCCGTTACTTCAAGGCTTGCGGAGCTCAACCTTTCAAGGGTGCTGCAAACTCTATCAAAGCACTCGAGTGGATCACTGGCATTGAGCGAATATTTCTCATCAGCGACTGTGCTGAAGAATCCAAGGTCAGCTTTGCTACTACATTGTTCGAGGGTGGCGCTGTTATGTGGTGGAGATCTCAGGAGAACATGCACGGGGCCAACTGGATTAGGTCCCTATCTTGGGATGAATTTAAGGTTATTTTCTTTCGTCAGTATTGCCCAGCTGATGAAAAGAAGCGTTTGGAAGAAAAGCTGATGTCTCTTACTCAGGGAACCAAATCGGTGACTGAGTGTGAGATTGAATTTACCCGACTAAGTTTGCTGTCTGACTATCAAGTCGCTACTGAAGAGCGAAAGATCGATCGTTTTCTAATGGGTCTGCATCCCGAGTATCAGAAGTTCTTGAAGCACCAGAGATATACCAACTATGCTGACTGCGTTGAAGCTGCTCGAATTCTTGAGCAGGACTTTATTCGAGCTGGAGGAGTTCCTGCTTCATCTATCAACCCTACTTGTCCGTCACCGCCCAAGAAATCACGCACTGGTAGTTAAAATGGATCTTCATCCAGATATTCTCAACCACAGCATTCTCAGTACCGATAGTTTAGCACGCCTCCGGCACAGCAATCTCGATCTTATGCGGTACATTCTGAGCCGAGGCAGTGTCGCCGCTGCCACAAGTCACACATTGGGCGTTGTAACCCCAATGATGTGACGTGCTACGTGTGTAACAACATAGGACATAGCAGTGACGAATGTCCAAACAAAATTAAAGTTTGCAACAACTGTTTACGCCCTGGACATAATGAGCATGCATCTACGCATCCGTTCAGCATAATTTACCCGAGTGCAGAGCATCATCCGCGATTGCAGCAGCAGCAACACTGACCTCAGCAACAATATCAACAACAACAGCAAAGACAAAATCAACCGGCCCGACATAGCACATCGCGAGGAGGTTCTAGTCGCCGTAATGAGCCAGCTCGGAGTCAGAATCACGCATTCCAAATAACGGCCGAGCAAGCAAAGGAAATACCAGATGTGGTATCTGGTATGTTTCTCGTTAACTCCGTACCTGCTAGAGTTATTTTTGATTCAGGAGCCAACCGTTCCTTCATATCAAATTCATTTGCATCTAAACTTGGAATTGCACCGACTACTCTACCTGTTATCTTTGATATTGAAACGGCTAGTAATGTAAGTGTGTCTACCGATAAAATTTATCGTGACTGCATCATTCTGCTCGACAACTGTACTTTCCAACTGGACCTTATCCCGATGGACTTTCACGAATTCGACGTCATCGTGGGTATGGATTGGCTTGATTATCATGACGCTAACATTGTCTGCAAGAAGAAGTTGATAAAGCTCACTACACCGGATGGCCGCAATATTTGCATCTACGGTGATAGAAAGACAGGTGAAATATGCTTAATTTCTGTAGTCAAAGCTAGGAAACATATAGCTAAGGGTTGCGTGTCATACTTAGCATATGCGATAGATGCTAAGTCTGAAATGAAAGCTTTAGCCGAGGTACCGATAGCCTCTGAGTTTCCTGATGTCTTTCCCGAGGACATCTCTGGACTCCCACCAGACCGTCAGGTGGAGTTCAGAATTGATTTAGTGTTCGGCGCAGCACCAATTGCTCGAGCTCCGTATAGACTTGCACCTGCTGAGATGCAAGAAATGATCAAGCAATTGCAAGAATTGCTTGACAAGGGATTCATACGACCAAGTTCATCTCCCTGGGGAGCTCCTGTTTTATTCGTTAAGAAGAAAGATGGGACTCTCCGGATGTGCATTGATTATAGGGAGTTGAACAAGGTAACAATAAAGAACAAATATCCGTTGCCCAGAATACACGATCTTTTCGACCAGCTTCAGGGAGCCAGTTACTTCTCGAAGATCGATCTTAGATATGGGTATCATCAGCTCAAAGTTCGTGAAGAAGATGTTCCCAAAACAGCTTTCCGTACTAGATATGGGCATTACGAGTTTCTTGTTATGCCCTTTGGTCTTACAAACACTCCTGCGGCGTTCATGGATCTGATGAACCGCGTTTGTAGACCAATGCTCGATAAGTCTGTTATCATCTTTATAGATGATATTCTCATCTACTCGAAAACCGAAGCTGAGCATGCTGTGCATCTTAGAGAGCTGCTAGAGTTGTTGCGCAAAGAGCGACTTTACGCCAAGTTCTCTAAATGCGAATTTTGGTTACGACAGGTGCTTACAGTCTCGAATTATTCATTTTTAAGCTTATCTTTTCTTAAATTTCATACTCAGCGTTAACTTGCAAATCTTGTATCTTATCAGATACAATTCCTTGGTCATGTGATATCTGGTGAAGGAATCTCTGTGGATCCTTCTAAGATAGAAGCCATTCAAAATTGGGAAGCTCCAAAATCAGCTACTGAGATCCGAAGTTTCTTGGGATTGGCGGGTTACTACCGTCGATTCATTAAGGACTTCTCAAAATTAGCCGTGCCTCTTACATCTCTTACTCGCAAGAATGTTCCCTTTATTTGCGAAGAAGCTCAAGAGACCGCCTTCCAAACTTTAAAACAGAAACTCACCGAAGCGCCTATTCTGACCTTACCCGAAGGCAATGAAGACTTTGTGGTCTTCAGCGATGCTTCATATCAAGGGCTTGGGTGTGTTCTGATGCAAAGAGGCAAAGTCGTAGCATATGCTTCTCGCCAACTTAAGGATCATGAAAAGAGTCATCCGACTCATGACCTTGAACTTGCTGCCGTAATTTTCGCGTTGAAAATGTGGCGACATTATCTCTACGACACCAAATGTCAGCTGCATACGGATCACAAGAGCCTTAAGTATATTTTTAGCCAGAAAGAGCTCAATATGCGCCAGCGACGCTCCATGGAACTTATAAAAGATTATGACTGTGAAATTTTGTATCACCCCGGCAAAGCGAATGTGGTGGCCGATGCATTGAGTCGTAAATCTTACTATGCTAAATGTCTCTATACACTGACTCATACTTCGTTTTCATCAACTTTGATTGATGAAATTCTCGTTGCTCAAACCGAAGCTCTAAAAGAAGAAAACCTCAACTCTGAGGACATGAAAGGGCAATTTCAATTCTTAATCGATAACTCTCGCGGCTTGAAACTCTTCAAAAATCGCGTTTGGGTTCCCAAATTTGGAGATATTCGACAGAAAATTCTTTCGGAAGCTCACTGTTCTAACTTCTCGGTACATCCTGGCAGCACCAAGATGTACAACGATCTAAAAGCCGAGTATTGGTGGCCCGGTATGAAAAGAGACGTAGGCCAATATGTCGATAATTGTGTTACATGCCGATTAGTCAAAGCGGAGCATCAGCAGCTTTATGGCAGTTTACAGCCTCTACCAATTCCCGAGTGGAAGTTCGATCACATAACAATGGATTTCGTAACAAAGTTGCCGACTACGCGAAGACAGCACGATGCAATATGGGTTATTGTAGATCGTCTAACCAAAGTCGCACATTTCATTCCAATTCGCGAGAGCTATTCATTGGAGAAGCTGGCTAAGTTGTATATAGACGAGATCGTTACTCGACACGGTGTGCCCCTGTCAATCGTTTCAGATCGCGACAGCCGGTTCACTTCGAGCTTCTAGAGTGCATTGCAAGATGGTTTAGGCACCAATATCAGAATGAGCACGGCGTATCATCCGCAGCCTGATGGCCAAAGTGAGCGCACGATCCTTACACTCGAAGACATGTTGCGGGCATGTGTTCTTGGATTTAGCGGTAATTGGGACGACCACTTGCCATTAGCAGAGTTTTCTTATAACAATAGTTACCACTCATCCATCAAAGCCGCACCTTTCGAAGCCTTATACGGACGCAAGTGCCGAACGCCTACGTGCTGGCATGAAGCCGGTGAAGCCCCAATCGCCGGTCCCGAGCTACTTCAACAGACTAATGACAAGATCAGAATTATTCGCTAACGCTTAGAAACCACTCAATCTCGACAGAAATCGTATCACGACCGACGCCATAAGCCTTTAGATTTCCAGAAGGACGATTATGTCGTACTGAAAGTCTCGCCGATGAAAGGTGTGTTCAGATTCGGCAAGCGTGGCAAGTTAGCACCACGATTCGTTGGTCCTTTCAAGATCACCGAGCGTGTTGGAACTCAATCTTATCTGTTGGACTTGCCGAGCGAACTGTCCAACATACACCCCGTATTTCACGTCTCGCAGCTAAGGAAGTGTAATGAAAACGAAAGCGAAAAATGGGCTGATCATTTGAGCTACAAGATCAATGAGAAGCTGCAATGTGACGAGCCTGAGGTCATCCTAGAGACAAAAATGAAGAAACTAAGGAATCGAGAAGTAGCAATGGTGTTGGTGCAATGAAGAACTTCTCATGGTACTTCCCTGGGAATCTGAGCAAGACATGAGAGTTCGATATCCGCATCTGTTTGAGCCTTAAGTACTTCGAGGACGAAGTGCAAGCGTGGTGGGCTCATACTATAACACCTTGCTTTTTATTTGTATTTTTATTTTGAGTATTTTGAGCAATTTGCGTAAAATGATGTAATTTCGATTTTTAGTATAAATAGGAGTGGGGTGTTCATTTCCTCACTTTTTGCAAAATCCATCTAGCATTTGAGAGACTCTCTCTCTAACCCGAACTTGTCTCTAACTTTGCTCCCAAACCGACCGGCCAAATCTCGAGTTCTATATGTCATCGGAAAGATCTCGAAGAGTACTACGCGGATCTACTATTGTATGTGCGATTTCATACGGATTTGAGGTAAGCATCGTCATTTTCGTTTCTTTATTTTCGGTTTTGAAGAAAACTACATATTTCCATCTTTGGTTCGATTTTAGGCTATTTAGCTTGAGTTTTAGCTCGATTCTGTTAGATTATGTACGATATAATCGAACCTAGGCTTATTACTTAGCTTATTTATGATTTTTAGACTTGAAAATGCGTGTTTAAAAGCTGCAAAACACGAACAAACTCGAAAAGCATCGAACAAATTCGAAATGCCAAGAACAAGCTCGAATAGAGCTAAATTCGAACTGTAGGTTCGAATTTAACCCCATGTTCGAGACTATGTTCGAATTTAACTCCATGAATTCTAGTTTAACCTATGTTCGAATGACATATTCGAATTTAAGCTCTATATGTTCGAATTTGATGCTCAAATTCGAACCCATCCCCCTAAATTCGAATTAAATTGATAAAATTCACGGACAACGTATAAATTAACAAAATAATTAGCAAGATATTTAGCTAGAAGTTATGGTTTCTAAATATTAGAATTTTAAGCTAGCATTATTAATTTAGCATATATTCTGTAATTTTGTAATGTTATATTACAGATAATAAATTTAGCAGTTTAGCCCGTTTACGAGTCAAAGCCAGTACCACAATATATTAAAGTCTAGATAAGCAAGTACAAGCGTTTCAAAGCAACTAAAAAGCATAGAAAAGCCAGTGCAAGCATTTTCAGTACTGTGAGTAATAGTTATTCTTGTTTACATGTTTTATATGAAATTGAGACATAAATTGCTTCTATATGACTTCTTTGGAATTCAATAGACTTTTGTGAGTGAAGGCGAACACTGTGGTACAGGTGATGCCCAGCTTAGCCGGATCTTACACCTGATCTATTAATGTGCATATTTATTTGCTATTTGCTTATTATTTCTGCATACTATACAGCAAGCTTTGTTTAAGCGTTTCTTTGTGCATTTTCATAAGCATTACACTTAGCAAGCAAGCATGATGCTCACCACTATCCCAAGCATTATGCGGGTAGCTAGCCCCGTATCACCGACTGATCATCGGAAGCGGTAACCCCTAGTGGTGGCATCTCCTTTCTGCGTGAAATGTCTCAATTGTGCAAGCATTCTTTCTGGGTATTAAGCAAGCAAGCAAGCAAGCAAGCATAACAAGCCTTTAGCCACATATTTTACATGCATTCATGAATATATGTTTACTCACTAAGCAATTAGCTTACAGTTGCTACTCACAATTTTTACAGGAAAAGGTAAAGAGCAAGCTGGACCTTCTGCTTAGGTCTATTTTCTGATCAACCCAGAGGACTTAGCTCACTTTCAGCTTGTGGTATAACTTTATGGTGCCTTGGGTTTTGGGTAGCTGCTTTTATTTATATTGTGATTTTTGTAGCAACTTAGTACTGTAACCTTGTAGCACGTGTAGTGCATGACTTATTGTAATATTTTATTTAACTTTATGCAAGCGTTATTATTCCTGGGATTAAGCAAGCATGTTTAAGGCAAGGTTGTGACAATGTCCCTAAAAAGTTAAAATGGAATGAAATCACTAGATCATGTAATTGGATTGGAATTTAAAAGATATGATTAAACCTAAAGCGATCGAAAGCAATATTGAAAACTCAACTGAGAAAAGAACATACAGATGGTTCGATAGATAATTCCTTTCATAGTTGAATTACCTAGTTCTAGTAGATCTTCATATATTAATGTATCTTTATTAAGAAAAACTCAATCTTCAAGAATGAAAGGTGTAGATTTTAATCAAGATATACCTAATGTAGTTTATGAAAAGAATAATAACAGTTTACTGAGATGATACTTACAACCCTACTAAATCTGATATTGATTTTCATAAAGAAAGTTAATGGGAGACTCTAGGGTTCAAATAAACTGTAATAAAAACAAAAGACGTATAAAAGTGCTTAGTCAGTGTTATAAAAATTAACAGAATTTGAAAATGAAGTTAATTGACTAGAAAAAATCCAAAAGAGGAGACTAAAAGAAAACCTTGACTTAGATGAAGTAAACACAAGTGAAGCAAAATCAAGACAAATACAAATAAGTAGGTTCTATGGCTTGTATATGAACGATGATACTGAAAAACATTATCAAGCAAATGATTGGTTACTTAATTTAAGAAGAAATATTTTAAAACACGAAAAAGAACACATCTTATTCCTTTTAAACGAAGTAAATAAAACAACTTGTTAATCATGAGTCAAGAAATATTTAAAGAATTATTTAATATTGATCTTAAATTCCTTAAAGATGAAATGTTAAATGCTTATAATTTCAAAAAAATGATATGGTATTTTAAAAACTTTTGTAAACAACTGCGTAAGGATCATGAAGTTAATTGGCTAGCTTACATGGTTATAATAAAATTCAAATTTCATTTTTTTTACCTGGTATGAGTTATATAGCGAAGACTATCCTTTTAAACAACAAACCATTTTAATGACATCAGACTTAGAAAAAACTTATATTGATATATCTAATAAACAAAAAATTGTTGCATTACATCCTCCTTAAACAGAACTTATAGTTAATCAAAATAATCAAGACTATATCGCTAAACCTTTTTCCAAACATTCTGAAGATATAAATAAAATGTTAGGAAATGTCACACACACACACACAGACACACACATGTGTGTGTGTATACATATATATATATATATATATATATATATATATATATATATATATATGTGTAGGTTCAGGCCCTGTTTTATGTGTGTACGTGTTTGTGTTTCGAAATGGAAGAAAAGCAAATGGACGATTGAATTTTAAAGAGGAAAAGACTCTACTTCATTCAATAAACTAAAGGGCTATAAATAGCCTTACAAATCATATGCGCATGGGATTCATGGAGGCTACAAAATAAACTAATCTACCTGAAGAAGTGGTACACCCACTCTCCTCTTACACTTTCGGTCAAAGCATTTACCAAGTCTACCCAATGAATTATTAGACGTAAACATACTAAATTACTAATTAATAAGTAAAACAAATAACAAAACTAAAAATCAAGATTAAAACCCAACATTCTCCCCCTTAATCTTGATCTTGTTTATTCATCAAAGCAATGTGGGTTCTTCGTCTTCGATCAAATTTGCTTCTTTCTCGTTGTCTTTGTCCTTCCATTTCATGCACTCATAGCTAAAGTGCCCAAAATCTCCACAATCAAAGCACCGGAATCCACTTTTGTCACCTCAAGCTCTTCCTCTTCCTCGGCCTCTTTCACCTCTTTCAAAGCTCCTTCCACGTCCTCTTCCGCGTCCACTACTTTCGCCATGCTTTTGCTCACTTGCCCACATGAGTTGAACTTGCTCTTCTTCCTTTTCATCATGACTTTTGAGCCTATCTTCATACGTTTTTAACCTTCCTATCGCTTCCTCCAATGACATACTTTCAAGGTCGGAATATTGTTCAATAGATGCTACTATTCGCAAATACTTCCTTGGAACGGAATTAAGAAACTTTCTAACAATCGTTTCTTCATCAATACTCGAACCAAGACTTTTAAACTTTTCAACTATACCATTTATCTTACCCGAAAAATCGTCGATTGTCTCGGTCTCTTTCATCTTTAGTTTCTCCAATTCACCCCGTAGCGTTTGCAACCGTGCCTTTTGTACCCGTTCGGTACCTAAATACCGAATCCGAATAGATTCCCAAACATCTTGTGCATCCTTGTGTTTGGTAAGTTGCAAAAGAATATCATTCGGAAGAGTGGGGTAAATTATAGCTTTTGTTGTATTGTTTCATTTCTCGTCCTCGTTTTCTCCGGTTACCGTCTTCGAAAGGCCTTGTGCTCTCAACACGGTTTCAACCAATATTGACCATGAAGTATAATTGGTTTCGGCCAACTTAGGACAATGGAGTGTGATAATACCTTGCTCACGAATGGTTGATGTGCTTGCTTTTTCTGCCATTTCCTTGCTAATCTTTCGAGTTTCAACACCGGTCTCGTTCTCCTTCTTCGGGCTAAGTTTTCAAGCCGCCCGTTCTTGTGCAGCCTTGTCGGTCTTCTCCTTCTTCGGTCTCTCGGTCTTTACTTGCTAGCAACGGTCTTTTCGGTCTACGCCGACGTCGGTCGTTCTTTTCTTGCGTGGGTCTTTGGCAGAACTCACTTTCCGGCCACGGTCTTTTCTTTCTTCTCGGTCTTGGTCCAGGTATGAGCCCCTGGTGGCTCTTTGATACCAAGTGTAGGTTCACAATTTTTATTGAATTCCAACTTGAATCTCATAATTTTTTATTGAATTCCAACTTGTAGAATCCTTGATATTTGACCATGAAGTATAATTGGTTTTTCGGTCAACTTAGGACAACAGAGTGTGATACTACCTTGCTCACGAATGGTTGATGTGCTTGCTTTTACTGCCATTTCCTTGCTAATCTTTCGAGTTTCAACACCGGTCTCGTTCTCCTCCTTCGGTCTAAGTTTTCAAGTCGCCGGTCTTGCGCAGCCTTGTCGGTCTTCTCGGTCTTTACTTGCTAGCAACGGTCTTTTCGGTCTACGCGGGACCCTTTCGGTCTACCGGCGTCGGTCGTCCTTTTCTTGCGTCGGTCTTTGGCAGAACTCACTTTCTGGCCACGGTCTTTTCTTTCTTCTCGGTCTTGGTCCAGGTATGAGCCCCTGGTGGTCTGATACCAAGTGTAGGTTCAGGCCCTGTTTTTTGTGTGTACGTGTTTGTGTTTCGGAATGGAAGAAAAGCAAACTATTGATTGAATTTTAAAGAGGAAAAGACTCTACGTCATTCAATAAACTAAAGGGTTATAAATAGCCTTACAAATCATACGTGCATGGGATTCATTGGGGGCCACAAAATAAACTAATCTACCTAAAGAAGTGGTACACCCACTCTCCTACTTCAAGGCTTCTTCCTGGACTTTCGGTCAAAGCATTTACCAAGTCTACCCAATGAATTATTAGACGTATACATACTAAATTACTAATTAATAAGTAAAACAAATAACAAAACTAAAAGTCAAGATTAAAACCCAACACACAGCACACGTACACATCCATGCATACATTGCTGGATGTTTATAAATCAACCCACACACATAATTATTCTATGTATATATATGTACTCTGCACATTCATTCACTACAAGAAAATGGGGTTTTAGCGGCGACATATATCGCTGCTAATGCCTACAGATGTCGCTGCTAAAAAGTCGTTGCTATTGCTTTAACACTAAAAGTCAAATGTCGCTGCTACTTGTGTCGCTGCTAAAAGGTGTCACTGCTATTGCTCGATGTCACTGCTAATAGTGTCGTTCCTAATACATATTATATTTTTTTTAATATTTTTTAATAATTAATAATAAACCTGCTATTACAATTTAATATATATTTATATATATTTGTAACCTGCTATTTTATATAAATACATACAATACGTACTACAAAATTCATAATAATATATATACATACAAACAACGTACGTTACAAAAACGTTTGTTACATAATTAGCTAAAACACTAATAATCTAATCATCATCTTCGTTGTCGTCCTTGTCTTCATCATGGTCGTCGTTATCGTTTTGAGCATTGAACTTTCGATAGAGTTCCACAATAAATCTTTAAATAATTTATAAACAATTGACAAATTTATAAATATTTAATTACACAATAAATCTACAAATATGTTTACAAAATACAAATAATTTAACCTAATTTTAATAAATCTGCAACTTTTATCTTAAAATATTTAAATCAACAAACACAACTAAATTAATAAATTTATGATTACACAACAAATCTACAAACTTTTATACAAATAATTACACAATAAATCTACAAACATATAATTGCACCTTAAAATAAATAACGATAATACACACACTAATATACAAAATACATATAAATACACACACTAATACACAAAATACATATAAATACGCACACAATAATATACTAAATACATAGAAAACTTTTATAAATACTTAAAAAACACAATGATTCTAAAAATATTATAACAAATACTTTAAAAAACCTAATTTTGATAAATCTAAAACTTTTTTCCAAAAATTATTTAAACAAACCTACAAATAATTTTTACAAATCCATACAATTAAAAACCTAATTTTGATAAATCTAAAACTTTTATCCAAAAACACATACACACACCAACACACAAATACATACATTAATATACTAAATACACAAAATACAAACAAATACACACACTAATACTCAAAATACATAAAAATACACACACTAACACTAAATACACAAAATACTTACCTTTCAGAGAAACGGCCGGAGAGAGCAAGAGAGACCTAATACACACCAATACACACACATTACATATTTTCTACCTGAAAATTAGAAAAAAAAATTACCTGAGAAATCCGTGGAATCTGTTGTGAATAAACAGAATTTGCAAGGGCTTCTAGCAAGTAAACGAATTGATGAGGGGTGCTCAAGAGAAATATAAAATAAGAGACCAACACCAAATAAATTGAGATTTAATACCATCATTGTAGTTCGATCAGTTATTTTGTTTCATCTTCTATTATTAAGGTCTTTTAATAGGGAGTTATAGTTGTTGGTTCAGTTGCATTAATTTGTTATATATAGTCATGTGATGATTGATGAAAAGATATAAGAAAAAGTAATCTCTACAGATTTGGTCAATTACAATAGCCTTATTTACAACAAATTGGTATCAGAGCTATAATGAATTTTGGGAGTACATCATTAGGGCAGATTCTGTTGCCACGACTCACGAAGTTGAATTACGAGAATTGGAGCATTCAAATGCGTGCATTACTAGGTGCACAAGACTGTTGGGAGATAGTCGAAAATGGCTTTGCAGAAACAGAAACTACTGGAACCATGACAGCGAATCAATTAAAGGCGATAAAGGATACACGCATGAAAGATAAAACTGCTCTCTACTTCCTGTTTCAAGCAGTAGACGAGTCAGGTTTCGAGAAGATTGCTAGTGCGACAACTTCTAAGGAGGCATGGGACACACTGGAAAAAGCGTTCAAAGGAGCTGATAAGGTGAAGCAAGTACGCCTCCAAACTCTTCGTGGTGAGTTGGAAGGCATGAAGATGAAAGAGTCGGAAGGTGTATCCGACTATATTACGCGTGTGCAAGTCGTGGTGAATCAACTCAAGCGCAACGGAGAGACAATGACCGATGAACGAGTCGTGGAGAAGATATTGCGATCGTTAACTGATGCTTTTGAAAATGTTGTGTGTGCAATCGAAGAATCCAAGGACTTGAGAACACTCACAATTGAAGAGCTCGCTGGCTCTCTTGAGGCTCATGAACAACGCAAAAAGAAGAAGAAACTTGAGGACACTTGAAGAAGCTCTCCAAACCAAAGCTTCTAGTAAAGATGAAAAGGTACTCTACTCTCAAAGCTCTCGTGGTGGTCGGCGTAGCCAAAGAGGTCGTGGAAATAATAGAGGCGGAAGAGGTAGAGGTCGTGTTCAAGGAAATTACTTTGAGGAGAAAACACAGAGAAGCCCAAATAACTGGCGTGGTAGAGGACGCGGTCGTGGGAGAGGCGGTCGGTCACATCAAAGTTTTGTTGAATGTAACAGGTGTGGGAAATATGGTCATCATACAAATGATTGTAACTCCAACAAATGTTACAATTGTGGTAGATTTGGTCATTATGCAAGAGATTGCTATGCTCAAAAAAAGGTGGAGGAGAACACAAATCTGGTCACAGGAAATGAGACACAAGATGAGATTTTGCTAATGGCTAACAACACCACCAACAATGATGGTGAATCGGTCTGGTATCTCGATACTGGAGCAAGCAACCACATGTGTGGACACAAACACTTGTTCAGTGAATTTGTAGATGCAAAAGATGGCCATGTATCATTTGGAGATGCTTCCAAAGTTCAAGTGAAGGGTAGAGGTACAATATGCTTCATCAACAACGATGGGACTAAAGGGATGATAAAGAATGTCTTTTTTGTTCCTGATTTGAAGAGTAATATTTTGAGCATGGGACAACTCATGGAAAGAGGATATTCAGTCAATATGAATGGTCGGTTACTACAATTAAATGACACGCATGGACGACTAATGGTTCGAGTCGAGATGGAAAAAAATCGAATGTACAAGCTGTACTTGAGAGGTTTACAGGAGAAATGTTTGCAAGTCAACGCAGATGACAGAGCCTCATTGTGGCACTTACGCTTTGGTCACTTACATCGCAATGGCTTGAATGAATTGGCAAAAAAGCGCATGGTGTACGGGTTACCAAATATCGTTTACGTCGGAAAATTTTGTGAAGAATGTGCAATTGGGAAGCAAGCAAGAAGTCCATTTCAAAAGACAACAGAATATCGAGCATCAAATCTTCTCGAGCTAATACATACAGACATTTGTGGGCCGATTTCTCCTGGATCATTTAGCGGAAAAAGGTATTTTATCACCTTCATTGATGATTATTCAAGAAAGACATGGGTTTATTTTTTGAAGGAAAAATCTGAAGCATTCGAGGTGTTCAAAAGATTTAAAGTCAGGGTGGAGAAGGTAACTGGCCAGTTCGTTAGAGCTGTTCGATCAGACAGAGGTGGCAGTATTTTCATGCGTTTCTGTGAAGAAAATGGAATACGAAGGTTCCTAACAGCACCATATTCTCCGCAACAAAACGGCGTAGCCGAAAGAAAGAACCGAACCATTCTTGACATGGTTCGATCAATGTTGACAACTAAGACGATGCCAAAGGAGTTTTGGGCAGAAGCTGTGCAATGTGCCATTTATATACAAAATAGGTGTCCTCATGCTAAATTGGAAGGCAAAACACCACAAGAAGCATGGAGCGGTCGAAAGCCAACGGTTTCTCATTTCAAGATATTTGGTAGTGTGGCTTATGCACACATACCAGATCAGAGGAGGACCAAGCTCGAGGATAAAAGTAAGAAAGTTATTTTCATTGGATATGATGAGGGGACAAAAGCGTATAAGTTATTCGATCCAATAACTAAGAAGATTATTATTAGTCGAGACGTGAATGTTGATGAAGAAGCCAAATGGGATTGGAATAACTTAACGAGTCCAATAGCAGAAGAAAAAGAGAGGCCGATTTCCACACCAATAAAAATTTTGACAAGCACACCTGATGCTAGCAGTGATGATGAAGAAGAACCACGACAGCCAAAAACACGAAGTTTGCGTGATTTGTATGACTCTACAAATGAGGTACATCTTGTGTGTCTTGTAGCGGACACTCACAATATAACTTTTGAAGAAGCGACCAGAAACGAAGAATGGAAGACAACCATGGATGAAGAAATTATGGCAATTGAGCGAAACCAGACTTGGGAGTTGGTGAAATTGCCGAAAGGAAGTCAACCCATTGGAGTAAAGTGGGTATACAAGAAAAAGATGAATGCACAAGGTGAGGTTGAAAGGTACAAGGCACGGCTTGTAGTGAAAGGATATAGCCAAAAGGAGGGAATTGACTACGAAGAGGTATTTGCTCCTGTTACTAGAATGGAAACAATTCGACTTCTTCTTTCACAAGCAGCTCAATTCAAATGGCCTGTATTTCAAATGGACGTCAAATCAGCGTTTTTGAATGCTGTACTTGAAGAAGAGGTGTATGTCAAACAACCACCCGGATATGTGAAAACCGGGGATGAAGAGAAGGTGTTGAAACTGAAGAAGGCTCTATACGGGTTAAAACAAGCACCACGTGCCTGGAACAATCGCATCGACACATATTTCAAAGAAAACGGGTTCAAGCAATGTCCATACGAGCATGCTCTTTACGTGAAGAAGAATGAAGGTAATTTGCTACTTGTTGCACTTTACGTTGATGACCTTATATTAACAGGGAATAATCAGGAGATGATAAAAGAGTTTAAAGAGGTCTGACTCGTGAATTTGAGATGACTGACTTAGGGTTGATGAAGTATTTTCTTGGCCTAGAAGTGAGAAAAGGAGAAGATGGCATTTTCGTGTCCCAAGAAGCATATGCAAAGGAAATCTTAAAGAAAGCTAAAATGGCAGATTGCAACCCAGTATCAACACCAATGAGGCATGAAGCTTTCAAAATTTGATGGAGGAGAACGTGTTAATGCAAGCATATACAGGAGTTTAGTGGGAAGTCTTCGCTATCTCACATGCACTAGACCTGACCTTTCATTTAGTGTCGGCATCGTGAGTCGATACATGGAAGAGCCTGTGTACACTCATTGGAAGGCATTGAAGAGAATCTTGCGGTATATCCGAGGAACAGTGAGCCTTGGGTTACTATATTCGCATGCGGAAGAATACAAATTGGTGGGTTACTCTGATAGTGATTGGTGCGGAGACATAGACGACCGAAAGAGCACATCCGGATATGTGTTTTTCGTTGGAGACACAGCATTTACATGGCAATCAAAAAAGCAGCCTATTGTGACACTATCAACATGTGAGGCTGAATACGATGCAGCTTCGTGGTGTGTGAGCCATGCAATTTGGCTAAGAAATTTATTGAGTGAGATGAAGAATCATCAACAAGAGGCTACTAACATTTTAGTTGACAACAAATCAGCAATACAATTGGCAAAAAATCCCGTCAATCATGAAAGGACCAAACACATAGACACTCGTTTTCATTTCATTAGGGATCATGTGAAAGAAGGAAGTGTGAGAATGGTTCATGTAGCAAGCCGTGATCAGGTTGCTGATATGTTCACCAAAGCACTGCCAACAGCTCTTCTTGAGAATTGCAAAAGGGCAATCGGCATGAAGGACGAAAGAGAATTAAGTTTAAGGAGGGGTGTTGTGAATAAACAGAATTTGCAAGGGCTTCTAGCAAGTAAACTGAATTGATGAGGGGTGCTCAAGAGAAATATAAAATAAGAGACCAACACCAAATAAATTGAGATTTAATACCATCATTGTAGTTCGATCAGTTATTTTGTTTCATCTTCTATTATTAAGGTCTTTTAATAGGGAGTTATAGTTGTTGGTTGAGTTGCATTAATTTGTTATATATAGTCATGTGATGATTGATGAAAAGATATAACAAAAAGTAATAGAAACTCTACAGATTTGGTCAATTACAATAGCCTTATTTACAACAGAATCGCAGCAAGAGGGGGGGAGAAGTCGAAGGAGGTGGCGCACGCGAGAGGTAAATGAGCATAGGGGTGAAAAAGAAAGGAGGGGATGGAAATGTATGCGCCTTTTTTTTGGAGGGTATTAGCGGCGACGCTTGTCGCTGCTAAAGGCAATAGCAGCGACAGGTTTCCGCTTTTTTTAATTGTCGGTGCTAAAAGTCCATGTCGCCGCTAAAAGCCGTCGCCGCTATTGGCCCTTATTCTTGTAGTGTACACTGCACACACTTACTAATTTCATGCAAGGAAAAAGAAACCAGTTGCTGTGACTGTTGATGCTGGTTCTGTTTCTGTTACACATTGACACACACAACACATACCTCCTTAATTATTATGAAAGAAAAGTCTGCTGTGTTCTGTTTTACATGCTACACACATATACATATACACGCTGCTTATACATCGCATGCATATATATCCGAAACAAATAAATAAAAGGACTCACATAAACATACTAGTTTTATATATGAAATAGAGGGATCAAAAGGCTGCTACTGTGGACTGATGCATGTCTCTGGTTTGTTTTGGTATGAACTCAGAATTACCCCTTAAAAGGTTTCGGTAGTGTCAAGGTTTCGGTATATGCTTTATACTTCTCAATGGTTTCGGTACTACACTATAGGTCTCGGTACATGTGGGTTTCAGTTTCTGATTTTTGTTTCAATATTACCGAAACCTAGGTCTCATTATGGTTTCGGTATATGTTAAAAACACACGCACAACACTGATGCTTTTTCATTTCTGTTTCCCTTTATTTCAGCAGTAAACCAAGAAGGTTAAAGGGTGTGTATTGCTTCTATATGATGGATTAAACACACACAAATACTTACAACTCGTGGCCGAATGCATTTGGCCTTCTTGGCCTCTTCCTTTTCGTTTTAAAAACAGAAATGGACAACACATATTCTTTCATTTTAAGTTTCAGAACATAAACTTCAGGGTTGGAATTAATGCTTCAAATTGCTAAGAAATTCAATTAAACACATATATAGAACATGCATGTACTTCATTCTTGATTTTAAACATATATTGAAGATGATTTGAGTTTTGAAGAGCATATGAACACTTGCTACTTCTAGGAACCGTAGGTTCCATATACACACATAGATGGATTTTAATTAGTTTATTTACCTTGAAATTATGATGCAAACTTGTAGAATCCTTGATATTTGATGCTCATTTTTATTGAATTCCAACTTGAATCTCACAATTTGGTGATGGATTTGTGATGAAGCTTGTATGAACCGTGGGTTCTTATAAATGAGAGGATTCTTTCATGAAATGAGCAGGTGGAAACCAAGAATTTGGTATTTATATTATCATAAGTTTACTACTTCTCATTTGACCACAAAAGTTCCATATCATTTAAATTCTTTTAAATCAATATAACACACTTATAATTTAACCCACTTGACTTTTATTATCTAAATGATAATTTTTTTTATTACTAGCTTTGCAATTTATATTTTAAATCTCTAAAAGCAATATCATTTAGCTTACAAAATTAACGTTAAGCTTATTAATTGTCGTGGATCAAAGTTTAGGTCGTTACACTAGCTACCCTGACTGGTATAAAGGAAAGAAAGCAAAGAAGACTACCAGAATTGCTGCACATGTAGATACCAGTTTCGATACTCCTTTTGATATGGAAAACGAAAATGAGCTGACCATGGAGCCAAACAATGATCTGGATCAAAAAAAACTGGTAGCTGCAGTTTCCCAAGAAGTGATGAAAATGTTCAAAGGAAAGGAACAAGCTCAAAACAATGGAAATATCTCAGGTATAAACTACCCAGAGTCATCTTTTGCTTTATCTTGCCAAGCCGAAATGAATATGAAATCTGATTGGATTGTTTATACGAGTGCTTTCGATCATATTCTTAGGCAACATATTTGCAGGGACTAGTTTTTGTTGGTGGAAACTCAAACGAGCACACAAGACACACAGAGATATGAGGGGGAAGACTCCTCTTTTTTCATTAATCTTTTCTGCACTCTTAAAACTCAGAAATGCCAGAGAAAAATACATAAAGAAAACCACCAAGAGAAGTTGCATGAAAGCAGGATATAAAATAAACTAACAAACGTACCCACTACTAGAAGTAAGGCACCTGGCCAACATGGCCTTGATTTTTGCCAAAATAAACTAAAACCAAACTAATTTAAATAAATATTTCCGGATTACATCAACATTTGCCTCCCTAATCCGGAATTTGTTATTGGCTTCACTCCCAGCAGGTCTTTCATTTCCTTAAACTTCACTTTTGCCATGGCCTTCGTGAATATGTCAGCTCGCTGTTCAATACCACAGATGTGCGCAACCTTGACATCTCTCTCCACACATTCACGTATAAAGTGAAATCTGGTGTCAATATGTTTACTCCTTCCGTGAAACACCGGATTTTTCATTAAATCAAGAGCTGACTTGTTATCAACATATAGAGTTTGTTAGAAATTATAAATGTTATTGACACTACAACATATATGCCATTTAGTGACTAAAACTTTTACAGACTAAAATACATTTAGTCACTAAAAGTTCATAAAAAACCTATTCTGACTAATGTCTAAAGTAGGTGAAAATAAAAAAAAAATTTATATCAGATATGGAAATTACTTTACTAATATACTATCTATTTGTTAAAATTAAAACCCTACAGCCGACCCCTTGAATCTCCGCCTCCGCCTTCACTCAACCAGTCCACCATCGCCTCTGTGGCTCTGTGTGCTCAACTTCTCAGACGACGTCGCCGTTGAACCTCCGCCTTCACTCCACCATCGTCGTTGAACCTCCGCCTTCACTCCACCGTTGCCCTCCGCCTTCACTCAATCAGTCCACCATCGCCTCTGTGGCTCTGTGTGCTCAACTTCTCATATGTCATCGCCGTTGAACCTCCGCCTTCACTCCACCATCGCCTCTGATCGCTTTCTCTGTCCACGGCTCCGGCTGCGATTGGCCTCCACCATCGCCTCTGATCGATTGGCTTTCTCTCTGTCTGCAGGTCAGTTTCACTCCGCCCCAACAATTCTAGCCCTAAGTTTTCGACAGGTTTAATTTCTCGCTTTATTGATGTCATTGATGTTTGTTGTGAACTCGTTTATTAGTTGAGGTTACTTGAGTTAATTTCAAGTATGAGCAGCTAGCTTCTTTGAGAAATACAACAAGGTTGAAGTAATTAGGGGTTACTTGAGAAATCTTAAGGCTCAATCATGGTTCATGGTTGTTCATGTTGTTTCTCAGTAATACTTCCTCTATGTTCACTAGTGTAGTGGCCTCACGGGTGCTTACTGCCAGACGACATTTGCCCCATCAATTTCTTCAGGGTATCTGTTTCACTGGAAGGAGAAACCCAGTTATGATTTCTTTATCCCAAAATATATATATATAACAGTACGCATAAATATATGACACAATTTATAAACGTTGAACCTTGAACGTTAAGCAAGCCAGCAACAAAAGTACAGGAAGCATTGAAACTTGTACCATATGTATGACTAACATTGTAATGATAGTAAAGTACAATGAACTAAACATCCATGCGGAATTTAATGGAAAAAAGTTTAAAATTGGTGTTAGTGATGCTTGAAAGGAAAAGAGGTGTACAAGGTTTTTTAGAACATATGTAAAAACATGTTTAGAACATACAAAAACATGAACATACATGATGCATTTCTATATGTAAAAACGAATCGTGCTTGATAGTTTTTCCTAAATTTCCTAGGTGATTTTTTGGTTGAATATACATGATGCTTCTTTGGATCTTTCAATTCTTTTATAGTTTTATTTACAAATACTAGAAACATGATCATATTTTATATATAATGTTATCTTTCACATTTTTCCTTCTTGTGTTAATTCCCTTTTAAAATTCTGCTCTCTCCATTTTAATAAACCACTACTATCTTGTTTCAAAGTAAATTTGACGACGGAGCATGCGGATCACAACTCCACAAAAAAGCATTTAATATATAAGTACTTTTGTTGATATTTCCTTTCTATTTCCTGTCAGTTGCTTGCTTGCTTTGTTAGTACTACTTCAGTGTGACAGAGAGATAGAGACTGTTCATGAATGGATTAAGGAAGGAGGCTTTCAAAATCTGTATAAGATGGTTTTTTTTTAAAAGAAAAAAAGAAAGAAATTTCCAGAGCACAAAGTGAAAGAATCTAAAACAGTATGTTAGGGTAACTTGTATTTTGTGATGTGAAAGTTATAGAATCTGATTGATGATCAAGTGCATTACTGCTGCCTCATTCTTTTGACCAACTTGACATCTCTTTTGCATATTGATGCAGGCCCAAGTATAGAGGATCGGGCCCTTATGTTTCTGGAGGCCCAAGATAGGGCCCGTAATAAACGGGGCTAAACGGAAACGGCCCTAACTTTTGACTCGGGTCTCCGTTTGGGGCGAATCAGGTGTCGAGACGACCGTTGGCTCGAGCTCCACGCAGTGAGAAATGGCCGAAGGCGGTTTGCCCAACCGTTCGGCCCGAATTCGACCCGGAATGAGAGTTATGGGCCTTTTTATGAATTTTATCGGGTTTTTGGGTTTTTATTTTTGTTTCCTGGGTTGACCCGCTGGGTTATTTGACCCGTTTTAAGTTTCCTATTTCTTTTTAAGGTGTATGGATATTATGTATGAAGACAGTTTTAGGAATTAAGAAATTTTCTCTTTTTCCAAATTTCCGAGTTCTAAAATCGGTTGTTTGAAGCCTAATCGTTTGGCATTCCACGGAATCAACAAACGTTTGGTAGAGATTATTCTGGAATTCTTTGAATCAACAGAATAATCTATATTTCATTTGCTACGCTGCATCAGTTGGTATCAAAGCCGAAATTCTTGAGTTCAGGATGCCTCCAAGGAGACAGAAACCGCTTGAGGAAGTGTATGAACGCGAGTTTGAGCAACGGATTTTCGCGAGGATGGATGAAAGGTTGGATCAGGTGGTTAATCAGTTGACCGATCGATTCACAGATATGTTGAACAGAGGCCATGGGGATGAAGATTTTGAGAACCCGTTCGTCAATGACCGTTCGTCTTCCGGGTCGGAAATGGAAGAACGGCCAAGGCAGAATCGCAGGGATGATAATAGGCGCTGGGAGACCGGATTTAAGCCTGAGATCCCAGAGTTTGATGGGACTAGTCTGAATCCAGAGGGGTTCATTGATTGGTTGGCTACGGTTGAGGAAGTGTTCGAGTTCAAAGAGGTACCCGAAAACAAGAAGGTATCACTGATCGCTACTAGGCTTCGCGGTAGGGCATCGGCGTGGTGGCAGCAGTTGAAACAGACACGAAGTCGTCTGGGCGAACCAAAGGTTGAAACATGGACGAAGATGAAGAAGTGTATGAGGTCCAACTTTCTGCCTCATAACTTCCAACGGTTGATGTACCAACGGTTACAGAATCTCAGGGAGGGGGTCAGAACGGTTGATGAATATACAACCGATTTCTATCATTTGATCGCGCGGAATGATATTCAGGAGACGGAAGACCAACTTGTTGCACGGTATGTTGGTGGCTTGAGGGTTTGAATCATGGATGTTGTGAATCTGTTCGATCCGGTTTCCGTTTCAGAGGCACACTAATGGGCACTGGCTCATGAGAAGCAAAACCGTCGGGTGAGTGGTGGTTCTGGTGTCTTTTCGAATTCCCCTGGTGGTGGTGTCCTTTCGAATTCCCCGGGTAGTGGTGCCTTTCGGAATGCTCCCGGTGGCAGAGGTTCTGGTTCGGGTGGTGCAATGACACGTTTCACCCCAAATCAATCGAAGACATGGGGTGCTTCTGTTGGGACAACTCCAACAGGAGGCGCAAGTAGTAGCGGAGGTCTGAAATGTTTCAGTTGTGGCGAGAGGGGCCATCGGGCATCTGACTGCAAGAAGGCTGGGAAACGACACATGTATGCCGAGACTGGGGATTGGGAATATGAGTATGCTGATGAGGGTTACGAGGATAATCCACAGTTTGATGAAGAACCACAGTACGATGAAGAAGTCGTCATCGGTGATGTGGGGGTGAACCTGGTTGTAAGGCGCTCGTGCTTTACCCCAAAGGCAGTTGGTGAAGATTGGCTCAAACACAACATCTTTCAATCCACGTGTACGATATTGGGTAAGGTGTGCACCTTTGTTATCGATTCTGGAAGTTGTGATAATCTCATTTCTGAGGAGGCGGTTCAGAAATTGGCTTTGAAAACAGAAAATCGCAACAAACCCTACAAACTGCAGTGGCTAAAGAAAGGTGGTGAGGTAACAGTTTCTAAACGTGCTCTTGTTGCTTTTTCTGTTGGTCAAACATATAAGGATAATGTGTGGTGTGATGTGGTGACTATGGATGCTTGTCATTTGTTGTTGGGTAGGCCGTGGGAATATGATCGAAATGTTGACCATAATGGGCGAACCAATACTTATAATTTTTTATTTGGTGGGGTGAAAATAACTTTGGTACCTACTAAGCCTAAGGAAATAGTTACCAAGCAATCTGGTTCTCTTTTAACCCTTGCCCAGTTTGAAGAAGACATTGAAGATGTGGAGGAAGTGTTTGTTTTGATTTGGAAGGAAGTGCCCGAAGAAGTTGAGATTCCAGAGGCTATGACTCCTTTACTCGAGGAGTTTTCTGATGTATTCCCTACTGAGTTGCCTGATGGGTTGCCTCCACTGCGAGACATTCAGCACCACATTGATTTGGAACCCGAAGCTCAGTTACCCAACAAACCGCACTACAGAATGAGTCCTATTGAACATGAGGAGTTGCGTAGACAGGTTGAGGAATTAGTTGCCAAAGGACAGGTTCGGGAGACTATGAGTCCTTGTGCTGTTCCTGCTTTGCTGGTTCCCAAGAAGGATGGTACGTGGCGAATGTGTGTTGACAGCCGTGCCATAAACAAAATCACAGTAAGGTATCGATTTCCAATTCCTCATCTTGATGACTTATTAGATCAGCTTAGTGGTGCCACCATTTTCACAAAGCTAGATTTGAAAAGTGGGTACTATCAGATTCGGCTTAGACCGGGTGATGAGTGGAAGACCGCCTTCAAAACACGTGAGGGGCTGTATGAGTGGTTAGTGATGCCCTTCGGGTTATCGAATGCCCCTAGCACATTTATGCGAGTAATGAACCAGTTATTTCGGCCTTTTATTGGAAAATTTGTGGTAGTGTACTTTGACGATATACTTATTTACAGTGCTAACTTTGATGAGCACGTAGAGCATGTGCGGCAGGTTCTCAGTTTACTTCGCAGGGATAATTTATATGCAGCTTTGAAGAAATGTGTGTTCATGACCCCGAAGGTTCTGTTTTTGGGATACGTGGTTTTTGGGATACGTGGTTCTGTTTTTGGGATACAAGTGGATGAGTCCAAGGTTACTGCTGTGAAAGAATGGCCATCTCCAAAAACCCTCACCAACGTCCGAAGTTTCCATGGGTTGGCCTCATTTTACAGGAGGTTCATACCAAATTTCAGTTCTATCATGGCACCAGTGACAGACTATAAAGGGGAAAGGAAAGACTTTTACTTGGACCGACGAGGCAGAGTCAGCTTTCAGTTGATTAAGGAAAAGCTAACGACAGCACCAATTCTAATATTGCCAGATTTCAACCAAGTTTTTGAGTTGCACTCCGATGCTTCAAAGGTTGGGATTGGGGGTGTTCTGAGTCAGGGAGGACGACCTATTGCTTATTTTAGTGAAAAGTTGACAGGGGCAAAACTGCGATACAGTACCTACGATCTTGAATTCTATGCAGTGGTCCAAGTAGTGAAGCATTGGCGGCATTATTTGTTCCATAAGGAGTTTGTGCTGTTCACGGATCATGACTCCTTAAGGCACATTCGTAGTCAGGACAAAGTATCTCATAAGCATGGGCAATGGCTTGCTTTTCTGGAGAAATTTACTTTTGTTGTGAAACATAAATCTGGAACTTCTAATCGGGTGGCAGATGCTTTGAGCAGGAGGAGTAGTCTGCTTGTATCCATGTGAGTTGAAGTGCCAGGCTTTGACTGTCTCATTGAGCAGTTTGAAGACGATCCTTACTTTTCTGTTATTTTGCAGGAAGTTCAGTCTGGAAAGAGGGCAGATTTTTTGTTGCATGATGGGTTCCTTTTCAAGGGGAATCAATTATGCATTCCTGATTCAAGTCTCCGTCTGCACATCATAAAGGAGTTACATGGTGAAGGACATGTAGGCAGAGATCGCACTTTACACTTGGTGCAATCATCTTACTTTTGGCCTACAATGCGGAAGGAAGTAGAGCGATTTGTGAAGCGGTGCAGGATCTGTCAAGCTTCCAAGGGTTCAGCCACTAATGCTGGACTTTACATGCCTCTGCCTGTTCCTTCACAACCTTGGGTTGATATAAGTATGGACTTTGTATTGGGGTTGCCCCGAACGCAACGAGGTAATGATTCGATCTTTGTTGTGGTTGACCGTTTTTCGAAGATGGTACACTTTATTCCATGCAAGAAAACATCCGATGCGGTTCATGTGGCTCAGTTGTTCTTTCGGGAGATCTACCGTTTGCATGGGTTACCTTCTACTATTGTTTCTGATCGGGACACTCGTTTCTTGAGCCATTTCTGGCGCAGCCTATGGAAGATGGTGAATACCGAGCTTAACTTCAGCAGTGCCTATCACCCTCAGACGGATGGGCAGACCGAAGTTGTTAATAGATCACTTGGTAATCTTCTGAGGTGTTTGGTGGGTGAACACGTGCGGGCCTGGGATCAGAAGTTGTGCCAAGCAGAGTTTGCCCATAATCGTGCAGTGAACAGAAGTACTGGTTTCAGTCCATTTGAAGTGGTATTTTCTGCTCAGCCCAGAGGCCCACTGGATTTGATGGGCCTTCCTATCTCAAACTCAGTTCCAAAGAAAGTGCAGGATTTTGTTGTTGGGCTTCATGAGGTCCATAAGGCGGTACAAGAAAACTTGGTTCGTGCCAATGCAAAATATAAGAAGGATGCTGATCAGAAACGCAGACACGTTGATTTTGAGGATGGTGATTTCGTTTGGGCTATTCTGACTAAGGATCGTTTCTTGGTCGGTGAGTACAATAAGTTATCTGCAAAGAAGATTGGACCGGTGGAGATTGTGGAAAAAATAAATTCTAATGCTTATCGTCTGAAATTGCCAAATCATATCCGATGTGTTGATGTGTTCAATGTTAAGCATTTGGTGCCTTTCCATGGGGATTCTTCTGATGATGAGCATGCTGCAGATTCCAGGACGAATTTTGTCTACCTAGGGGGGAATGATGCAGGCCCAAGTATAGAGGATCGGGCCCTTATGTTTCTGGAGGCCCAAGATAGGGCCCGTAATAAACGGGGCTAAACGGAAACGACCCTAACTTTTGACTCGGGTCTCCGTTTGGGGCGAATCAGGTGTCCAGACCACCATTGGCTCGAGCTCCACGCAGTGACAAACAGCCAAAGGCAGTTTGCCCAACCGTTCGGCCCGAATTCGACCCGGAATGAGAGTTATGGGCCTTTTTATGAATTTTATCGGGTTTTTGGGTTTTTATTTTTGTTTCCTGGGTTGACCCGCTGGGTTATTTGACCCGTTTTAAGTTTCCTATTTCTTTTTAAGGTGTATGGATATTATGTATGAAGACAGTTTTAGGAATTAAGAAATTTTCTCTTTTTCCAAATTTCTGAGTTCTAAAATCGGTTGTTTGAAGCCTAATCGTTTGGCATTCCACGGAATCAACAAACGTTTGGTAGAGATTATTCTGGAATTCTTTGAATCATATTTCATTTGCTACGCTGCATCACATATTAATTTGCATTTTGATACCTCAACAACCAACATGATGGATGTGTTTTACAACTATAACGTAATTACTATACTCACTCTCTACACATCGAAAACAAAAACTAATATTCAAAACCAAGAACCCAAAAAAAAACCTCTGTATGTTGGTTTCACATCATCTCGTTATCAAAAAAGTATTCGAATCCCCTGAACAGAGATTTTGGCTTCTTTCCTAGACAAACACTTGAATTGCTTTCTTATACAAGATGCGAACACGCAGAGGTTCTTCGGCTGGTGATCCTTCAAAAGATCCACAAGACTCATGGAAGAAGATCTTCAAAGGACTCGTTGATCTGATACAAGACCAACAGTGACAGCTCGAGTCTTTTGCTAAAGAACGAAAATCCCTTGAAAAAAGAATCCAATCACAGCACGATAGATGGGTTTTCGACGTTAAACTATTACAATATCATATTTTCGCAGGTAAGAGTGGCAGAATTCCCTGATTAATTTTAAATCCTCGTTTTTAAAGCTTTGCAACGATTTATGTGCATCCTGAAGATGAATCTCGTCTTGCTGTTTTTGAACATCTTTTTGAAATTTTATAGTAATAATAGTTGTAGTTAGTTTAGGATTTGCATATGACATGATCATTTATTCTTCTATTGTGTTACACAAGAGATGCATGTGTTTACTTTTTACCTTACCTACTACTGTAACCAAAATATGTTACTGATGTAGGTTGGTTTGTTTGTTTACTTTAGAAATGTATAAGCTTTGTGATTAAAATTTTAACATATACTGTGAGTCTGATTGATTTGTATGTATCTTCTATTCATTCATTGTTGATTATATACATTTTAGAATACTTCTTTGAAATTCCCTGCACAAAAACATATTAAAGTTTACTTTTTTGATAATCGTCGTTGCTATATATATATTTGCTATCTGTGATTATATATTATGAATGGTAACTCAATTTGACGGTTGCCAGGCCGAGATATCGCGAGAACATGAAAACATCTCACGGGATTGAGAGAAGGAATTCTAGGTTGGTTTCACAACGATCGAAAACTTTGAAACAGGCTCTCCAACAGAACACACCTGTACAGGTAGATTGATTAGCATTGTGCATTTTGGTTTTCGGCCAACGGGATCATTTATGGTTTACAAAATTAAATTGCAGGTCTAGGATTGGCTATTCAAATCATGCGAGGTGAACGGAAGAATACTTTTTCGTGATGGTTTGATGGATGTTAAAGACATCGAGGAATGCATCGTGAAGGGAAAGTGTAAGAAGTTGGGCATCAAACTGTTAATGCATCTAAGATTGTTTTTGGAATTTAGTATCTTTAAGTTTTGTTTATTTAGTATGAAGATATTTTGTAACCTTAGTTACTAAGAAAACTTAACCATGAAGAAAACTTAGTGGTTAAGAAAGTTCTACTATTAAGTAGACTTAACCTTTAAGGAAACTTACCTCCTAAGTAGCTTAGCAAGCAAGAATACTTAGAGGTGAAGTAAAACAATCTTGTTAAGTTTTGTAAGCCTATAAATAGGCATATAATGTTCAAAAGTTAGATATATCAAAAAGCCTTTCAATTCTATTGTAACTCTCTCTTTCATTATCAATATATAATCTTCCAAAGTGTTGATTTATATCTAATCTTAAAAACATTAACAGTGGTATCAGAGCCCACTTCTTAAGGGGCCGTGTGATTTACTTGAGAGAAACACGAGAGGGAGTGAAACACTTGAGAATTAACTAGACATGGCATCTAGTTCAGCTGCTCTTGCAATTCCAATATTTTCTGGATTGCACTATCATATTTGGGCAGTCAAAATGAATACGTATTTGAAGTCTCAAGGGTTATGGAAGGTTGTAGAGACTGGTGAAGATCCTCCAGCTCTTAGAGCAAATCCAACGATTGCTCAATTAAAATCTTATGAAGAAGAATTGCTGAAAAAAGACAAGGCACTTACCTGTTTGCAATCAGGACTTGCTGACCAAATTTTCACCTCCATCATGCACTTGGAGACACCAAAAGAAGTGTGGGACAAACTCCAAGAGACATATGAAGGTACTGATAGAGTAAAAGCTGTCAGATTATTAACTCTCAGAAGAGAGTTTGAATTATTGAAAATGAAAGATGATGAACTTGTCAAAGATTATTCAGCAAGAATGATGGATGTGGTTAATCGAATGAGGTTACAAGGTGAAGACGTGAAAGAGCAAAAAGTAGTGGAGAAAATGATGATAAGCGTTCCTCAAAAATTTGAAGCTAAAATTTCTGCTATTGAAGAGTCTTGTGATCTTAGTGTGCTTACAATTTCTGAGCTAACAAGCAAGCTCGAAGCTCAAGAGCAGAGAGTTTCTGTAAGATCAGAAGGAAAAATTGAAGGTGCTTTTCAAGCATCTCAAAGAAATAACAAGACTGAAAGTACAAAGCAGAATAATTACAAGAGAAGAAATTTCAACAAGGGGAACAAAGGCTCTACTACCTCACAAAGTTCTTCAACATCAAAGAAATGTAATTTTCCTCCTTGTAAAATTTGTCAAAACACAAACCATCAAGAAGCCGATTGTTGGTTCAAAGATAAACCAAACTTTAAGTGCAACTTTTGCAAAAAGTTTGGGCATATTGAAAAATATTGTAGAGCAAAGAAAAATCAAGGACATTCACATCAACTTCAGCAAGCAAATGTTTCAGAAGAGAACAACAAAGAAGATGAGCACTTGTTCATGGCATCACATGTTGACATATGTTCAAAGGATCTTACATGGCTAGTAGATAGTGGATGTACAAGCCATATGACTCCAGATCCTTCCTTCTTTACAAGTCTTGATACAACAGTCAACACTAGAGTAAAGTTGGGAAATGGAGAAGTTGTTCAAGCTAAAGGAAGAGGCACTATTGCTGTTAACACAAAGCAAGGTACCAAATACATCTCTGATGTCTTGTATATTCCTGAACTTGATCAAAATTTATTAAGTGTGCCGCAAATGACGAAAAACGGCTATAGCGTGAATTTTAAAGATTCTTGTTGCTCTATTTTGAACGCTGCTGGTTCCAAAGTAGCTACGCTTGATAGGTGAATAATGGTTTCTACTTGAAGCTTGATGTTGCAAATGCTAGTGCTTTTTCTATTACGGAAGATGATAGTTTGAAATGGCATAAAAGATTTGGTCACTTCAATTATAGAACGCTCAAGCACATGCATACTACTCAGTTGGTGAATGATATGCCTGCCATCACTGAAGTTGATTCTATATGTGAAGGTTGTGAATTGGGAAAAAGTCACAGGTTGCCATTTTCAAAATATAGTGTAACAAGAGCCACACAAAAACTAGAGATTGTGCATTCTGATATTTGTGGTCCTATGTCTACATCATCCTGCAGTGGCAACAAGTACTTTGTACTTTTCATTGATGATTATACAAGAATGTGTTGGGTTTATTTCCTTAGCAGCAAAGCTTCAGTTCTTTCAACATTCAAGAATTTCAAGAAACTTGTCGAAGTGCAAAGTGGAAATACTTTGCGTATTCTCAGAACTGACAATGGTGGAGAATACACTTCTAATGAGTTTGAAGATTTTCTTCGACAGCAAGGAGTAATACATCAGGTTACAGTTCCATACTCACCACAACAAAATGGAGTTTCTGAAAGAAAAAATAGAACTGTTATGGAGATGGCGAGATCAATGATTTATGAAAAGAAATTACCAAAAACATTTTGGGCTGAGTCTGTAGCTACATCAGTGTATTTGCTCAACCGATTAGCAACAAAAGCCGTAAGTGATAAGACTCCAATTGAAGCTTGGTCAGGTATTAAACCTTCGATCAAACACTTAAAGATTTTTGGGTCTATTTGTTATTACCATATTCCGGATGTCAAGAGGTCAAAGCTTGATGAAAAAGCTAGAAAAGGTATCTTTTTGGGTTATGCAACAGAATCAAAAGGATATAGAATTTATGATCTCATGGATAGCAAAATTGCAATAAGCAGAGATGTGATATTTGATGAAGGAGCCTATTGGGATTGGAATATGAACAAAGTTAAAAGGCATGAAGTTGGTGGTTCAAGTACACAAGATGACACGTTTATCGATGAAGTCAATGAACCAGAATTTGATATTCAAGACACAACCGACACTGATGTGTTAAGAACAAGAACACTTGCTGATGTCTACGAGTCTTGTAATGTTGTTGATATAGAGCCTGCAAGCTATACAGATGCCGTAAAACACGATGAATGGATTAAAGCCATGAAGTGTGAACTTGAAATGATCAAGAAAAATAACACTTGGAAGCTTGTTGACTTGCCAGAAGGGAAAAGTGCAATAGGTGTGAAATGGGTGTTCAGAACTAAATATCATCCTGACGGTTCAATTCACAAGCACAAAGCAAGACTAGTAGTAAAAGGGTATTCTCAAATTCCCGGTGTAGATTTCGGAGATACTTTTGCTCCGGTTGCTCGTCATGATACTATCAAGTTATTGTTAGCTGTATCTGCTCAACGTAATTTGAAAATTCACCATCTTGATGTCAAGTCTGCATTTCTCAATGGTGAACTTGAGGAGGAGATCTATGTAAACCAACCTGAAGGTTTTGAAGTAACTGGACAAGAAGAAAAGGTATACAGACTCTACAAGGCACTTTATGGTCTAAAACAAGCACCTAGAGCTTGGTATGCTAAGATCGATGCTCATTTACTAAATCATGACTTCAAGAAGAGTTCAAGTGAGTCAACTCTTTACGTAAAGAAATTCAACTCTCAAGATAAGTTAATTATCTCTCTTTACGTTGATGATTTGCTTGTGATCGGAAGCAATGATGATCTTATTATGAAGTTTAAGAAGCAAATGGAATTTGAATTTGATATGTCAGATTTAGGGCTGGTAAATTATTTTCTTGGCATGGAGATAAAACAACAGTCCGATGGTGTTCATATCTCACAAAGAAAGTATGCAAGTGATATGCTCAAAAGATTTAACATGCTTTCTTGCAAACAAGTTGCATCACCGCTTGTTTTGAATTGTAAGTTATCTAAAGATGATGGAGAAATGTTGGTTAATCCAACGCCTTACCGAAGTATTGTTGGAAGCTTATTATATTTGACAATCTCAAGACCGGACTTAGCATATGCAGCTAGTTTTCTATCTAGATTTATGAAAGCACCGTCTACTTATCATTTGGGAGCTGCAAAGAGAGTCCTAAGATACTTGAAAGGTTCTCTTGATTGCGGGATTATGTTCGAAAGAAACAAAGATGTGAAACTTGAAGGATATTCTGATAGTGATTGGGCTGGAAGCATTGATGATATGAAAAGTACTTCTGGCTATATTTTCACTCTTGGTTCGGGAGCTTTTTGTTGGAATTCAAGTAAACAAAAAGTTGTTGCACAATCTACAGCTGAAGCAGAATATATAGCAATTGCTGCTGCTGTCAATCATGCTATTTGGGTTAGAAAAATATTATCTGATTTGGAGCTAACTCAAAAAGATCCAACTATAATCTTTTGTGACAACAAGTCTGCTATTGCTATAGCAGAAAATCCTGTGCAACATGGAAGAACAAA
Source organism: Centrapalus pauciflorus (assembly GCA_020465985.1). Taxonomy (NCBI): domain Eukaryota; kingdom Viridiplantae; phylum Streptophyta; class Magnoliopsida; order Asterales; family Asteraceae; genus Centrapalus; species Centrapalus pauciflorus. The sequence goes on along the minus strand of JAANYP010003357.1, from coordinate 109,673 downwards.
GCACATCAACGTCAAGTATCATGCCATCCGAGAAGCTGAGAAGAATAAAGAAGTGAAGTTGAAATATTGCACATCCGAAGCTCAATTGGCAGATATGCTGACAAAGCCACTTACCGGAATGAAGCTAGATCATTTGAAGGCTCAAGTAATGATTACCAACAACAATCTTAAGGAGGAGTGTTAATGCATCTAAGATTGTTTTTGGAATTTAGTATCTTTAAGTTTTGTTTATTTAGTATGAAGATATTTTGTAACCTTAGTTACTAAGAAAACTTAACCATGAAGAAAACTTAGTGGTTAAGAAAGTTCTACTATTAAGTAGACTTAACCTTTAAGGAAACTTACCTCCTAAGTAGCTTAGCAAGCAAGAATACTTAGAGGTGAAGTAAAACAATCTTGTTAAGTTTTGTAAGCCTATAAATAGGCATATAATGTTCAAAAGTTAGATATATCAAAAAGCCTTTCAATTCTATTGTAACTCTCTCTTTCATTATCAATATATAATCTTCCAAAGTGTTGATTTATATCTAATCTTAAAAACATTAACACAAACTACCCGCATGGTCGATATTGCAATGTCTTCTTGCTTCAGCAAAATCCGAATCTTCTGGTTTAGTTATCTGTGAGTTCCATTCCCTAGTTTTTTGTACATAAAAGCTGCTCATTTGTGGCACAGATTGTTCGCGACACCGTTATGGGCCATGCTAACTATCGTTAAAAAAGTCGCACAAATACAAAATTTAACCACGATTGATTTCGTTTAGGTGAAATATTTATTCTGGTGTTGTATAATAAAAATTTGGTTATTATAGCGAACGAGGTGGAACTCACAAGGACAAACTTGCCAAGGGATTAAGTGTTCGGGTGGTTTATTGGACCACTACTGATCATGAAGGAGCAAATCAAGGGTCTTGAATTGAGCGAAGACGAGGAACTCTGCCTACGGAAGCTCGTGATGAGGTACAAGAACGAGAAACAGTGGTTTCCCGTCCACTGATCATGTTAGACGAGCCCAATTAACTACAAGCCATCATACGAAGGTATTTATATAGCTGGGATACAACCCGTCTAAACATTCAGTTGGCTCGATGATGGATTAATCCCGATCAAGTCTTATATTAGTATGTTAATTATGTAAAGTATGAAAGTATGTTGTATGTATATGTAAATTATAGCAAGTAGAAGGACCTATTTAGTATTTAGGAATACTTGAAGGGTTGCACCTTTTCATAAAGGTTGTGACTTTTCTGAAAGGGTACCACGAAGGGTTGTGACTATTCAACGCACCCTTTAGATTATTATATATAGGTCCGATGTAATTATTTGTAAGTGTGATTTCTGAAAGAGTGTTAATAAAGTTCATATTTTAGTAAGTAAATCCTGTGTATTTAGTGTAGGAAATCCCAACATTTGGTATCAGAGAGAAGGTTATTTCGATCCTCATCATATACCATCAGGAGAACAGTACGCAACAGTCTTAGAAATTCACCAAGACGTCTGTTTTTCAGAAACAACGTCAAGTAAGAGTAAGAGTAAGCAATTGACGGGGCGGCCGAACATACGGTTCTACCACCAAACCAACATCAACGTGAAATCAATTTAGATTTCATCAGACCAGTAGGTGGTCATCACAGTAAGTCAAATTCAAGACCAGCAAGTAAGAAAGGCACAGTGAGAAAATCCCACAGAACCGAAGGCAACGAATTTTCAGAAAAAAAAAAACATTAAGCCCCTTCGCAAATTATTGCAACAGAGAAATAGCAAGCCCTAGAAATCGGATAGTATAGATAGAAAAGCCAAAATCAGAAAGAATAAACCTGATTTTGAAGCCAACCGTAAGAAACCCCACGGTCAGAAACCACCGAACCACCGGTTGCCACCACCAGAACCACCTAACGCCACCATCGTAAGAGGCAACATTTAGGGTTCCAGAAATCCAGAAGTCAAACCAACGCAACCAACCGTCGTCTACCACCACCAGAAACCGCCAATCGCCACCTAGAACCATAACCGACGATTGATACATAGGCGCCGACTAGGTATAAGGCAACAGAAGGGTTATTTGCACCGATTCACAGAAAGGAGATTGCACCGATTGAAAGATTCAACAAAGGGGTTGCAGCGATTAGGAACCATCGGAACGATTCAAGAGAGAAAGTAAGGACGTAGCATCACATTGGTTCACAAAAGGGGTAACAGCAGTAAGAAAAAAGGCACGCACGGCTTCTGTGAAATCGTAGCAGTTCGAAAAAAAGACAAAGAGGCAGTAAGTGAAAGGGAAAGCAAGGAATTTCATCAGCCCAAGAAGAGGCCCAAGCAGTAAAAAAAAAAAGGAGCCCAACAGTAAGAAGGAAAAGTAAAAAGCCCACCAGGTTTTTGTTTTTCTTTTCATTTTTAATTTTATTATATTTATTATTATTATTATTATTATTATTTTAGACAGTAAATTTTTAATTTATTTAAGATAATAGATTAAAAATTTTAATATTAGTCTGTTACAATTTTTCGTTAAAAAACGTAGAATTGTTGAATTGTTTATAATAATAATTGTGGTTAGTATAAAAATAATAATAATAAGTAAGTAAGCAAGAAAATAAGAAACCAAGGAGTTACAAAAATCCGTGTAACACCAAAATTGGAGTAAGTTCAGTACGAGTACGTTAGACAACCGTGACCGGCCAGTTTAAAACCCGAAACTTAGTGTTGTAAGAAACTTTAGTGTTTCTAAGTAAGAAAGAAAACAACCTAGTTTCACATTAAGTAAGTAAGTGAAAGACCTTAGTGTTTTTCAAAGAAATCCTAGTGTTTCCAAGTAAGTAACGAAAAAATCATAGTGTTTTTTCAAGAAACCTAGCAATTTCTCAGTAAGAAGTAAGAGAAAACCACAGTGTTTTCAGAAACCTAGCAAGAAGTAAGAGAAAACCACCGTGTTTTCACAAACCTAGAGTTTCCCCAGTAAGCAAGTACGTGAAAATCATAGTATTTTCAGAAACCTTCGTGTTTCACAGTAAGAGAAACCATAGTGTTTCAAAGCAAGTAAGAAACTGATCAAACAATCAGAAGTACGAAAGTAAGAAGTAAGGTTGATCACATTTAGTGATCACAAGAAAGTAAGTAAGTAAGCATTAAAATAATAAAATTCAAAACTATGGCAAGAGGAGAAGGATCTACACAAATACGTGAGCAAAATGTAACACTTCAATGCCTGAAACTAGATGAAACAAATTATACTACCTGGGCAATTATAATGGAAACAATACTTAAGGCATATGATCTTTGGGAGACTTTAGATGCCACAGAAGATATAGATGAAAGAAAGATGCACACAACAAAAGCAATGATACTAACAACTTTGCCACAAGATATTTTAATGCAAGTTTCACAGTATGCAAGTGCGAAAGAAGTATGGGAGTCTATCAAAGTACGATACATGGGAGAAAACCGAGTTCAACAAGCACACCTACAAACTTTAAGGAGCGAATTGGAGACTTTAAAAATGAAGAATAACGAGACAGTGAGCAACTTTGCAGGAAGATTAGGAAGCATAAGAGGCAAGATCAAAAGTCTTGGTTCAAATATTAAAGACAAAGTACTCGTAAGAAAGCTACTGAACTCAGTCCCAAAGAAGTTTCTACCGATCGTAGCATCAATTGAACAATACTCGGATGTTAATAGCATGTCATTTGAAGAAGCAACAGGAAGAATAATAACTTTTGAAGAACGCCTCAAAAGTCAAGATGAACCACAAGAATATCACCAAGGAAACCTTATAATGGCAACTACAAGAGTTCAACACCATGGAAAAGGTCGAGGAAGAAACTTCAATAAAGAAAGAAAAGAACGTGAAAGAGGTACAAATCAAGAACGAAGAAAAAACAGAATGAGATGTTATGAATGTGGAGAATTTGGTCATTTTGCATATGAATGTTCAAAATGGAAAGAGAAAGACAAGAAGCAAGAAGCACATCTCGTCTATCTAAGCAAAGACGAACCTACATTGCTGTAAGACAAGAAGATCGTGATTAAGGGGGTGAATGATGGATTAATCCCGATCAAGTCTTATATTAGTATGTTAATTATGTAAAGTATGAAAGTATGTTGTATGTATATGTAAATTATAGTAAGTAGAAGGACCTATTTAGTATTTAGGAATACTTGAAGGGTTGCACCTTTTCATAAGGGTTGTGACTTTTCTGAAAGGGTACCACGAAGGGTTGTGACTATTCAACGCACCCTTTAGATTATTATATATAGGTCCGATGTAATTATTTGTAAGTGTGATTTCTGAAAGATTGTTAATAAAGTTCATATTTTAGTAAGTAAATCCTGTGTATTTAGTGTAGGAAATCCCAACACTTGAAAGAATTAAAACCGAGAAGTTTTTCTTTTACAGGTATGCATCCCTCTAAAGTCAGTCTTTAATCTTAAACTAATCCATTTGCCTTTTCTGCAAGTTATAAACTTGTAATATAATTGTGCAACTAGTTCATTAATTACAATTTACAAGTCAAATACTCAAATTTCTAATCTTAGTTAATCCATCTGCCTTTATAGCAAACTATAAACTTGTAATATAAATGTGCAAGTAGTTCATTGCAATTTACAAGCGTCCTTATGTTGCTAGCATGCATGGCAAGAGAGGTCTTTTGCTCCTAATCCTCTTCTGCATTTTATTATTTTAAAGCATCAACTGTGTGCACACTAACATCAATAATGGAACTTTAGTAGGAGTAGGGATTATTCTTGATTTTGGGTCATGGATAGGGAAGTCCATCCACAGGTGCATTGCCATGGCAATATCTGACTTTATGCACTTGATCACAGTTAGAAAATAAGGATAGTTCTTCACTGTGTCAGCCGGTACAACTCTTTGTTTGTTTGTATGTTGTGGTTGGTCAAAGGAGGGTATGTATGTGGGGTTTTAACATGAAGAATGATTTGACTTTTTATAATACTTCTTTGAAATTGTTTGTGCAGAAACATATTAAAGTTGGACTTTTTTGGATCAGAATTCCATAATTCTATGGCTAAAATTAGCATTGTGACTTTCTTGTTCATTAAGGTGATGATACTTAATGTGATTATGACTTTTTTACGCTTTTATTTAACCAAATTTTTTCTTGTTTCAGGTTGATGGTGCTTATCTGAAGCTTTTTAAGAAAATTGCAAGGGTTTTAAAATCAAAAATGATTTGACTGTCGAAGATTTTAATTAATTAGTATCTAGTTTTATAGTTAGAACTTTGCAACTATGTACTACAAATATTGAAATTTTCAATTAAATCAATATGGTGCAAGTAATGAAATTACTTTTTTTTCTATATGTTATGTAATTTTAATTGCTTTTAGTATATAATATAATTAATAAATAGAATATAATATAATATTAATTATAATTTAGTATTTAGTGACTGAAAGGTTTAGTCACTAAAAGTTCATTTTAACCAATCCAAACTGAAAGTTTCAGCACAACCTTTACTGACTAAAAAAATGTGTAGGTAAAAAAAGATGAATTCAAACAATTTATAAAGCATCCTATACCTACTAAAGACGTTAGTCACTAAAGTTAATGGTCTTTACTGACTAAAAAAATGTGTCACCAAAGACTTTTAGCGATGGCGTTCTTAGTGACTAATTTATTTTTAGAAGGAAAAGGGCTAGCTGGATTTAGTGACTGAACATGGATATTTACTGACATTTTTTTTAGTCACTAAAAGGCTTATTTCTTGTAGTGTGAAACTTTAGTTAGTTTATTATGTGACAATTAATATAGTAAATATATCTATCCTAAGTTAAGTACCGGTATTATCCAAAACCGGTTTATGGTAGTTACTCTGCAACTGTCATTAGGACAGTTGCATCTATGCGAACAGATGTGTCTGTTGACACAAAAACAGAAGCCTATATATACCTGCATTTGTACCCGTATGTATATGTGTGATATTCAGAAATAAAAGTGATTATTAGTGTATATTTCTGTGTTCTTGTTACTGCCATTCATTTGTTCTATATCTGCATTTTCTGTCCGCAAACATGAGTAACAGCAACTATGTACAAGATGTATTCAATGGATCGTATGCATCTGAATGTGATGATCCATATGCTTCGAGAGTTTTATCCACCCTGGGACGAAGAACTTCTATCAATTGGTATCAGAGCAGGTTTGATAACTCTCCAACCGAAGATTCATGGATCATGCAAAAGATGCAGCGATTGAAACTAAGGCAACAAGATCAGACACAGACTCCATCGCTCACAATTGCACAAAGAAAATAAAGAAGATCTCGTTGCTATGTTTGTAAGAAGAGGGGACATTATGCATGGGATTGCCCATTCAAAACAAAAGGAAAGCAGAGCATTATCGCTGAAAGTTTAGACAAAATTCCCATTCCAAAGAGTGATCAGAAACCGTATGAACATAAAGAGAAAGTATGCTTCGCTGGGGAATTCATGCTAAATGGGACACAACACAATCACTGGGATCACATATGGTATGTAAACACTAAAATCTCCACTCACATGTCTCCAAACCGAAAAGTTTTTAAAAGCTTGAAAAATTGTTTTACTGTAAATGATAAAGATCATGAGGATAACTTTGTATTTGCACATGGAATTGGATCTGTTGATATCACAACAAATTCAGCAACCTACACCATACCCTATGTCAAGTATACTCCTGAGATTAATATTAATCTCTTGAGTTTGAAACAACTTTTGTTACAAGGGTTCAAGGTTCACATGAATGATTTGAAATGCACCAAAACACATATGTTTGATCCATCCAATTCATGTGATGCGTTTGATGAGACAGTGGGGTTGAAGCTTCAAGATAATTTCCTTGCAAATTATTTTGAAGAAATCGACAAGTCCTTGGATTTTGAAAAATCACAGAAAAGTTTTCTATCAAAACAGGAACAAAATGATTGGGAGATTAAATCTCTCAAAGTTGATAACATAACAGAATTTTTTAAGTTCCTGGATTTAATAAACAAGGATGAACTTGTCATGAAGAATAAAGAGGCGTTTAAGAAAGCTTTTGAGAGAATCATAGGATGGTATCACAAAACATACAACAACACTGCATCCCAAGTTCCTGTTAGACTATTTGGAGTACAGATTTGCTTGCTGGACTTATACAAAATTGTATTAAGTCATGGTGGCTTTGAAAAAGTCACTTGTGAAGAAAAGTGGAGTGGATTAGCAAATGCACGTGGCTTTCCCTCCTATTACGCCCCTGGATTGATGAAAATCTATGAAGATCATTTGTTCCTGCCTCAGTGTTATTACGAGTTCACAAGACAAGCCAAGCTTTGGCCTTGTACAGAACAGATGGATGCAGCATCAGTATGGAACCAACAATGAGATGGAAGAGATTGATCGACGAACAAGCAAAGTACCTGATGCTGATGACAGCATGAAAGAAGATGTTGACTACGTTGTTGTTTGAAGACACCATTGCTAGATAAGTTTCATAACATTTAGGAGGTGAATGTTAGAAATTATAAATGTTATTGAAACTTTAGTTAGTTTATTATGTGACAATTAATATTGTAAATATATCTATCCTAAGTTAAGTACCGGTATTATCCCAAAACTGGTTTATGGTAGTTACTCTGCAACTGTCATTACGACAGTTGCATCTATGCGAACAGATGTGTCTGTTGACACAAAAACTGAAGCCTATATATACATGTATTTGTACCCGTATGTATATGTGTGATATTCAGAAATAAAAGTGATTATTAGTGTATATTTCTGTGTTCTTGTTACTGCCATTCATTTGTTCTATATCTGCATTTTCTGTCCGCAAACATGAGTAACAGCAACCATGTACAAGATGTATTCAATGGATCGTATGCATCTGAATGTGATGATCCATATGCTTCGAGAGTTTTATCCACCCTGGGACGAAGAACTTCTATCAGTGGCATCACTTCTTTTCCGGTTACTTCTTCAATCAAACGTTGAATCCAGATTGCTTGACAAGTAGCTACAGAAGCAGCCATGAATTCCGCGTCACAAGTAGACAAAGCAACACTCTTTTGCTTCTGTGATGCCCATGTAACAAATTTTCGTTTATATAGAACGCCATTCCACGTGTGCTTCGTCTGTCACTTGTGTCTTTGGCAAAGTCACTATCAGAGTAGCCTGTCAGCAAGATGTTATCCCTTCCTCCTACGTAAACCAGACCATGATCTATTGTTCCTTGGACATATCTCAAAATGCACTTCACAGCTTGTAAGTGCTTTGTTGTCGGCTTCTCCATGAATCAACTCACAACACCAACTGCAAAAGAAATGTCGGGACGTGTATGCGTTAAGTATCTTAGAGCTCCCACTATGCTTCTATATTCAGTTGGATCAACAGCTTCCTCTTTCCCATCTTTATTCAGCTCTAACTTCGGTTCTAATGGGCATTTCAAAGAGTTGCAGTCCGCCATATGTGTTTTAGCCGGCAGATTCTTTGCATAAGCTTCCTGTTTAAGATTGATTCCCCTCTCATACTGGTTGACTTCAATTCCCAGATAATAGGACAGCAGACCGAGGTCACTCATCTCGAATTTCTCATTCATTTGCTTCTTAAATGTTTTCACCATGGCACCACAACTTCCAGTGACAATTAGATCGTCCACGTACACGCCGACAATCAGGATTTTTCCTCCTTTGTTTCGTGTGTAGACGGCATACTCTCGTGCACATCTGTTGAAACCAATACTCTTCAAGTACTTATCCAAACATGCATTCCATGCCCTAGGTGCTTGACGTAGACCATAGAGGGCCTTTGATAATTTATACACCTTATGCGGTTGGTCTCTTCTCACAAACCCCTCCGGTTGAGTTACGTAAACTTCCTCATTCAGACTTCCATTTTGTTGGAAACAGGCCCTTTGAATAACACACTAAAGAAACTAAAAAGCAATAAACCTTTTGGAGGAATAAATTTTCTGTCGCATTCTGCTCATTCTCATTCTTGTTATACCACCTTAAACAAAAGACCACATACATTACTTAAATAGAAAACAATAATCAACTAACTATCCTACTTTCATGCAAACTAGGACGTCCACTTCTTCCTATTCTAATGCAACAGACCCCACTAATTATGGGCTTGGTCAATAGCTTGACCCATTCAAAACTACCCAACATTTCAATGTGACCCGGTAGATCAAGATTACCCAACACATTTAAGAAAGCTGATTTCACGTCAAGATGATGAGCTAACCAATCATTCGTACTTGCAAGGGCTAATAAGATACGTACCGTTTCTATTCTCGCATCGGGTGCAAAGATTTCGTCAAAATCTATGCCTTGTTTCTTGACGTACCCTTTTGCCACCAATCGCGCCTTGTACTTGATCACTCTGCCTGTAGGATCTCGCTTGACTTTGAAGACCCACTTCAACCCAATTGGTTTACGGTTCGGCGGCAACTCCACCAAATCCCAAGTTCTTTTCTTTTCAATTGCAGCAAACTCCAACTTCATTGCTTCAATCCACTAACTCTTCGTGCTTGCCGCAGTGTACGTTGTTGGTTATTCAATGTCGTGGACCAAGAATAGTAGTTCAGTCTCAGCGTATAGATCCGACAGGAGTCTAAATCTTTTGGGTGCACCACCTCCTGTTGAACTTGAGGCAGTAGAGAAGGAGCCTGGTGAAGTATCTTGTGAGCTTGGGGTGTTTATGGTGAGCCTATTTGAGGTGAGAGTGGATCCATGTCAACAATACATTTAGTGCTTGTCATATACTCTCCATGGTCATCATGATTAGGCCCAACTTCTAAATGATCACGTGTGGTGGGTAACGAACCAACTTCCTCTTCATCCACTTCATCTTGAATGTACCCCTCAACAGAGAATGTCACACCTGGTGTGGGCTTGATCCTTGCCTCTCCCCATGCCCATCTTCGTCTCTTTTCAAAGCTCACATCTCTACTAACATAGATTGAACCCGAGCTTGGGTCCAAAAGTCTGTACGCCATTGATCCCTTTTCGACTCCAATGTGAACAAGATTTCTGCTCCGATCCTGTAATTTAGTTAGATGTCCTATCGGAATCTTCATGTGAGCCACACAACCAAACACCCTCAAGTGTTCTATATTCGGATTTCTTCCCGTCCACCTTTCATACGGATTTGAATCCCCATTTGCTTTCGTCGTCATTCGATTCAAAACATACACGGCGTGTCTACCTGCTTCTCCCCACAGCACATCTGGTACCTTCATGTCCTTCAGACTGCTTCTTATCATCTCCAAAACCGTACGATTTCGTCTCTCCACAACACCATTTTGTTGTGGAGAATATGGAGCTGTGAAATGTCGATTGATCCCCTTTTCCTTGCAATACTTATCAAATTCTGTTGACATGAACTCCCCTCCATGATCGGTTCGGAAGGTTTTTAGCCTCTCTCCTGTCTCATTCTCAACCAGTGCTGTGAACACTTTAAAATTACTAAGTGCTTGGTCCTTGGTCTTCATGGGATAGAACCATATTATTCTAGTATAATCATCTACTAGCAACATGAAATACCTGTTCCCAGTCGGTGTAGGAGGTGTAATAGGCCCGCTAAATCTCCGTGTACGAGTTCAAGCCGTTTCTTAGCTCTAAAATTTGCCTCTGCAGGTATGGCTTCTTTGTCTGCTTTCCCACAAGACAGCCTTCACGTAAACTTAATGGCTTTTGAATCTTCCGCATCCCATTAACCAATCCTCTGTCTGACATGTACTTTAAAGCAGAGAAATTGACATGACCCAACCTCGCATGCCACAGCCACGTTGGTTCATGACTTTCTCCTAATAAACATTCTGCACCCACATCCTAATAAACATTCTGCACCCACCCGTTGCATCACGAACCCAAAGGTACTCTCCCCGCATCATGATTTTATCTCCTGTTTCTTTCTGCTAACTGACCCAAACTTATGATGTTACTACATAAGTCTGGTATATAATAGACTTCCCGAAGTACACGCTGTTCTCCGTTCTTGCATTGGAACACAATCGAGCCTTTTCCTTCTATCCCCACTTTGGACCCATCGCCAAACTTGACAGCACCTCGAATAGCTTCGTTTAAATCCCGAAACTTGTCCCTGTCACCCGTCATATGATTACTGGCCCCATTATCAAGATACCAGATGTTCGTCTTGCCGTACTTGCTGTCACTAGCTTTTAGTTTCGGGTTCATCTTCTCTTCATCTAATAATACTTCTTCGCATTCTTCGCTTTCACCGATGGCTGATAGAAACAAAGCGGGTTCTGGTTCAGCATCCTCTTCGGTTAGATTGGCTTCAAGTCTCCTCTCACGTCTTGGGTTCTTACATCTCGCTGCATAGTGTCCAAATTCTTGGCAATTGTAGCATTGAATATTACTCACGTCAACGTTATTTCTCTGTTGGTTATAGTCTCTTTGGTGGTATTGGCCGCCTCTACCACGTCCTCCACGACCATAATTTGGGATGCCACCTCTACCTCGGCCTCTTCCTCGGCCACGAGAGCCACTTGCACCCCCTCTACTAAACTTGTGAATCGGTTTCGAGGCATCTTGTCCTTGTTTTCTTGATCTCTCGGTCCACTCCTGATGTGACAGCAAGAGTTTCTTGTCATCAGTGTCACTACTTCCTCGAATTCTCTCTTCATGTGTCTTTAGACGTCCAATGACTTCTTCCACAGACATGACGTCCAAATCGGCAAATTGTTCGATAGTAGAGGCTATTTGGAGAAACTATGAAGGGACTGATAGTAGTAGCTTCTTCACCACATACGCTTCTTCGACTTTATCTCCCAAGGCCCGGATATTACTAACAATATTGTTCACTTTCACAGCGAACTCATCAACCGTATCTGATTCCTTCATGCTTAGGACCTCAAACTCTGCTTTTAACGTCTGCACTTTTGCTGTCTTCACTCGATTTGCCCCTAAGAACATAACCTTAAGAGCCTCCCATGCTTCCTTGGCCGTTTGCTTCTCCGCTAACGACAATAACAGATCTTCGGGAATTCCTTGGTAAATTGCCGCCATTGCCAACTTATCTTTCTTGACTTCGACGACGGTATTCGGAGTTCTGGGTTCAACCGCTCAGACACCTTGGGCTTGCATAAACACCTTCATCTTAATTGCCCAAGCAGCATAGTTGTTTCTCGACAGCATAGGGTAGTGAAGCGTAACCAACCCTTCCTTCTCATGTCTTTCATTCTTATCTCCCATATCTTTTACACGGTGTTGAATCTTAGGTCTGCACCAGGTTTTCTCTGATACCAACTGTTGCTGGAAATTCAAACGAGCACACAAGACACACAGAGATATGAGGGGGAAGCATGATCTGGGAGAGTGAAATCAAGGGTGGACGATTTTTTTAGCTTGCCATCAAAAAGGGTGAGTCCCCTTTTTATAGGCTTCCTTGGTGTAGACATATGTGAGTCCGTGTCGCATGGCAGGGAGATCATGGCCAGGCCATATGAGTGATGACATGGAGACCGACATTCAGGTCTTGTCGGCCCAATTCCGTGCTGCCATTCTGATTCTCCTTTTTGGCCACCTCTTATAAGTGTCCTTCGAGTCAATAAAGGTCACACTAGAGACAAATCCTCCGTGGCAGCCTACATGGCATGTCTTCCGTGACACTCCTTTTTTCCAAATTAACAGGCATGTCATCGTCAATCAATTGCAACAAATAGTGATTAGGGTTAGCTTTGATAACAGTTTGTAATCCCAAATAGCAAGTTTGAATCAAATAGGCATGTATATAACATTCTGGAAACAGGTGGAGTAATCAACATACTACACTAATGTTATCTATCACCAATGATTGGATTAACATATTGAGGTTAAAAAGGAGTCTGCAAATGAGATGATTTTAGATGATTCCCAACTCCTCCGGCTCCAAGTAAGGAAACTACAACCAGTGCCCACAAGAAACAAGATCTAACAAGGCACAATAAAAAGACAATTGTCAGCCTTCAAGCAAAACTAACCCACCATAATATATTAATTTGGTAAAGGATACATCTCCATTTCTGTCGTTCTAATGTTTCTGGGTGCAAAATCTTTTCTGATTTATAATTTTGAGTTTTGGGTGCACTACTGCTTGGGCCTGGCACGCCCCTCCATTACCGGTTTAAATTGTTACTATCGTTTTTCTATATTCTTCAAATAAATGTAGTTCAAATCTAGCTTGTAATTAATGAAACCAATCTGAATAGTTTTAGACGATTGGTGAATTTTAGCTCTGTAATGTTGCTAACTTTGCTGTCTCTGATCTATATTTTTTTTAGCCCGGGTTTCAATTATAACATGTTCAGGCATTAACGAGCTTGTCATTTTTCTATAAATAGTATTTTTTTCTATAACGTTAAACAATAGATTTTGGTTCCTTATGAGATGGTGGGATCCAGTTTAATCTCCCAAGTTTTTCTTTAATTTACTTTTGGGTTGAAAGCAAAAAGTATCAATAAAAAATGGAAAGAATGAAGTGACTCAGAATCCCACATCGTCTGAGTAAAAGATAAACGAGACTGGAAAATTCCCTATATAAGCCAACTCCCAACAAAGTACTAGTCATACCTTTCTCGGCCTTTTGGCTAAGATCAAGTGTAGTATCTGTTCTTATCAGTTTAATATCTGATATGTGAGTCATCGACTCACTCGATATTAATCTTATTTTTTAAGGGGAGAAGCCATTATGGTAGCTTACTACTGGGTTTCTCATGTGTCGCCTTAGCGTTGCACTATTGCTTGGGCATGGCGCACCCCTCCGTTACCAGTTAAAAAATGTGTTAGTTGTTTGGACTTTGACAAACATCATCACTTTAGCACAATTTATTCTTCATTTGCTATACATTCAATGCGTCATCTTCCAAGGATGTCAATTCTGATTAATAATATTTGCGCCTTATTAAACAGGGGTACAAGACATATTTTGAGGCTCACCAGATCGGGTGTGCAACCCTGAAGACCCAATTAAGGGTAAACGAGGCTGTGTTCCTATGGAAGAATTTAGATGCCCAGGAACTAGAGAAGGGCTTCAAGACATGACTACTGTGAGCTAAAACATTATAATTTGGGAGCAAATCTTTGAAACTTGATATGAATAGTTATACCTTTGTAATTTTTGTTATATGATAAGTTTGTTTGTTACTGTACCAGTTGGATTTGACTCGAATTATTTTGTTCAGTGTCTGCTGCGTACTCATCCATGTACAAGGGTCATATTGCTGATAATTTGTTTTCCTTGTAGACTTGCAATATGAGTAGAAATTGTGTTTGATTTGAGATTCAAAATCGAAGCATGATTGGGTTTAATATTACCTGAACCATCTGTATGTATGTTCACATCATCATTCTTGTATGGTATAGTCCGCGTGTCCGGAGTCCCTGTTGGTTAAGTGGAGATCATTCAATAAAAGTTATGTGAAACCATGCAACAAAACTGGATTTAAGTTTGAGGTTAAATAAAAAGTTAGTGTTAAAAGTTTGAAAAGGCATTTGCAAATGAGATGGTTACAGATGAGTGCCAACTCCTCCAAAGTCAGGAACTGGTGTCCAAAAGAAATGAGGCCTAACAAAGCAAATAAAAACCTTTCTCAGCATTTGAGCTAAAATTGAAGTATGTCTGGGACCATTTTGGGCCAATATACATATTAATACGGTAAAAGGGTAAATGTCCATCTCTGTATTTCTATGTTCTTGGGTGCAAATTGGTTTTCATAGTCCAATTTTATATCATTTGAATAGAGGTCGAAGGTGGGTCAATGAAGTTGAAAATCTTGAATCATTTTTCAGTTCCAGTTGTGGTTGAAGGTTGGTTGATGAATATGAAAATCTTGAACCATTGTAAGTTCCAGATGGTTGATTTGGGAGGGTGGAATCTAGTTTCATCTCCCAGGTTTTTCTTTCACTTACTTTTGGGATGAAAGAAAAAGAAGCAATAAAAGATGGGAAGAATGAAGTGACTGAGGAGAACTCATACCTTTCTCGGTATTTTGGCTAATATCAAGTGTAGTATCTGATATGTGGACCATCGGTTTCACTCGATATTAATCTTCTTTTTAAAGGGACAGGGGCCATCACGGTAGCTTGCTATTGGGGCTCTCATGTGTTGCCCTGGCGTTGCACTACTGCTGGGGCCTGGCACACCCCTCTTGGCTTAGTTTAATTTGAGGAAGTTTGGTGATGTTTATTATTGTGTCTGAGCTAGAAGCTTGTAAGAGGTAGTTCTGATCATCATTCAACCGAGTTTTTGTTTAGTTATTCTGACTGTTAGATCGAATAGAGCCTCTAGTTCTAGTAACAAATGGGTTTCACTGATTAAGCAACTACCACTTCATGTATTCACTTAAAACCAGTCTTATTTTCTATGGACGAGAGTTTGTCACCGTGGCTTGCAACCGGGCTTCTCAAGCTTCGCCTTGGTGTTCTAGGCGTACGTACTGCTCCAGTTTACTGACTACTAGTTCACTGCGTGTTTTGCACTACATACAAATTAACTCCCGAGTGATCTGTGGGAACCAACATTAATTAATTATGTAAATTAGTTATTATGCTTTTCACCAGAAAATGTATTCTTGAAACTGCTCTAACTTGATAAAGGCTCTCCAATCTCACATACAAACACAAGTATACGTAATCTTGATTGTTGGCTTTTGAATGGTCCCATAATTAAGGACATAACAACATTTGTGTATCCATTCAGAAAAATAGTTATTCTCAGAAGGTGATTCATATTCACAATTGCTTGAGTTTATCCAAGCATTGATTCCTTAGTTCATTTGATTCTCTTTTGTGTCTTTCTCTAACCGTTACTAAAGCTGGTAGTTTTGGACAACATTTCATTGTCAAATGATATATACTAACACAATGAAATGAAATGTTGTCCAAAACTACTTACTAATTAAAGTTGCATCATTATGTGAGGGAGGATACGTTGTAAACTTGCATAAACTAGTTACTAAATAACATAATGATGTATACAACAACCATACGTACATCAATTAATTATGAACAAATCATTCAGCAGAACGAGAATTTGTAAGTTGGTATAAAGATAGTGAGTGATATTGGGAACAAACCCACAGCAGAGTTAGTCACACCACATTGATCAATCAAAATGGCTTTGTTGTACCCCACATTGGTGGCTGATAAGACCAAGTTGAAACAGGGGTTTGCATAAAAGGTGGGCTAAAAGATTGTTGTAAACCATCTTTGCGCTTGGGGCAATGACGCAGCCAATGAGGTATTAACCGAGGCGCGTCAATTGCTGGTTGAAAACTATTTCCAAACCCCCTCTTCAGCCTTGGTTTTTCCTGGGCTGTTGAGAATTTCTGGAAGGGTTCCCTTAAGGGTTAAACCCTACAATTTACTAGTTTTAAAAAGTTGTTCAAGATAATCACATGGTTGGTGTTGATTAATATAAAGTTAAACCCATTTTTTTTATGTATTTTGTAATTCGTTTGAAGAAATGATTATAGAGGTAGACAAATGTTTCAGTTAGTCCCTCTTTCTTTAAGAATTCTTTGGCCCATATGTTGGAGATTGATCATAGATTCATATCAAATCAGTCTACAACAATAAATGTCCATCTCTGTTGTTCTAATGTTTTTGGGTGCAAACTGGGGTCAAATAATTTTAATTGAGGTCGTTGAAGGTTGGTGAATGAAAATTGAAGAACTTTAATTGCATTCGGTTCCAGATGGTCGATTTATATATATTGAGTTCCAATTTCATCTCCAAACCTTTTATTTTCTTTTGGGTAAAGCTGATAAATGATGGAAGGAAGAGGATCTCTATGAAACAGATGATGTTCATCGTCTATGTAAAATGAAGTGGCTAAGAGAGAACCCCACATAACACGAGTAAAAGATACATGAGATTGGAAACTGCCCTTATATAAGCCAATTTCCAACATAAAAGAACTCATACCTTTCTCGGCCTTTTGGCTAAGATCATAAGTGTAGTATCTGTTGTTATCAGTTTAATATCTAATATGTGGGTCATCGACTCACTCGATATTAATCTTAATTTTTAAGGGGGAAGGGCCATCTCGGTAGCTTGCTACAAGGTCTTTCATGTGTCGCCTGCGTGTTGCACTACTGCTTAGGCCTGGCACACCCCTCCATTACCTGAGGTAGTACTGTTTTGTTGTCAACTTTTGCAGTGTCTGATTGATCTATGAGCAGCAGGTTATGTTATGTTATGTTAGAAAGACCAAATCTACAAACCGCTAGGTGTTATCAAAGCTTCTTGATATCTCTCTGGGTTTACCTGTTTGGGTTTACTAATTACCACTACACAGTGTTTTGCAGAATCATTAAGGGGTCTGGGGGTGCAAGACTTAACCAATCATCAAAAGCTTGCTGAACTTTTGTAGAGCTATGATTTAAGCATCAATACCACTCATGTTCGAAGTCATGTGGTGGTCATGGGACCCTGAACAGACCTACCTCTCTGAATACTTGAAAAGCCGGCACATGTCAAAAGAAGAAAAAGAAATAGTTGGTGAATCGTGCCGTTCATCCTTTTTATAATTTTTTGTTGGTGTGCCTTTTGATCCCACATTGGTGAGCGAAAAAAGAGTGAAACACAAGGCTACGTAGTATAAAAAATGAGGGAGGGAACAGGAGAAGGCACTTACCTGGACTGGGTCTTTGGGTGATCAAGAAGGTCCATTGCCTAGGTTGGTGATCTCCATTGCACTCTAAG
The DNA here is from genome assembly GCA_020465985.1 of Centrapalus pauciflorus. Classification (NCBI taxonomy): domain Eukaryota; kingdom Viridiplantae; phylum Streptophyta; class Magnoliopsida; order Asterales; family Asteraceae; genus Centrapalus; species Centrapalus pauciflorus. The sequence goes on along the minus strand of JAANYP010003357.1, from coordinate 91,987 downwards.
GAGAGGTGCCGGTCTAAGGTCGGCCCAAGTTGGTCGAGCCTACGTCATAATTTGTGTTAGTTGGGGCTTGCGTTCGCGCAGCCCTGCCAAACTCTAGTTTTAATCTTGGAGAGATTTACATTATTTGATTGGTTCTCACGTTTCTTGTTGCTTAGATTTGATATTGTTTTGAATAATCTTGTTGGGCAGTCAAAGCTTGTGTTCTAGATTTTTTTTGTAAAATTTACTTGCAATCAAACATTGCTAATACCCGCTTAGTTTTAAAGATAAAGATCATGTTGTCAGGATGGTTGATTGGATCTTAAATACTATAAAATGGAGGCTTACGAAAACAGTGGATTCTCATTTATCTAATAAAAACAGAAGATCTTGATTATGGCATCAAGGCACTGCCATCACTTAAAGGCAAAGGTTCCATGAGATGCTTCCACATCACTCCTATAAAAACCTGTTGGCTAAGATGAAATGTAATATCCATTCGTAGCAGTTCAATATCTCATGTATTATGGACACACTTAATATTAATATTTCTTTTCTTTTACTATACTTGAACGGTGGTCTTTGAGTGTTGCCTTGGTGTTCGCCTCCAATTATTGTTTAATTAAGACTTTCAAATGCCATTAGTAGTAACGAGCACACGGTATTCTTTAGTAAAAGGGGAAAGAATAGTTCGCTTTGTGCTCATCACATGGCTACGTGACTTTTGAAATTCATAGGGTGCCCTATTTATGAATCTGGTTTACACTACATCTGTGTTCCCCTACCAATGTGGGACTCCAGCAACTTTGGCTCCTGCCGGATTGATTTCACAAATTCAGTTCTTAATTCTATGGGGTTTGAACTTTGAAGTCCATTTTTCACATATTGATTCACTGTTAGAAATGTGTAAATAAGTAACAGATTTTAGATCGGATAGGCGTACAAAGATTGAGCTCATTCACACAGCTTAAAGTTTTAGTTCGATCAAGAAATATGAAGACCTAATGCATAGTGAAATTGAGACCCATATCAAATCAAATGTTACATCTAATCATTTCGAGTTCAATGTGCTGGCTGCTGTATTATCATCAAATCAACTATAGTTTGAAAAAACATCAAGACTTAATGTTAAGCACATAGTGAACGCTTTTTTTATTGTAACTCGACAAAGTGTTAAGCACGCTATGCTTAATTGGTTAAATATGTTGGGCTCTTACATATTGACAGTTATGTGTCTGAGAAACCGTATTTGACAGTTTTTTCTTGTGTTTTTCAACAGATGAAAACATCAGAAAAAGTTCACAGGACATTTCTAACTTGATGCACGCTCTCTAAACACACATGCAACCATAATTGTTTATCAATGTATTGATTCCTAGTTTGATTCTCTTATGTACAATATATTCAAGCTTGCCTTCCAAAAATCTTCAAATCGGATAACATAAATTACAGAATCAGAAAAGTAAAAGATAAATTATTACGTCAAACTTTTATGTCAATGGTAGTTCATTTCATTGATACATAATCAAATCAACAACAGTAATATAGACCAAAGAAACATTAGGACATTATGTTTTGACGGGGGCTGCGCCACTACCACAAATTATGACGTAGGCTCGACCACTTGGGCCGACCTTAGGCTAGCACCCCTCCCACTAGCACCCCTCCCAGGTGCAATGGAGGTCACCAACCTAGACCATGAGGCTTCTTAATCTCCCATTGATCCCGTCCAGGTAAGTATGTATTAAGTTCTACAACGCCTTTCTTAAATGGGTATTCCCACCTGTGCAGGTTTAATTCTGATATAGATGTGGGATGCTTCCAACTTGAAACAAGTAGAATTATATGAAATGCTGTATACTATTCCTAAAGCAAAGTGAAAATTAAAATTTCTCTGTATCATTTAGCAAAAGTTTTCAGAATTTTGTTTAGACATTGTTAAACTGTACATCCCCTAATGAGAAGTAAACTGATTTTCATAACTAATTGCCCGCTACATGTAGAGAACTAAATTACTTAAAACTATTTATTGTTGGAGGCATCCTTTAAAATGAAAACCTCTACAAAAATAAGCATATGCCACTTGATGGAACGAGCACACTGTATTCTTTTGTCAAAGGTGAAAGAATAGTTCGGTTTGCATTCCATTACAACTACGAGTGTAGGATTGCGTATGACTGAATCCATTAATCCATGATGTGCGTTTCAAAGTATTTCATTGTTTGCCGTCAACGTGTTACCATATAGCCAAAACTCAATAGTTACAAATCATTTAAACAGAATTAGGAAAAAATATTTGAATCAACCTCAGTAAAATAATTTACTTGTGAGTTCGCAATTAAAGATTTAAAGGGTAATGTGTCACAGACTTAAAATCCTGAATTTAAATTTAAACCATCAATTGTTAGAGGCTTCCTTTAATAGGAAACCTCTCCAAAAATTGGCGTATGCCACTTGTTATGACAAGCACACGGTATTCTTTAGTAAAAGGCGAAAGAATAGTTCGCTCTGTGCTCGTCACACGACTTGATAAATCACCCGTTAGTCAACGTCGGTGAAGTCTATCTAAAGTCAATCCAGGGAAGTCCCTGCTAGTGTCAATCCAACCCACGTTCTGGTGAAAGCTTATAAATCACCCGTTAGTCAACGTCGGTGAAGTCTATCTAAAGTCAATCCAGGGAAGTCCTTGCTAGTGTCAATCCAACCCACGTTCTGGTGAAAGCTTACCCTGGACTCAAGAAAGCCATGAGAGTCCGGCTGTAGGCTTTCCGGAGACTTTTTTTTTCCGTTGCTGTAGTCGATTTACTGTCGTTATAGAACTAACACTATATAAACAAATATAACAAGTGTGCAACTATTTATTTATACTCTTTAAAAAGGCTATGTAGGGTTTTTAGATCGAAGAGACTGTACCGAGAACCGGCTAACTGCCATGGCAGAGAGAGCTACTGCAACGGAGGACACAGCGAGAAAGATCTTGAACTCTTAAGCTTCATCCTTGTATGCATATTCCTATACCAAAAGCAGGATAAGGGCGCGATGAATATTTACTGGATATAAGATAAGGAGAGTAGCTTGGACCGAGAGCAAAGAGAACTCCTCTAGTCGAAAAGAAAGAATCACTCACCTCACGAGGCTGGTGGAATATAAGATAATTTCGAATCAAATACGCACGTATTCTTAAAAGAAAATTCCCAAGGTTACAGACAGGACAATCGCTGAAGGACAGGCATAGATTGACCTACTACTAAGAACCGGACAGTCGAGAGACCCGAGAGATATTGGTTTAATCACAGACCAGACAGACAAGCATTTGTCAAAGCCCAGAAAGCCACCAACCATCGAAGCGTTAACCGTAAAGCCTGATGGGGAAGAACCCCTCTTCCGCATGAACACACAGAAAGGAAAGTCAACAGTCCCAGAGCCTATTCTTTGAAAGAGCGCATTCCCCGCACCCTATTATCTAGCGGCTCTTTCTGTGCGTGGTTCTCTTTTATACTCTTGATCTGGGAAGCAGGCACTCTTCTGTAAACCTTCGAGAGGGTTCGTAGCCTTGCTAACGGTTTTCAACCTCACTCAGGGCGAATCTAAAAAAGTTTTTTTGAAAGTGTTCAGAAATCGTATGTGAACAAATTCAAGAGAAGACAGATCCATAGGCAGCAAAAGAAGACTTTCTCTAAACAAGAGAGAGCTTCACAAGAGAAATAAGTCGATTCCTTATTTTATTCTATTATAGGTAGCGCGCACAGGAAAGAGAGAAGAACGACAACAAGATATCAACAGCCCCAAGGAAGTCAAAACAAGGTAGCCATAGGGAGAACCTGTGGCTGGATTGAATCCTTCTCCTTCTTCCTAAAGCCCCGCTCCAGCCTGCTCCTTTATCTGCTTTCGAGTCGGCTCCTGTGAGTTCTGAAACTCATTTGGTGGTCTGCTTTATGAAGCTGTAAATAGACTACATTTGCATTCACCTACCAATGTGGGATTTCTTTTGGTGAAGTTTGAATAGGCATGACAACGGGATGGGTATTACCGGGTATCTCATTTCTCATAATTGCCTCCATCCCCGTCGGGTATTGAATTTTCATCCTCATTCTCAGCCCCATTGGGTATCAGGGATCTCCATCGGAGATCGGGATTTTAATATTCAAAAAATTATTAAGTTTGCACTATAATTTATAGTTTTTATAAAAATACATACATGTATATAAATTTTAAAACAAATTATTTCAACCTTTTAAGTTATATACATTGATAATTAACTAATAATTTATAATACAACTAAAACAAAAGAATATATGTAAAGAGCTCCAAAAAAATATAGAACAATATAATTTGTTATATTTTTATTGGTGCTCACAGTGCTTATTATTAAATAGTGCTTAAATGATCCTCATTTTTACTACTAATAAAGCATTTAACTTTTTACAATTTATAATGCATAAGGTACAACTTGACAAAGCAAGTCTTGAACTTTAAGACTTACAACTAATCAAAGGATCATGTACAAGTATGTGATGCAAAACAAATAAAAACAGATTTTTTTGTAAATTTTGAATTATTGGGACCGGGACAAACCGGATTTTCTTCTCCTTGACAGAAATCTCCTTGTCTGCTTGATAATCGCCTTCCAACAACACGCCTCCTGCAGCCACGCCTCCCACTGCCACCCTGTCGCCTGCCAACACACAGCTGGCCGACCTTCCAACAGCCGCCCCAAAGCCCCCACATCGCTAATCACCAACACCCCACCGGCCACCCTTCTACCGCCGCGCAACACTCCTAATCGCCGCCATCTTCTTCTGCTACCAGCCCTTTCCTATTAATCCCCATACTTCGGCCACCACCATGTGGCTGATCATCACCCATATACCGCTGCCCTTTGTGTCGCTCAGTCCACCACAACCCTCAACCCTTCGGTCACAATCCTTTCTCCCATAATTTTTTTTCGTGCTGCTCCTCCGTGTGTCCAATCCTTATCTCTTCTTGTGTAACATGTTCATCTTCGCATATAGCTTTGATATGACACTCGTGATTCAAATCGCAATTTTAGGGTTCCAATTAGGTATTGCAACTTTTTGTTTGCATATTCTATATATTGATTTTTTTAAAATACTTACGCCTTTAATTTACGAAGTGTTGTGTTAATGAATGTTACTTGCATAGTGTATTACGATTTACCAGTAATGTAGATTCTTTGTGAGATTAAAACTTTGTTTTCTATTTGTGTCTCTAGCAAAATTATAAATAGAGTTAAAAACAATATTTTGTTATAGTTCAGGGACTTTATTGTAAATACACAATGGTTGTAAGTTATGTATATATACATATATATATATATATATATATATATATATATATATATATATATATATATATATATATATATATATATATAGTTCAATTAACAGAAGGTGATACAGATTTGAGAGAATTGTCAAGCATGAAAGCTTTCAAGAACTTCAATGTAATATTCACTACTAGAAAAATGAGTATCAGCGACGGATCTTGTGACTGAATTTGCGACAGAACTTTAGCGACGGATTAACGACGGATTAGTGACGGATCTGCAACCGATTAGCGACAGATTTTAAATGACAGATCAGCGACGGATTACCGGCAGATTTCAACGACAGATTTGTGACAGCAACTTAGCGACATATCAGCGATTATCATCGGATTTCAGCAACGGATTTGTGACATCAGCTTAGCGACAGATTAGCGACGGTTTATTGACGGGATTCAGCGACGGTTTACCGACCGATTAGCGACGGTTTATCGACAGAATTCAGCGACGGATTTATTGCGACAAATCAGTGACAGATTTGCGACAAATCAGTGACAGATTTGCGACATAAATTTATTGACGGATTTGTGACAAACAATTAGCGACAGATCAGCGACGGAGCGGACTTGCGACAACTTTATTGTGACAGATCAGTGACAGATTTGCGACATAAATTTAGTGACGGATTAATGACAGACAATTAGCGACAGATTAGTGACGGATCTGCAACAGATCAGTGACGGATCTTGAAAATTTAAAAAATAATATCCACCTCCACACCAGATCGTCAAGAAAATAAAAGTTGAATCAATAAATGGTTGTGTTATGTTTACCGAGCGTCCTAACGAAATGTGTAATAATCAATATCATACGAAAGACTACACTGAGTGCACCACATTAATGCATCTAATGCATCTGGTTCGGAAGGAGTGTATGACATTACACTACACTTCCGCGAAACACAAAATATCCTAGGATGAATCCATACGCCCCTTAAAACAGTCAAAAGCTCGTTCTCGAGCTAACATATTCTCAATCAATCAATCAATCATAATGAACTGTAATCTCAAACGAAATGGATACGCCGTAACCGATCACAATGTTACAGAAGTGTCATGTCATTGGTGCCGCAATGACATGCCTGTGGTACCTCAATAGGTAGTTCACTCGGTAGTTCTATCTCCTGTCAACATAAAAAATGTAACATCCCACTTTTGGGACGGGGACGTGGAATTATACGATTGGGTTGATTATAGTATTATAATTGAGTTGGGCCAGTTATTGAGATATACGTGGAAGTGTCACGTGATAAGATTTTTGGGGTTAACCGGGCGACAGAGTTAAGTTTTAATAAGAGATTATAATTTTGAGAATTATTAATTAAATTAAGACCCGGTGATATAAAGTTTGTATTTTGGGATAGCGGGTTCGGATATTGGGTGTCGGACCGAGTTTAAAGAGAAAACGTATATAAGCTTCACCTAGATGCTTGGTTGCTTCATTATTTCAGTTTCAAATCCAGAGATTTACGTGTGTGTTGTGTGTGTATTTGATTTCCAGCATCTGTAAGCAAGAATTGAGCCTTCAAATTTGTGATTCAAGCAATCAACTCCTTCATCATCTTCCTTGTTGAGATTGAGGTAAGTTTTGAGCTCCAAATCTTGAATCTTGAGTTGTTAATTGTAAGAGATGATTAAAGTAAGTTTATATATGTGTTTTATTGAGTTTTTGGTCAAATTCGAGAGCTGAAAACGGACCAAAATCGGGATTTGAGGTATGAAATCGAAGCTGTCAAAAACAGAGCATATATGGCTGTCAGACAGTTTACGCGGCCGCGTAGGGTTGCTACGCGGCAGCGTAGGTATTTGTTTACAAGCCCGTGTAAAAAGCTACAGGGTGGTGTAAAGATGGAGCTACGCGCCCGCGTGGGTTTTGTTACGCGGCCGCGTGGGTTTTTGCTATGCGCCCGCGTGGGTTTTGTTACGCGGCCGCGTGGGTTGCAGTCACACCATCTTGTAAAAATCCTACACCACCGCGTAAGGAGACTGCTACGCCACCGCGTAAGAAATCTTACACGGCCGCGTGAGAATTCAGAAAAATAAATATATTTAAGCGTTTATTTAGGGATGAGTTAGTGATATGGGATCTTGTGTTTGGGTGTTCGGGTTATGTGGGTTTAGTGGTTGGGTATCTGGGTTTGTGCGAGATATCTGAGTATTGTGTACAGAGTTGTTACGTTGTCGGGGAGTCGTGTATAGAGATTGTCGGGTTGTGATTGAGATATTGGGTTATGATTGTGATTGTGATTGATAGAGTCATTGTGTTGTGATTCCAGGGTCTCGAGTTGATAGGGTTGGGGACGGGCAGGGAACCGAGACTAAGTAGTGAGACTTCAGGGCAGGTGAGTTTGCATGTTTTTTGAGATACTTGTACGATTATTATTAATACTTGCATGATCTTTTACTGAGCTTTTACGAGATATCATGAGTTTTTCTTACGAGTTTTATTGAGATATATCATCATGTATTACTGTGCTTATTGAGAACTGTGTTTTAATATGAGATTTGGGACACTTGAGCTGTTGAGATACTAAACCGTACGGCTGGGCAGGGGTTGGGTCGCTCCCAATTCCCTTTTGAGTTCCTGAGCGACTCCTTTGTGCGGTCGAGGGATTTGGGTACGTGGATTTATCCACACGAGTTGAGTACCTATTGAGCTATCTTGTGGGATCTCATATACTTGTTCAGTAGAGAACGCTGAACGTTTTATTATTGAGTTATTTATTTATTGAGTTTTATAATCGTACACTAACCCTTGCATTCTCACCAGCGTTAGCTGACCCAGTGTGTGTTGTTGTGTGTGTGTGTGTCTCAGGTGATCAGAGATTTAGTAGGCCTGCTGGACCCAAGTAGGGTTACTGTGACATTTATCGAGGAGCTAGCTGCCTGTGCTAAAGGTAGTCATATTTTGGGAATGTTTATGCGTACTTCGGATAGTGGGTAATATATTCAGGGACTTCCGTGACTTATTTATGTGATTAAAGTTTTAAAACTATCGGGTTTCTGCATGTATGTATTGGGAATAGTATAGGGATTATTATATTATATCGTTGCTGATGTGGTATTTATGTGGCATTGTGGATTAGTTTGAGGGTGTTACAAGCTTGGTATCAGAGCCTAGGTTTAAGAGATTAAGTATCTAGTGGATGCTTAAGCTTAAACCATGGAGTCTAGATCCTTGGATTGTAATCCGAAGTAGAGTATTAGGTGATTAACGAGTAGGGTATAGAGTTGTGTAGAGTTAATATGTGTCGTTGTCTTTATTGTGCAGATTATTTATGGATCGTGAGGGCAGCAGGCCTCAGGGTGATGATTCTAGGGGTGATGAATATGTGCGTAGGTCTAAGTTATATTCTGTGCTGAGTTAGATATTGGATGAGCGTTTTCCGGTGCAGGGAGCGGGTAGGGGTCGAGGAGCGGTGCGTCCGCCTGAGGGAGGTCAAAGTTCTGGGGCTGGTGCTTCTTCTAGCCAGCAATCGCGAGAGTCCTTTAGGACGTTATGGCGAGCCGTCCTTCAGAGTTATTCGGTAGAGTTGGTGCCTCGAAGGCGCTAGATTAGTCGCGAGAGATTGAGACTGCTTTTCGTATAGCACATGTGGATCGAGCTGACAGAGTGAGTTGTGCTTCTTATTTGCTTAAGGGCGGAGCGTTGCGATGGTGGAGTTCAGTTGTGAGTGCCCGGGGGGTAGACGAGGCGTATTTGATGACTTGGGAGGAGTTTCGTGTTGAGTTTGAGTTGCAGTATTGCCCTCAGGATACGAGGCGAGAGTTGGAGTGTGAGTTCATTCATTTGCAGCAGGGGTCGATGTCGGTTCAGGAGTATATTGATGTCTTTAATGATAGAGCCCAGTTTGCGCCACATCAGGTGGCTACAGAGGAGTGAAAGGTTAGCATGTTTATAGAGGGATTGAGAGCTGATATCAGGGAGTTTGTGGGGATGTTGCGTGATCCCACCTTTGCATCAGCTATGGAGTATGCGAGGTGTGGAGAGAGGGAGGTGGAGAGGCAGAGGGAGCAGTCGGCTCCCCAGAGGCAGCGTATTGAGCCGACGGGGCAGGGACAGAGTGCAGGGTCATCGAGGTCTTATCAAGAGAGTCATCAGGGCGGATATGCAGAGCAGCGGGATCAGAGTTCGGGGGCCCGACGAGATTAGCGTCAAGATGAGAGGAGGTTTGAGGTTAGTCAGGGTTAGAGTCGAGATCAGGATCAGGGTCAGAGACAGCCGGGGCGGAGTCAGAGACCGAGCCAGAATTAAGGCCAGAGTCTGTTGATAGAGAATATAGGGATTCGGGCAGTAGGGTCGGGAGCTCAGCATCGGGGGATAGAGATTGTCAGCGGTGTCATCACCGCCATGCAGGGCCGTGTGCCCCGGAGAACCTCAGATGTTTCGTTGTAGCCAGTTGGGTCGCACTGTTGTGCATGCTCGTCGCAGGAGTCATTGTGCTTCCGAAGTGGGAAGACGGGGCATATATTGTGGGATTGTCCGGGTTCAGGGATGGGGTTTCCGGGGGCGAGTACGAGTGGGGCTAGGGCGTCAGAGTTGTCATTATCACCTTATGGAGGAAATGAATATCGAGGGTCAGAGGTAGAGTTTTGTTTCAGGCTATAACTGAGGGGGATAGGGAGCCGTATGATGTTGCACCTGATACGTTTATTCTTATTAGGCTATGTGCCTTCAATTTGAGATGCCACCGTCGCCACAGTAGGTCGTGTGTGTGCAGATGCTATCGGTGCGGCTAGCGAGGGTATGCTGCCGTCATGTGTATTGTTCTTGAGCCGTTGTGTTTTCGTTGTGAGAGGCCGAGGCACAGGGTGCGAGACTGTCCAGAGCCGAGATCAGTGGTATAGGGTGCAAGTTATAGTAGAGCCAGAGCAGAGCCATTGTCACCCCGTCGTTATGATATTAGAGTATGGGATGGGATCTTTCAAGTGACTGCAGAGGGAGCTCGGGATGCTGTTGATGTGATTTTGGATATGCCTTTTTGAACTTGCTTTGAGTGTGTGTCAGTGGTGGGGGTTGGCTGTTGACCTATGTCTGTGATGAGTGTAGGCGTTTTGTTGAGTGTGACTGCTTCGTTATGTCTGGGATCATGGGATACAGTGATAAGGGGGGCGGGATTGTTATGTATGGGACTGTGATTTCTGGGTATGTGTGTGAAAGTGAAATATAATGTGGCAAGCTGAGTTATTGGGATTTCAAAGTTGGAAACTGTGTCATGTTAGTGGGTCAATCATGTTGAGTATGTGAGCTATATGGGTAATCATTGTGAATGTGTTTATGATGTGCTAGTGGATTGATCCTTCTGATAGTGGACTACCATGTTGATAGTGGATTAAATTTTGTGTGTGTTTAACCTCATATGCGATATTGCGTTTAGTAATTAGATGGAGATGTCTTTAATCTGCTATGTTAGTGGATCGGAATATCTGCTGTGTTAATTTGAAATCTGATCGGCCATAAGTGTTGGCATCCTTCTATGGTTATCTTTGTGCTTTCGTCTGAGTTATCTGCTTTGTGGTTGTCAAGTAAGTAGATAGTAGAGCTGCATTAGCGAATAGAGTTTAGAGTGATGGTGCATTAGAGATCCGTGGTCGTTAAGTTTCAGTAAATCTGATGCCTATGAGGATTAGTAGTTTTGATGTAGAAATGTGGAGGCTACAGGGAGATTAATAGAGTAATGGCGAGGAACCGTTATCCCTGGTTGAGGGTTGATGAGTAGGGGTATAGGTTGATGTTGATCGTCTTGTGATGGTACAATCTGAGGCCATTCGAGCTATTCTAAGAGCAGTGCGGAGTATAACCAGCATTTGAGGGTGAATTTTGAGTTGTTATAGCGAATAAAGTTATATGGTAAGTTCTTGAGATATGAGTTTTCGCCAAGAGAAGAGCAGTTTTAGAGCGAGCGGTGACGAGTAAGGAAGGGATGATAGTGGATCCGGTGAGAATTGCGGTTATTGGGAATTGGAGTTGATTATGTCCGTGTTTAAGTTTAGTGTTTCTTGGGTTTAGTTGAGGAGTTATAGATAATTCATAGAGATTTTCTCGCGCATTGTGGGATCCGTGACGATGTTGACGTGTTAGTTTGTGTTGATTGAATGAGTTGAGGAGTAGGGGAGCGCCTCCTAGGGTAGAAGGATCAGTGAATGGGGTTCGATTTTAGCGTTGATAGGAAGTTCAGAGGACTTTCGTGGTGCAATATAAGGCTTTGTTGTGAGGTTGGGAGAGCGTGTTAATGTAAAGAGGTAAAGTGATTGCTTGTATCTGAGGTAGTGTCAGGTTGGGAGTTCGGCTTAGAGACGAGTGATGTATATTCGATTATTGGTGTAGGGCTAGATTCTGAGGACGATTTCTTTATAAGGAGGGGAGACTTGTAACATCCCACTTTTGGGACAGGGACGTGGAATTATGTGATTGGGTTGATTATAGTATTATAATTGAGTTGGACCAATTATTGAGTTTTACGTGGAAGTGTCACGTGATAGGATTTTGGGCTAACCGGATGACGGGATTAAGTTTTTATAAAGGATTATAATTTTGAGAATTATTAGCTAAATTGGGACCCGGTGATATAAAGTTTGTATTTTATGATAGCGGGTTTGGATATTGGGTGTCGGACCGAGTTTAAAGAGAAAACGTATATAAATCTCACCTTCTTGGATGCTTGCTTCATTCTTCAACTCCAAATTAGTGACTCAAGTGTGTGTTGCGTGTGATATTCAGCTCCAGCAGCCTTAATCAGAGATTGAAGCTCCAGATTTGTGATTCAAGCCTTCAATTCATCATCATATTCTTTAATTGAATTGGGTTCATATTTGAGGTAAATTCGAGCTTAAATTCGCGGATTAATTGTTGTTGATTGTGAATAAATAGTTGAATTGAGTTTAGACATGTTTCTGAGTAAATTCGAGTTTGTAATTTGAGTTATTTCGAGTTGGATTTGAGTGGGGAGATTTCCCCTGGTCTGCTGTAAAACAGAGTATATCTGCTGCTGTTCGTCCGTGAGCGCGGCCGCGATCCCGTGATCGCGGGCCGCGATGTTCTTGAGTGATCGCAGGCGGTCCAAAGTGAGTGCGGCCGCGACCGAGATGGTCAGCGCGACCGCGACCGCGATGGTCAGTGCGGCCGCGATGAGGCTGGGGTTGGGGTTAGGGTTTTGGGCTTTGTGGGTCTCGGGTGTGGGTTCTGGGAGTAGGGTTCGGTTATGTAGAAGGCGTCTTTTGGGTATCTGGGATTGTGTGAGTTAGTTGGGATCTCGTGTTTGAATGTTCGAGTTGTGTGGGTTCGATGGTTGGGTATCTGAGTCTGTGCGAGTTATCTGAGTATTGTGTTAGAGTTGTTGAGTTATTGGGGGAGTCGTGTATAGAGCTGTCGGGTGGTGATTGAGATATTGAGTTGTGATTGTGATTTTAATATAGAGTCATTGTGTTGTGATTTCAGGGTCTCGAGTTGATAGGGTTAGGGACGGGCAGGGAACCGAGACTTGAGTAGTTTGACTTCAGGGCAGGTGAGTTTGCATGTTTTTGTTGAGATACTTGTACGATTATTTTACTAATACTTGCATGATCTTTTATCGAGCTTTCCTTATGAGATATCATGAGTTTTCTTACGAGTTTTTATTGAGATACTATCATGCTTGTATTACTGAGCTATTGTGAACTTTATTTTAAATATGAGATTTGGGACACTTGAGCTGTTCAGATACTAAACCGTACGGCTGGGCAGGGGTTGGGTCGCTTCCAATTCCCTTTTGAGTTCCTGACGGCTGCTTTGTGCGGTCTAGGGATTTGGGTACGTGGATTTATCCACACGAGATGAGTACCTATTGAGCTATCTTGTGGGATCTCATATACTTGTTCATTAGAGAACGTTGAACGTTTTATTATCGAGTTATTTATTTATTGAGCTTTATAATCGTACACTAACCCTTGCACTCTCACCAGCGTTAGCTGACCTAGTGTGTGTTGTTGTGTGTGTGTCTCAGGTGATCAGAGATCTAGTAGGTCTGCTGTACCCAAGTAGGGTTACTGTGACATTTATCGAGGAGCTAGCTGCATGTGCTAGAGGTAGTCATATTTTGGGAATGTTTATATGTTCTTCGGATATTGTGTAGTTTGATCAGAGACTTCCGTGACTTAGTTATGTAATTAAAGTTTTAAAATTATCAGGTTCTGCATGTATGTATTGGGAATAGTGTAGGGATTATCATATTATATCGTTGCTGATGTGGTAATTATGTGGCATTGTGGATTGGTTTGAGGGTGTTACAGATCATTACTTACAATCACTACATATCATCACTTCATGTTTGAGACCAAGACCTCACGGACACTTGAATCTCAAACTACTGCTCTGATACCATTGCATGTGACACCCTTGCCACATTAACCACCATTACAAAACACTAAGGATTAAACACCACATAAATTATTACATAATGATCTGAATACTAAATTAAAGTGCGGAAGCATTAAAGTACATAAATAAAATATTACAACTGAGTCAAACACCCTACGGTGCTACAAGGTTTTATGTCTAAGTCTACATACTCAAAAGTATTACATCATCCCAAATTTATTACAACAATATTCTCATAGATCTGTTACAAAAATAAACAGTAGATATCTTCAATTACTTCAACAGACGACCTAGCTAGAAGGTCCCGCAGCGGATTTCCCTTTTCCTATAAAATATTCAACAACTGAGGGGTAAGCGAATGCTTAGTGAATACCAATGATTTTACACATTCCACAAATCCTTATGATGCCCCCCAAGAGTAACACCGGTAACACATACTGTATACTCTCTACGTACTCAAAGTACGGAACCCGAGCCGCAGCTCCTTCGAGATGACACTCGGCATAAGAAAAACCAACCATCTGAGGCAAACATAACATCGGGGATGACCTACTGTCTATCCTGACCACAGAGGTGTCAAACTCTTGGTCATATAGCACAGTAACATTAGAGTACAGATGTGACCCGCAGGTCCATCAATAAGATGCACAACAAAGAAACGGACACGCAACAAGTATGAATGTGCATCAACATATACGCAAGTTAGTAGAGTGCCAAACGAAAGTGAAACAACATGCCTCAGCAGGCAAAGCAAACATAAAGCAAATGCAGACATGTGAAAATCAAAGGTACTCACAGTGGGTCCGTTAATTAATATCAGTTAATTTTATTTCTCCTCGGGCTTTCCACCACATCACAAAGTACCCCACTGTGGGTTAAACAACACCACAAGGGACCTGTTAAGTCAGTTGTATCAAAACATTGTGTCAATAACTGTTTAATTCCATAAAACCAAATTTTATAAGTTTTGTAACCTTTGACCCGAATTTCAGATCCATGCCCGAATTCGGACCCCACCCGAATTTGGACCCCATATAAGTTCGGATCCATATAAGTTCGGACCTGTCTTTCCGGACCCTTTTGAATTCGGACCCATTCGAATTCGGACTCCAACTGAATTCCAACACTTGGAAATATTTTCTGTTTTGAATATCTGTAGTTCGGACCAGATCCGAGTTCATCTCGGATCCGAATTCGGATTATCCGAGTTCTTATTTGTGCAGTTTTGAATATTTTCTAGATTTAATTCAATCCTTTTTGTATTTATCTAGTGTTCGAAATAATTTATGCCATCTTAAATACACTTATTTCCAACACTTTTAACACTAATATTAACATGCTTTCATACCAAATCAAACTCCTTTTTGTCCCTTTTTGTCCAACCGTCGAACACACACACTCAAAACACACACTAATTTCCAAAAATCATACTTAGAGTTTGAATCTGATACTGAAATTAAATATATAGCTTCCCTATTACTCGATTTAGAGGAATCTATAACAATATATTACATGCATTCATATTTGCAACTCCAATTCTGTGATTCGGATTTTTGCCAAAACCGAACCAAAATGCTCCCAAATTCGATTTTTAAAGAATTCTTACATCCAATCTTCGATTGCAGTGTTGATAGTTCCCTTTTATGATCTTGATTCCAACTTTTTAAACTTCAATTCCTCAATTTGATGATCTTGGATCATTTTAGAGAGAGAGAGCCGAGAGAGAAAGTTTGAGTTAGTGAGAGAAGTGCAATGGCTCAAATAAAAGACTATAAGTCTTTTATTCCCATTTTTAAATCTTTAACACATCTAGTCCCTCCACTTATCCGGTTCCATTAAATACTGATTTATAAATTAAAGAATTCTATCTTTAATTTATTATCCTTAACAATTTAATAATTATATTCACTTACTAATTAAAAATTCTAAATTTCCGAATAATGCAACCAACTTTATAATTAATCCAAATTCAGTACCAACTTTCATAATCCAACTTAAATTACAAAATTTAACAACTCAACTGATTAAACCTCAATTACATTAATTTAAATCTAAGGATGTTACAGAGGACGTCCGATCGCATTCTCAGCTGATCTTTTGCGACAGATTTTGCAGTTGGGGACAATGGAACAAGAAGTTGGCCCTATAGACTTTCCGATGCCAATAAGGCAATCTGCCTTTCTCCGAATGGGCTATGCTCAGGACATCACAAAGGCGTCCTATGTGAAGAACGGGTTAATCGGCCAGTGGAGGTATTTGGTCCACGTAATCATGGTGTGCTTTGCACCAAAGAAAGCAGGATTCGACACGATGGTGTCAAAGCTGCAGTCAGCATTGATTGCCCTAGTCTACAATAAAACGTTCAGCTTCTCAGAAATGTTTTTCGGGGAGTTTGTTCATCAGATTACTGCCCCCGCCAGAGAAAGATTCCTAATGTACCCCCGCTTCATCATGATGATTATTGGCCACTTCTTGCCAGATCTGTCACCGCTGCCTGAGCAAACTGGCGTTGCTATAATAGATAAGCGAATATTTGCCGACTGCAAGTCTCATAATGCTCGAAGGGCTAAGCAAGTCAGGCCACAAGTAGCTCCTCTTTTCGATGCCGTCATAGATCCAGATTTTGTTGCTCCCGAAGGGGATGACTGGATTGGTGAAGCACCCTAGCAACAACCGCAGCAGCAGCAACCCCAACAGCCACAAGCACCGGCCAGGCGAACTCCGGTTGCGCGATCCATTCCCCGTTCCCGTTCCACTGCAGAGGCAGGAGAGCCGTCAACATCAGCTGCCCAGCCTGATCAGAGGGAACAGACGCTGGAGAAAATTTGGGAACAAGGAGCAGCTGCTCAAGAGAGTGTAGCTGAACAGTTGGTTCACGAAATTTTGGAACCACCAACTGGCATGGAGGATATATTTAGGGAAATTGATGAGTATCAACCTCCAGTTGCCGAAACTGAAGGCACAGAAGGCCGTGAAGAAGGAGCAGAGGCTCGGGAAGAGGTTGAAGGTCAAGTCGAGACCGCCTCTGAATCTGAATCGAGCTCAGAAGAGACAAAAGCTGAAGATCCAGCTATTACTATTGGAAGATATGGATCCAGAGTTGTTAGCAGGAGAAAGATGTCACGTCCTGTAATTCGTGAGGAAGAGGTAGGAGATGCTGATTATGTGATAGAAGAAGAAGCAACAATTGCCACTCAACATAGGGCAAAAAGGCATCGCTTTATGCAGGGAGCTCCGTCTACTTTTGCTGCTATTCCATCTGCTACAACCGCGGCTCCATCCACATCCGTCGCCGCTCCATCCACAACCGCCTCCATTCCATCCACCACCAATTCATTCATTGAAAATCAGTGGTTTACGGAGTTGAAGAGCAAGGTAGACTTCCCGATAGTCTAAATATTCCAGCTTTCCTAAGTCGTCAACGAATTACAACAGCACAACTCAAGGCTAGAACTAGAAAATGCGAAGCTACAAACAACCGTAGCCGCTCAACAGTCTCAAATCCTAACTCTGCAGACCCTGGTGCAGCAAATTGTGAAAGATCTTCAAGCTCAGGGGGAGAGCAGTTGTCGAGGAGATGAGTTAAGGGGAATAAGAACAGATGATGATGATGAAGGTGATCCCGGCATGCAGAAAGACAGTGAGCTAGCAGATCTTTCTCAAAAGACTGCTCAACAAGCTAATATTCAGGGGGAGCCTGGGTCATCCGGTACTGGAGAAGGAGAAGGTCAGGATAAAGGCAAGGCTCCAGAGGCGTTAGAGTCATTTGATCAATAAATAATTGGAGCCTTGGCCGATATAGATGATGATGATGTGATAAACTTTGATTTTGAATATGAGTTGGAAGAACTCGAGGAAGGAGAGTTTATCCCAAAGAATATTCCTGATTGGAGCCCAAACGGTGAAGTTCTTGCAGACGAAGAAGACGAAGCTGATGAGTTTGTCATTCAGGGTCAAACCGTCACTGAGCAATACATAAACACAGACCAGAATCCGATAGACTTAGAAGTTCTAAAGTCAACGATAACTGATGAATTAGATGATGACGCTTCTCAAGAAAAAGATAAGGAACTAACGAATGAAGAGAAGAGGTAGCTATGGTTCAGAAAAGAAGTCTGAATTAGCTGTGAAAGAGAGAATGAGATTGCCAAGTCCAGGAAAACGGTCTGGAGGCATTCTCATTTGGTTCTTTGATAAAGAATTGCAACTTTTTGTGCTTAAGAGAAGAGACAGCTTGCAATATTTGAAGATAAAGCTAAAAGTCTTCAATACTGCCGAAATGCAAAGTCAAAGAACTGGCATGGAAGAATTTGATAAACCTAGGAGATGACCAATACGCTGAAGTGATAGCGAGAATTATAAGAAAAGAAGGTCGATCTGGAAGGTTTGAGTGGATAAAGCCCAGGGAAGGAAAGAGGGTGATGGATGAATCTAGAATAGATCCATTGACTGGAATACCTTGGATGAAGATATTCTATAAACCAGTTCGATGCTTAAAGAACGTTCCGTTGAAGACAATGCCACAGGACGTTCTCGTGAACATGAAGTGGTGGTTCGTTGACAACGAAACAGCAAAGGCGGTAATGGAAGATCATGACGACAAAGTCATTTTGAAAGTATATGACCCTCTACATCTTGTAAACCTATCTCAGGAGGACTTGCAGAAGCTTCATGAGCAACCAATCTACTTTCACGAAGGTTGGAGATCTGAAGTCAGGAAGTACCAGAAGGTTGTTAAGGCTTGCGTAGAGCAGGCTTTGTATGCTGGTAGTAGTTTAAATAAGCCTATTACTATAGATTAATTGAATATCTAGTTAGAAGCTATCGTCAAGGGGGAGTCTATTAGTGCATCCTGTGTGACGATAGCAGTCTAAATGTAGATAGTTCTTTTGTAATAGTTCAGGCATTGTAATTACAAGTTAATACATATGTTTGATATTGGCTATGTATGTTTGATCTTGTTTGTGATTGATGTTTACTTAAGTTCAAAGATAAGTTCAAACATAAGTTCAAACATAAGTTCAAAGTTAAGTTCAAACATAAGTTCAAGAACAAGTTCAAAGACAAGTTCAAGAATAAGTTCAAAGGCTAGCTAGGTTCGAACTTGTAGTGGACAAGTTCGTGGGCTTGGGCCTTCACGAACTTGTCTGAGCTAAGTTCTAACTTAAGCTCAATAATTAAGGATTAATCAGTTTTGATTAAGGACTTATGCAGAGATTAACGCCTAGAGCTTGTATTGTGAACCTACGAACTTGTGAGCATTGCAGAGAGTCGTTTGGAGAGATTCACATGCCGGGACGTTCGTCGTTGACGTCTATCATTGTGTTAGTCTCCGTGTTTCCATGTGTGTGATCGATCCATTAAACAGCTAACGAGGATTCCGCACTCGTTGGAAGGTGTCGCGTCAAGATCAGATCCGTAGGTAGGTGACCTTACAGTGTAGTAGGTTCACTTGGTTATGGTAGGGGCACAGTGGATAAAAGTTCCATAGCCTATGCAAAGGACAAGTGACCTAACTTAGAGGGGTCAATGACACCTTCAGCAGTGGCCAAACCTGCATCATGAGGTGAGGTGATTGGAGTTGTTTTCCTCTCAAGAACCACTGGGATTGTCATTCATTCATCAAAGACATGGGTGGTACCCTTAGTAGTGCCTTGGTTTTGAGGCACTTCGTCTTGGGGTGAGAAGGTGTGCATTTCAACATCATCAGTGGTGAAAACTAGGGTGATGGATATTGCATCTGGGGAAAACCTTCACCATAGGGTTGTTTAGTAACCTGAGGATCACCAGGCTGGGATATTGATCCTTCAGCAACTAATGGGGATTAAGCAGTTGCATCATGAGGAGTAAAAGTTTATGGCTGATCAGTTGGTGGCTTGAACCAACTACTTTGGCACCTTGTTCAGACTTAGGTTGTGTAGGAGAAATATGAGTGGGGAACAGTGTGGACTCAGTGTGGAGTGAAGAGAAACTCATGTCTTTCAATGTCCTCACCCTATTGAGAGGGAGGGATAATTGATGTGGTAGACTCCATATGTACAATTGGTTCCTGTTGGGAAAAACTAGAGGGCTCAAGTTGACTCTAAGTGGACTCAGGTAGGAGTGAAGCAGGCTCCATATGGGGTGCACCACCTCCAAGATAGGAGGAGAGGATGCAGCAGGGGTAGCTTCTTTTTCAACTGACTCCTGTTGAGAAGGGTCGAAGGGGCTTTGTTGGGTAGGTAGGCTTGCTGTTTTCTTTCTGGCCAAGGATTTCTTCCTCAGCCTGGAGTATGTGGTGGGAGAAGTGGGAGGTTGTTGTGTTTGGACTAGAGACGATACTGGGCTAGAAACAGGGGGTAACTTGTTCCCTGGTCTCAGATGGCACAGAGCCACTGGCCACAAAGGCTTCTGGTTCAACAGATTTGAGAGGAGGCTCTTCATCAGGAACCGGAGCATGAAACACTTTGTTTCCAATGACAAGAAACACCATTGACTTCAGAAATGGTTGGGAGTTGTATAGAGTGTCATCAAAAATAAGCTTGAATATGAGACTTAAGAATCTAGGATACCTTACAAATGGAGAACGTTGGTCCTATTCCACAAATGCCCTCAGATTTCCAAAGATCCATTTGGCCATATTCAGTGTAGTCCCATCCACAAATTGTAGAGCCACTTGCACTTCATCTCTGCTAAGCTGGTCAAAGGAACCAACCTTGCAACTTAAACTCAGCACCACAGAGGCAAAGAGAAAGTTGTAAGTTGGAGCTAGCTCCTTCCTGAACAATGTAGCTCCCACCCTTGGTGCAGATACACCACAGCATCTCAGCAAGTTACCCATTTGTTGATTTTTAGGCTGTGGTTTATCATACTTTTCAACCACAGGAAGATGAAGTACCTCCTGAAGTAGATAAGCAGTGATCTCAACAACCTGAGTGTTGTTGAGTATGGTCCCTCGATTGGTCTTAGTAGCCGAATCATAGGAACAAGTTAACCAAAATTCATAGACCATTTCTTGGTAAATGACACCGGGAGTGGCTGTCATGGCATAGTGCAGGGGGTGAGCTTTCAAGAATTCAACCATGGGTTCATAACCTTTTCTAACATAGTTTTTAAGGATGGTCATATTTGCCACATAGTTGGTGAGTTTGATGGTTAGTGTGGTGGTGACAGATGGGTGTTTCACATCATCATCTCCCAAAAATGCAAGGACAAGGGGATTATGAGAAGCCATTATTGAAGTTGATAAAAATGCACAAAACATAAACACAAAGTCTTTTAATGGTAGTTAGGGTTTTTCAGAGTATGGATATACGTAGGGTCGCAGTAGGGAAGAAGAATATGAAACATTGATTGTGGGTATTTATAGGATTTTGAATGTGAGATAGTGGGAGAGAGAAAAGGGTGGCTGATTTTAAATGTGATGACTTACAGAACGGGACGGTTACCACGTCAGCACGTGTGTCAGACCAACTTAATGCTTTTCTTCTCTTAAACACGCAACACACATTATCTGCAGGTAATTAAGATAACTAAATACATAATTTATATAACTTAAATGTGAAGTAAAGTTAATTAAAATTGGATGTTCAAAGTTGTTGCTAAAACCTGTGATGAAAGAGTTTCATCCAAAACTGATCAGTCTGTAACCTGTTGATGAAACCTGTGAAGTTATATAAGGAAAGGTTTCAATGTGAAACCTGTTCAATAACTGAACATATTACAAGGCTTGCCTTGCATGACAGAATACAGAGTGAGTAGGTTTCAGATTTTAATAGCAGAAAAGGTTTTAAAGAAAAACATAGTTTTGAAAACTGATGTTTTGTCAAACCTGTTACTTGGCTTACATGTCCAAATCTTAAAGAACTAGCTAAGTACAGAACTGGTAAAACCTGTTCTGTCAAGGCTGTCATTTGAGATTTTAGCAACTTTGCTTAAGTAAACCTTGAACATCAATGACATTTAGTCACTTTTGTTTAACAATCCTAGCTTGCATACCAGGGTGTTAAACCTATTTTCAGCAAGAGGTTTGGTGAAAATATCTACAAGTTGATCTTCTGTAGGAACAAAAGATACCTCAACATTACATATTTGGATGTGATCCATTATGAAGTGATGTCTAATTTAGGTTTCTTTCAAATGAAGGAAGAGAGAAAGGAAGGAACACACACACACACACACACACACACACACACATATATATATATATATATATATATATATATATATATATATATATATATATATATCGGCCGGTCCCGAACCCAATAACCCGAACCCGATATCCCATTTTCAATATTAATACCCATTTAACCCATTTAATCCCGTGATCCCAAATATATATAATTAATCCATTAAAATTATAATCCGGAGACACGCAATCCCAATCCCGACATGTATCAATCCACGAAACGGGATATAATTGGACCAACCCATTATTAATAAAATATTTATCCACTAAAATAATTCCACGTACAAGGCCAAAATACGGAAGTTACAAATCCTCCCCTCTTAAAGAGATTCCGTCCCGGAATCTAACTCCAGCTCAGGAATAGCTGAGGATATCTCGATCTCATCTCTGTCTCGGGCTCCCAGGTGAAGTTGGTACCTTTATGATGTCTCCACTGAACGAGTACCAAGGCAATCTCTTTATTTTTCAGCTTCCTGATCTTCCTGTCCGTAATGGCCTCGGGCTGCTCCACATAGCTGATCATCGACTGTAATCTTGGATAACGGCACGTACTGATCATCTTTAGCCAGACACTACCGGAGATGAGTCACGTGAGAAGTATCGTGCACACCGGCTAACTCTGAAGGCAACCTCAGTCGATAGGCCTGATCCCGGACTCTGTCAACGATCTCGAACGACCCAATATACCGCGGACTCAGTTTCCCACGACGTCTGAACCGGATGACCTCTTTCCACGGCGACACTTTTAACAGAACTTGATCCCCGACCCTGAACTCAAGCTCTTTCAAACGACGGTCAGCATAGCTCTTCTGTCGGCTCTGGGTGACCCTTATATGCTCCCTAATCACAGCCACCTTGTCACTGGTCTCCTGCAATAGCTCCGGCCCGCTAATAGGTCGCTCACCGACCTCGCCCCAACACACTGGGGTCAGGCACTTACGCCCATACAGTGCCTCAAACGGAGCCATCTTGATCGTGGCGTGATAGCTGTTATTAGAGGCGAACTCGACTAATGGCAAATGCACGTCCCAGTTACCACTGAAGTCGATAGCACATGCTCCCAACATATCCTCGAGGGTCTGATTAGTGCGCTCGGTCTGCCCGTCTGTCTGTGGTCTGTACGCCGTGCTCAGCTGAACCCTGGTACCCAATTCCCGCTGGAAGCTCTGCCAGAATCGAGACGTAAACTGCGTATCTCTGTCGGAAATAATCGACATCGGAATCTCATGTTGTGATACCACCTCATTAATGTACAGTCTCGCCAATTAATCCATGGTGATAGTGCCCCGGGCGGCTAAGAAATGCGCACTCTTCGTTTGTCGATCCACTATTACCCAGATCATGTCGTTCCCGCGAACTGTGCGTGGAAGTCTTACAATTAAATCCATCGTAATATGGTACCACTTCCATTCGGGGATCTCTAACGGCTATAGATGACCGTGTGGCTTATGATCCTCTGCTTTGACCCTTAGGCAAGTCATACACTGCTCTACATATCAGCCCACATCCCTTTTCATCCCCGGACACCAGTAGAAGTCATGAAGGTCACGGTACATCTTAGACTCCCTGGATGCACGGATAACCTCGATCCGTGCGACTCATCAAGAATCAACTGTCGCAGATTCCCAACCCTCGGAACCCAGACCCTATCGTGTATCGTACACAGCCCTCGATCTTCCCTGAACAAAGTCTCAAGCTGCCCTGTCAGACGTTCCCGCTTCACATTATCTCCTCGCAGGCCCTCCTGCTACGCTAATCTCAGACTGTCTATCAATGTCGAGGTAATCTCAAGCCTCGAAACCCTGGAAACCACAGTCTGGCTGCACGCCCTACGGCTCAACGCATCAGCTACCACATTTGCCCGACCCAGGTGGTACTGAATCTCACAATCGTAGTCTTTCAACAGCTCAAGACTACACCATTGTCGCATGTTCAACTACTTAGGGCTGAACATATACCGGAGGCTCTTATGGTCGGTATACACAATAAACCGAGCTTCATACAAATAATGCCGCCAAATCTTCAACGCGAACACGATGGCGTCTAATTCCAAATCATGCACAGTATGGTTCTCCTTGTAGGCCTTCAGCTGGCGCGACGCATAGGCGATCACTTTTCCCCGCTGCATCAAAACACAACCCAGCCCATACCCTGAAGCATCGCAATAAACTATGAAGTCATCGGTACCCTCTGGCAAAGCCAACACTGGAGCCTGACACAACCGGGTCTTTAACTCTCTGAACGCACGCTCCTGATCCTCGGACCACTCAAACGGTACGGACTGTCGTGTCAATCACGTCAACGGCAAGGCAATCCTCGAAAAGTCCTGGATAAAGCGCCTGTAGTACCCGGCGAGACCCAGAAAGCTACGGATTTCTGGCACTGACTTCGGAGGCTCCTAACTCGTCACTGCCTCGATCTTGGCGGGATCCACTTTGATACCCTCAGCACTGACCACATGTCCCAAAAACTGCACTTCCCGCAACCAAAACTCACATTTGGAGAACTTCGCATACAATTTCTCCCTGCGCAGCACAATCAAAACCTCTCGGAGGTGCTGCTCGTGGTCTCCCGCGCTCCTCGAGTAAATCAGGATGTCATCGATGAAGACTATCACAAATCTGTCCAACATAGATCTACACACCCTGTTCATCATATCCATGAAAGCTGCAGGTGCGTTAGTCAATCCGAATGGCATCACAAGGAACTCGTAGTGCCCATAACGAGTCCGGAACGCTGTCTTCGGCACATCCTCATCCCTGACCCTCAACTGATGATACCCAGATCGCAAGTCTATCTTGGAGAAGAAGCTTAACCCCTGGAGCTGATTAAACAAGTCGTCAATACGTGGAAGCGGATACGGTTATTCACCGTCACTTTGTTCAACTCCCTGTAGTCGATACACAACCGCATACTGTCGTCCTTCTTCTTCACAAACAACACCGGTGCACCCCACGATGATGAACTCGAACGGATGAATCCACGATCTAAAAGCTCCTACAACTGAGACATCAACTCTCGCATATCTGTCGGTGCCAGCCGATAAGGCGTCTTAGCAATCGGCACCGCCCCAGGAACAAGATCTATACGAAACTCCACTTGGCGATCTAGCGGTAACCCAGGAAACTCCTCTGGGAATACCTTAGGGAACTCACGAATCACAGGAATGTCCTCTAAAGTCTTCTTTTCCTTCCTTGCGTCCACCACATAAGCTAAGAATGTCTCGCATCCCTTAGACACATACCTCTGAGCCCTGGCCATAGACACAATCCCGATCTTACCCTTGCGACGCACCCCGTACACGGTAACACTCTCACTGCCAAAAATGGGTATATGGATCTTCTTAGCACACAGAATGTCAGCCCGTCTGGCAGTCAACCAATCCATTCCCACAATCACATCAAAGCTATTGATTTCAATCGGCAGCAAGTCAATCATAAACTGATGGGAATCGATCTCTAACGCACAATCCCGATATACCCGACTCACTAACATGGTACTCCCATCAACCCTCTCGACAATCAAAGGGACAGATAAAGGAGAAGAAGACACAGTAAAATACGCCCAAAAGGTAACAGATACATAGTAGCGATACGCCCCGGAATCAAACAAAATACGGGCTCGAAGTCCGTTAAGAATATACGTACCCGAAACGACGTCTGTGGCATCCCGTGCCTCCTCTGCTGTCGCTTGAAATACCCGCTCTCGGCCTCTCGAAACTGACTCACGGCGACTAGACGATGACGGCTCTGCCCTGGCGCCGCTTGAACTGGCTCCCTGAACTGTCGGTCCTGGCTCTGGACAGTCTCTAACTCGGTGTCCCGGCCTCCCACAACGAAAACACAACGGCTCGGGAACTATACATACATCGGTAGCATGCCCCCGCTGATCGCATCATAGCAGTGAGGCAGGTCTAACGAACACTGCCCCGTATGGCGCCAATGACACTTCGGGCACTCCCGATCCCCATATGAACTCTCGACTCGGCTGTCGGACGCTTGGGACCCCTGTCCCACACTACTCTGACTCTGAGCTACTGACCCCTGACTCTGACCTTGCCTCATCGATCAACGGTCTCTGCCCCCATCTCTATCCCACCTCTAACCAGACCCTTGCCCCGAACCCTGTCCCGAAAACTGTCACTGATCCGGACGATGATCACTAGGAGCGTCCCCGGAGGACCTCCATACACTCGATGGCTGCTCTGTCATCCCAGTCCGCTGTCTCTGAGAAGAGGGTTGCTCCCTCTGCTTAAGAATCTCCTGTTCCCTCATGCGGGCCATCTCAAGGGCTCTAGCAAACGTAGGGGTATCGTGCAGCCCCACGAACTCTCTAATATCGGACCGAAGACCATCAATGAACGCATCAGCCTTTCGGCTCTCCGTGTCAACATGCTGAGGCGCGAAATGCGAATACTCGTTAAACCGGTCGACATACTGCTGGACGGTCATGCTACCATGCTGCAAATGGAGAAATTGGCGCTTCATTTCCCGTCTCTCATCTCAAGGAATATACTGGAGCTCAAAAACGGCTCGAAACTACTCCCAGCTCATCGCATAGGCAGCAGACTGCGTCATCGAAGACTCTATCGATTTCCACCACTAAGAAGCCCCTACCCTCAACTGATAGGCCACATATCCGACCATGTCTCTAGGGTCCACATGGGCTACCCGGAAGGCAGCCTCGATCTCTCGTTCCCACGCAATAGCCGCCCCCGGCTCACCATAACCCCGTAACTGCGGTGGGACTCCCGTCATAAAATTTTTGAAAGACCCGCCCCGCTGAGAAGATGAAGAAGCTCTAGCCCCTGACTCGGTCCCGGTAGGATGGACAACTAGTCCCATACCCTGACCCTGCTCTTGTTCCCTCTACTGTCTGTAGAACTCTATAAGGACCTCCAATAACTCTGATTTGCGGATATACTCATCACGAGCTGGCTTACCCGCGCCGGATCCCTCTCCCTGATCTACCATGATGATCTGCACAAATCAAAATAGGTAAATACCATAACCCAGACACCCAGCGTTATACAATAAGCTGGGTCGGTTAATCCACTAATATTAATCGCAACATGATCCCCCATAGATCGGAACAAGGTTTAAGTCAAACATCCACTAACGATACTCAAGCTGCAAACCGCAAGCTCGGATACCATCATGTAACAACCCTCCCGATCCCAGAAATGCCATGTCAACACACATCAGAAGTGGCAATATCGCAGGCAATCTATGATACACATGTCATAGGATAATGCAGATCATATGGATAATTTAAAACTTTATACACAAAGGTTAAACACAATTTAGTACATTTGCAATCCCAGATTAAACTAAACATAACATCTTAGACTATTAGATACAGTCCTAACATTTCACAAAACATATATTAATCTTCAAGTTAACCCCAGCTCTATCTCGATGGCTGCTGCTGAGATCCCTTCTGATTCCCTGAACATGTTAGACTCGAAGACGTGAGCTATAAAGCCCATGAGCACACGAGGGTTAGACACTGCACATAAACACATAACACATAGCACACACAGTCCCTGTCCCTATCCCTGTTGCCCCATGCATCTCAGGTATAATACACAAGTATGAGATCTAGACACCAGCACCATCTTTGTGGGGACCCTTCCCCGTCTAGCACACCACACACAGCAGTGACTAGCAATAACCATGTAGCACAGGAGCGACCCGGCTACAGGCCCTGCCGTATATATACACCCCAAGGACTGTTAGGGACAGTCAACCCGCGCGACCCCGTATCGCGAATCACTGTCCGTATGCGACTCATCACGGACCCCTGGAATAGATCTCATACCTCATACATAACACATATAAGAAGGATAGGAATATATCTGAGGTTCACGTCCCTGTCTCATATATATATATATATATATATATATATATATATATATATATATATGTATATATATATAACACTCACAAATAATAGCGACACCGCTATATACTCAAAAGAAAGCGCGTGATTTAGAAAAGAACTCGAGTACTCACCCGACTGATTCCCCGAACTCTGAACTCCCTGATCAAACTCGGCCCGCTGTTTGCTCGTCCCTGAAAACACATAGATCTTAAACATTAATCTCAATCCCAATTGACACAAATAACTGAATCACAATAACCCGTAACCGACCCGGACCCAACGACCCCACGAAACCCCGAGAACCCAACCGATACCCGACCCGAAATCCCAACCGAACCCTAAAATCAGACAAAACCCAACCCAAAGCAATCATGAAGGAACCCGACACAATTTCGACCCAAAACCCCCTTATGAAACCCAAACCGGAATTCCCCTGCAGTGGCTGGATCGCGCCGCGACAAGGCGGCTGTCTTCATCCCTGCTCTGCGATTTCAGGTCTGCCCAGGAGTAGTAACTCCTCTCATAATCGATTTCAGCCCCCAAATAAACACAATATTCACTACATAACAGCCCCTTACAAACCCTCAAACACTTTACACATATATAATCCAAATTTAAGCCACTAGGTTGAAGCTTTCTTACCTTGATGCTCAAGAACTCAAGTATGAAGAAGATGAAGGAATTTAATCCAAGCTCCAACAATCAATCTAGATTACACAAGGGTTTCTTGCTGCTGTAGACTCCCACAAACACACACACACAACACTTTCAGGTTTCTTTCAAATGAAGGAAGAGAGAAAGGAAGGAACACGTATATATATTTCTATTTCGGCCGGTCCCGAACCCAATAACCCGAACCTGATATCCCATTTTCAATATTAATACCCATTTAACCCATTTAATCCCGTGATCCCAAATATATAATTAATCTGCTAAAATTATAACCCGGAGACACGCAATCCCAATCCCGACACGTATCAATCCACGAAACGGGATATAATTGGACAAACCCAATATTAATAAAATATTTATCCACTAAAATAATTCCACGTACCAGGTCCAAAAGACGGATGTTACACCTTGTGACCTATGCATCAGTGGGTTCTATTCCCACAATACTTTTATTAAAGATATTGAACTTGACATTTTATAATCATTTAAATATTGTTGCATGTTTTATGTTTTGCACGCTGTATCGATCTAGTAACTCACTTAACAAATTTTATTTGCTAATCTCATTTACTTCGTGTGTCTCAGGTGGTGTTGCTAAAGGCAATACAGTTGTCGGTTTCGAGCCTAAGGTCTAATTGACCGGATTGTAATCCTTTTATTAAAGCTTCAAGCTTATGGCTTTGGAAAATTTTTGGGTAGTTAGTCTACCAACACTTTCAAATGTGTGTGTGTGTGTGTGTGTGTATATATATATATATATATATATATATATATATATATATATATATATATATATATATATATATATATATATGTGTATGTATATATATGCCCGATTTTCCTTTGAACCATGTCAATTATTTATCTAATGTAATTTCATTAATTATTAATTATGTTATGTTGAAATGAGTGTTTCATATTTAATCTATATATTATATATTTATTAATTACAAACTATATTCATATATGTGCTCGTTTAGGCTTGCAAGCTTGATATATGAAGCTCCGGCTCAAGCTCGTTTATTAAATGAGCTCATATTTAGGCTCGAGCTCGGCTAGAGGACATTTAACTCGAGCTTTTAGCGAGTCGAGCTCGTGTATCTCGGCTCATTTACACCCCTAATCAAGCATTAGAGAAATTAATGGCAAATTACCAAGAAAGATAACATAAAATACGAAAATTAATGATAAAGATGATGTGAAATTTTTAAACGAAAAAGATAACATAAAATTCATTTTAACAAAAAATGGTATTGATTACCAATTAAGAAAGTAAAATTTTAATTTTATTGTATATTTTTGATGAAAAAATAACATTTAATTATTTTTCTTGTCATAAAATTTGAATTTAATGTCTATTCTTTCAAAACAGAATGTTAGGTTCTATTTTTGGGACTAAAAAATTTTACTATTGTTTAATGTTATATTTTATATTATGTTTTCGGTAATTTTTCAATGTAGAAACTCATGAAATCATAAAACTTATCAATTGATACTAAGTTCCTCACGCAGCCGCTTGACAGGTACGCATTCCATCTTTATCGTTGATCGAAGGTCTCAACTCTCACTCCTGCTATGGTTTCAAAATTTCTAGTTAGGGTTCTAAACTTCTAATGCAATGATGCTAGCTGTTTGCTACTTCATGTTGTATACTCTTTAGATGAATTATATGAGATATTTTAATGCTGAAATTCTAGGGATTTTGAATAGATAAAAACTGAAATTTTATGGATTTTGAAATAAGATATACTGAAATTTTTGGGCTTTCGTTGAACAATAGTACCCTTATGGATAAATACTATTGGGGACGATTATGTATCAAAAACAGGATCATTTTCTTCCGTTTTTTCCAGAAATTTATCGAGTCGAGCCGAGGTCAAGTACTTAATCACGCCGAGCTCGTGTTTGAAAACTTAGGTTTGGTCGAGCTTGAGTTGATTTTGTTAGGAAAATAAGCTAGACTTAGTTTGGTAGTTATGGTGGTTAATGACAGTTATTTGGGTTGTGGTAGTTATTTGCTAGTTAAATTTATGAACAAGTGTGTTATCTCATGAACAGTTGTGATGCTTCGGTATCTATAAATAGGGCTATGCTGTATTGAGTGGGTACTGTTGGTAATAAAAGTGTGTGTTTGTTTGGTAAACACTTTGTTTTTCCGTTGTCATCCTCCTGCATCTATTTCCATACTTCTGCCCTGTTGCCATACTTCTGTTGTGTTAAGTCCGCTGCCAACAGATTTTAGAGCTTGAGTTGTAGTGTCGTCTTCAAACTCGAGCTTGGTGATACTCGGCTCAATTATACCCATCATCACACGGATGTAAATGTTCATAAATGAAAGGTTCCAGGGTGTGTTTGTGAAAAATAAACTTCATATGATGCAATATACTACATACTGATAGGTTTGTAAGACGGTGATTATTTTGTAAAACTGGAAACTTAAAGTAGTATATAACAGAGTGGCAAACAGGACTAAAAACAAACACATAATGATCTGCCGCCAAATATGCAAGAGATAACCGTACCGACCCTAAGACAATTTCCGTCTTTTCTTAGGTAATTAAGGAATGATCCATCCAAGCTTTGTGAATATATGTTGAGTGGTTCTAACTTTTAAGCAAATGTGATCGTCTATGGTCAACTGTTCTTATATTCTTTGTGATCGCCAAAGGGACAAAGGGACTAACCAGAAAGTTGGTACCACCAGCGATCTAAAGACAAAATTGAATTCTGAAACCCTGGATCTCATAAAAGTAAAACAGACAATATGTATGTGATTTACTAATGTTTTTTTTTGTTTTCTGTTGCTTTGTAATAAATATAATGTGAGTTGGTATTCGTCTTATATGTAGTACTCGGAACAATTATTAATCTAGAAGTTGTGTACTACTATGGACTATGGATCATATTTCTTCAGAGTTGTTTATTTCTTGAAAGAAGGTAATCTTATTTTTATTATGATACAAGTTTACTCTACCTCGTTGATCACAATAAAATCAGTAGGTAGGGCACGCCAACGAGTTAAGTAACTTTATATGTGTTTGCTACGTATAATTTGGAATCTTAATGTTGGAAATTGAACTGAAGATATGATGTTGTAAACTTAGAATCTCTTCTTGATTGTTAAGAGCATCTTAAGATTTTTCTTTGTCATTTCAACAGGCAGCCAAAAGCATCTTTTAACGAGATGGATGGCAGTCATAACCATGTTCAATCTAAGAGAACGGTTTTTGTGACTGTTGGCACAACATCTTTTGATTCTCTTGTTACAACTATTGACACTAACCAAGTTAAAGAAGAGTTGTCAAAGAAGGGATACACTCATCTTGTCATTCAAATGGGTCGTGGTTCCTACATCCCTATAAAGGTATGTTGAATTGTGGTATCTATAATCCATATTTAGTTGATTGAATTTAATTGTAGTTATTTATACCTATTGGATGAAGTTCTACTTTTTAATTAGGATACATGCCACCTGCTGTAATGATCAATTTGAATTTATAATGCAGTGTAGTGGTGAAGATGGATCGTTGGTTGTAGAGTACTTTACTTTTTGCTCAAGCATTGCAAACTATTTGAGATCAGCATCCCTTGTTATAAGCCATGCAGGTATTATGTCTTAAGCGAAGGTTAAATGTTAACTGACTCAATGAAAACAAATTTTCATTTCAGTATCTTGCTAGACTATTATGTAAGCAAATACTATTGGGGTGACTGGGTGAATAATACCCTTAAAAGACAGGCGACCCTCCTCATCATTGTTTAGTGACGTTTATAAGCTGCCCTTCTTGTCGGTTCTCTCTCTTTCGTCGGCACTCACACATGTTTTATCTCCCTATATGTGATAAAACATATTTAACTGCATCTATTAAGAGATTTGTCTCTGCATCTGTGATTTGTGTATATGGATCTCTGAATTTGTGGTTAGATTTGTCAGCAATTTCGTTTCTTGTAACTCTATGCAATGTGCCTAGCCTCGACCATGAAAAAGCCCCAAGGCTTGCGCCTCTGTGCCTAGGTGCACTTTTGACAACTTGTCTGATAGGATTTTACTATTAGTAATAGGATTTTACTATTAGTATATTCTAGAAGGGGTATTATGGTAATAATGGTTGTAGTTATTTAAAAATTCTATAAATAAGGGAGGAGGGAAAGGAAGCAGTGTGCAGAATTACTGTTAGGAAATTGGTTACTCTCTGCTTGTAAGCTATGAGAGGAGCTCCAATCATTTGATTGTGAGAGAGGGATTTCCCTGGGCAACCATTTGGTTGATTTTGTTTCTTATTCTATCCTCAATCAATTACTAATCGTAGCTTAAGTTTCTCTCTGTTATTTCTCTGTTTTCTGTGTTCAAAGTTTGATTCTGCATCATTAGTCCGACCTGCCTCCTGCTCTATCGCGATCTCTTCTTCTCCGTTGTTCCTGTTGATTTCTTGATCATGGAATCACATTGTATCCTCTCTCGATTGGCGCATCACGAGGAACAACTTCAACGTCTCCAATCGGATGTTATAGAGATTAAATCAATTTTGACATCCTTAGTAGCCGATCAGATTGAAGAGGCTTCGTTTCGTAAGTTTATGTTGGGATGGATCGCATAAAACGGTAAGCCACACAATTCGGATGGGGAATCCGGATCAGGAATTATCACGGAGTTTGGTGGTGGGAGTGATTGTTCTGGTGGCGGCGATAGTGTTGCACAATCTTCCCAAGGTTAGAATCTCATCAGCCTCGCAAAAACTTACCCGGAGATCAATCAAGGGCAGAACGTTTTTCAACGATCTGACTGGGCAACAATGACAATTGTGGGTGAAAATGAAGATGTAGTTGTAAGTAGAGTTGTTGCTAACAAGGTGTTTGATGAAATGCCTACAAGAGACTTCGATGAAAATAATTTCAATGAAGTACATGTTGATGGATTTGTTTCTCCACAAAGTAATAGGGCTGAGTTTGTGTTAAACAACGACAATAACATGGGACAACTGAGTAGTGATCTGTCCAACTTCATCAGTTTCGGCTGAATTTTTGGTTTGCAACGTTGGTCAACTACACTAGACAACATGTACATGCTTGATTCTTATAGCATTATGAAGCCAATTACAAGGGGCAACATAGTTGGAACTCTTACAGGAATCAACATTCATGATGATCGATTGGCTACAAATGGGCAACAAGGATTGTTGATCAAGAACAAACCCGAAGTTGTGACAAAATGGTTGGTGAAGTGGAAGTGGAAGAATGTTGCAAGCAACTCTTTAGGTTAAGACTTTCATATGGGGAGAGTATTGATAGGATTTTACTATTAGTAATAGGATTTTACCATTAGTATATTCTAGAAGGGGTATTATGGTAATAATAGTTGTAGTCAGTTATTTGGAAATTCTGTAAATAAGGGAGGAGGGAAAGGAAGTAGTGTGCAGAATTATTGTTAGGAAATTGGTTACTCTTTGCTTGTAAGCTATGAGAGGGGCTCCAATCATTTGAGTGAGAGGGATTTCCCTGGGCAACCATTTGGTTGATTTTGTTTCTTATTCTATCCTCAATCAATTACTAATCGTAGCTTAAGTTTCTCTCTGTTATTTCTCAGTTTTCTGTGTTCAGAGTTTGATTCTGCATCATTGTCTCTACCTCAATCCACTTTGGGAGAAGTTGCACTTGGTGCGTCTATGCAATGTGCCTCACCTCGACCATGAAAAATCCCATGACTCTTGTGTAGACTAGGTCCCTTTTGACATACTCAATTCACTTCATGAATACACGTTTCTAAAAATCAATTTTCAGCACCGTTCAACCATCTAATACGAACGTTGTCATCCATGATCACTGCAAATAACATATACATGACCACAAAAAAAAAAAGATGTTTTCTGGTGAAAACATGAAAATATCTGACAAATCTAACAACAAATCACAGATCGATGGCAAACACAGTCTAACCACAAATCAGAGACCGATATACACAAATCGCAGACCCAGAGACAAATTGACAATCAAATACACAAATTGCACAACATAGACAAATAGATATGTTTTATACTTTTATCACATATATTGATAGAGAACTTGAGGGAACACTGACGAGAGAGATAACCGACGAGAAGGGCTACGTAACGTCACTAATACTGATGAGGTTTACCCTGATCATTTAGAATTAGAATCGTGGTAAACATGCAGAGTATGATGACAGTGCAATTAATTTTACTTTCTTTTTCCGGCAGGTTCAGGGAGCATATTTGAGGCGTTAAGGCTGGCCAAACCGTTAATAGTGGTAGTGAATGAAGATCTGATGGACAACCATCAAAGTGAACTTGCTGAAGAACTAGCAGAGAGGAAACATTTACTTTGTGCTCGTCCTCAAACGCTGTACCAGGTCATTGAGTCGCTTGATTTGGAATCTGTTGTTCCATACCAGCCAGGTGATGGTAATCCAGTTGCTAAACTAATCAATAGGCATCTGGGTTTTCCTGCTGATTGATCAGAACCTTAGATCTCATATGTAACATCTTGAAAATCTGATTTGAACTTAGATGAATATGGGATTTATTAGTATCCGACCCGGACCCCCAATTACAAAGTTTCTGGATATTGTCATTGCTTTGGTGCCAAAAAGATCATCAATTTGTAATGATGCACTGACTATAACTCAACAAGTGAAACTGATGGTTACATGAGAGTTTTTATTTATCGTTTGTTATTATTAAATGGCATTTTAGATACATGAGTATGGTTTTACTTATTCGGTTGCAATATCTGATTTGACACAGTTGATAGTTTGGTATATATATTTTGTCATTCGTGTTATAGTAGTTAAAAGAAAGTTCTACATTGAATATTCCTCAAAGTTAAATGTATTTTCAGATCAATATCTTTAACAAAAAGATTGGAGACTATTTTTTCAAAGCAGAGTTATATAATCTTGGAAGAAGATTTGATTTCTTGAATTTCATATATGCATTTCCTTTTGTTAAAGGTCAAATTTTGACTCTACCCTTCAAAGCAAAAGTATGAAGATCTGCATCATGTAGTTCCCAAAACGATTACATATTCGCAGGCCTCAAAATACTTCCTTGTTTTTAAAGATTCTTCCTGATAAATACAAAGTTCATTTTTATTTAGCGAACTAGGAAGACAAGTTATAAGAAAACTTGGTGATCGGTTCCTGAACAGTTCCTTACAAATTGGCTATCCCTTTATGTCTAGGATTATATGTTATATGATTACAAAATTTGATGGATTGAGTACTTTATAGGTTATTCCTGACTGACCAAAAAGTCTAGTTCCCCTGTTGATTGAAGATTTTGCTGGGAAACAGCGTGCATTTGAGGGATACCATCCAAAACCAAGTTCCCAACTTGCCATACGTGATTAACAAGGGACCCACCAGCAAATGGACCAACAACTGCATAAATGGTAATCTCGTTACTTGAATACTCTGCTGATAGATTTGAAATTCGAAAGCTAAGCTTTCCAGGCAGCATTGACGGGCTGTAAGTTGCTATCAACGTTGGGTAGACCATCATGCTCCCATTACTATTGCGAAAAGCCACCAGTGCCTCTGACCCAACCATACCTATTTGGTTCGGGTTAACAGCCCAAGCAACCCATCCATGGGAGGTTTGTCGGGCTCTGTATGCGATCTGGGCTTTGCCTGTGGATGAGTTGTAGGTCCAATGGAGATTAGCAGATAAATAAGTAAGATCCCTACAAGATCTGTAGAATCTTTTAGCCGTGAATTTGTGGCCTGAGCATGTTCGTGAAGATGAAATATCGAAATGTAGTACAAGAAAGTGAACAAGAAGAATGAGGGCGAAACGTATAGTTATAGCCATTGTTAGAATTCTGATAAACTTAGCTTATTCATCTTGTTAAAGAGTAATTATTACTTATAAATATAGAAGGTGATCGATCGTAGAGATGTCATGAAACTTTTATTTCTTTGCCCATTTACCATAGGAGGTGTTTCATGTGTGAGGAACCAACTACTTGAAAAAGGTGTAAATGTGTGAAAATTTTGTAGAATTGATGATTGTGTTACCAGTCCATCTAATATCTGTCATCTTTACAGGTTCATTCTCCGGGAGACAGGGAGTGTTAGTTTCGTTAGACCATCACCTATACAACATTCGAAAAGCAAGGTACGTGATTTGAATTGATTGTCGTTCTTTGATTCAACTTCTATCAAGTTATGGACGATATAATGTTTTTCGTTACAGTTTTACGAAAAATATTAAATTGGACAGATAAGAAAAGGATCTGCCTCTCCATCGCATGCATCTGAAGAACACCATTCCGATCCAAGGCCCCAACTTGCCACACTTGATTGACCACAGGTCCACTTACGAGCGGGGGAACAACAGCGAAAGTGAGTTTCATTGTTTGCCTACTCGGCTGAGAGCTTCAAGAAACAATGTAGTTTTCTAGGCTGCATTGACAGTTGTAGATGCCGACATCCTTCCTTTACCATCACGAGAAGTGACAAGTACTTGAAATCCAACCATGCCTCCTCGGTGCGGATTGATTGATTGCTCAAGCAATCCATCCTTCGGGATGCCTTGCTCGAAATACGAATTGGCTTGTTTTGAGGATTTGAAGTTGGTCAGGTGGAGATGGGCATTGAGAAATGGAAGATCTTTGCAAGAAGTAAAGACCCTTTTGGATGTAAAAGTGTCATTTGAACAGGTTTTTCATTAAAGGTTTGTAATTATTATGGATTTTTAAAGTCATGTCTTTTATACGGTGAAAATTTATTTTGAGATGAAGAATTAAAAATTTGGGTTGATATCTTTTAATAGTAATTGAGTTTTGTATCATCATTGTATTTTTATATTCTTTAAATCATTTTATTTTCAAAATTTTTCAAATAGTAGCTATGATGGGTTTTTAGTCACTTTTACAATCATTTGTTTAGCGGCAATATTTTTATGATAACGACGGATGTTGAATGAACTTTGAAAGTATAATGAACTAAATAATACAGAGTATAATTATTTAAGTAAAATAAATGAAAATTTAAGTTATTTAATAGTGTGGTACAATTTTAAAATTTTGTATTTTCTTTGGAATGTTACTGGATTTTTTATAGTTAGTATTTTGTTGCAAGAATAAGGTTTTTTCTACACTCAGTGTGTTGCTGTGGCTATGAAACCATTCATTCTATAATAAAGAAATTAATATTTAAATTTTAAATACAGTAGAAAAATATAGTAATTGTAAAAGGTCAACATAAAATAGGTATGCATGCATACATGAACTAGAGTAAATTGTATAAATGGTCCTGTGATATCACACAAGTTATGGATTAAAACCATCAAACAAAGTAAGTACATAAATGGTTCCTAAAAACGAAATCCTGTAATAGTTCTGTGACATCCGTGATAGTCAAATAAATATTTAATGCGAGAACATGCCTATAATTATTTAATTGAGAAAATGATGTCTTATACTGGATTTCGAGAAATAAGTATCTAAAAGATAAACTTGGTAATTGTGATTAATAATTGTGATAATGATCAGCATACATGAGAGAATATATAGACTAAATATTTACACATTACATCCTCCTAATATAATGTAATGTCTAACAGACTAATATTCCCCCGCAAGCTAGAGTCGGGAAGCGACTTGTAGCTTGGACCGTAGACTTTCGAATCGTTTGGAACATAGAGGTTTAGTAAATATGTCAGCGATCTGATCATTAGTGGAGATGAACTGAACGAGGAGTTTCTTGGCAGCCACTTTTTCTCTGACAAAATGAAAGTCCACCTCGACGTGCTTCGTACGGGCATGAAAGTCAGGATTAGCGGACAGGTAAATGGCTCCTATATAGTCACACCATAAAACCGGAGTTGTAGCCATGGGAATTTGAAGTTCTCGTAAGAGGGCCTGAAGCCAGGTGATCTCAGCGACTGTATCGGCTAAGGCTTTGTACTCGGATTCAGTAGATGATCGAGAGACAGTCCTTTGTTTCCTGGAAGACCATGAAATTAGGTTTGAACCAAGGTAGATGGCGTATCCCCCGGTGGATCGGCGGTCATCTGGGCAACCAGCCCAAGTGGCATCCGAGAAGGCAGTCATGGAAGGAGAATGAGCACACGGGTATGCATGTAATGTCGAGCCAGGGTCATGCTTAAGTAGAAGACCATGATCATCAGTACCCCGTAAGTATCTGAGAATGCGTTTGACAGCCGACCAATGATTTTGCGTAGGGGAGTGCATGAATTGGCAGACCTTGTTGACGGCATAAGAGATATCCAGTCGAGACAAAGTAGCATGCTGTAAGGCACCAACCACTTGGCGATATCGGACCGGATTATCAAAAAGGGGGTTGTCGTCAATAGCTAAGTTGGCAATTGTAGTTAACGGTGTGTCAACAGGCTTGGATTGGGAGAGACCAGCTTTCTGAAGAATCTCATGAATGTATTTCTTCTGAGATAAGAAGAGATCTGGACCACGAGTAGCAACTTCAATACCCAGAAAATATGAGAGAGGACCCAGATCCTGAATGGCAAAAGTATGACTCAAGCGTTTGACGATCTGCTCAATAGCTAATGTGTCGTTACCTGTCAAAATAATATCATCAACATAAACGAGCATGTATAACAAAGTTCCCTTGTAGGAGTAGATGAAAAGAGAAGGATCCGTCTTTGACCCTTTGAAACCAAGAGAGAGTAGAGCCCGAGAAAGCCGAAGAAACCAAGCACGGGGGGCTTGCTTGAGTCCATACAAAGACTTGTGGAGTAGACAGACGTGACCTGGTTTAGCCGGATCAGTAAAGCTAGGAGGTTGGCGTAAGTAAACAGTCTCAGTTAGGTCACCATGTAAAAAGGCATTCGGAATATCCAATTGGCGAAGTGGCCACTGTTGGGACACTGCACGCGAGAGAACTGTACGGACAGTTGTAAATTTGACGACCGGGCTAAAAGTCTCATGATAATCAAGTCCTGCCTGCTGATGAAAACCCTTGGCTACTAGCCGAGCCTTGTAACGTTTAATAGCACTTGTCTGATCCATGTTTATTTTATAAACCCACTTACAATCAATCACATTTGCCTTAGGCACCGGTGGAACAAGAGACCAGGTCCCATTACATAACAAAGCAGCATATTCCTCAGCCATGGCCTTCTGCCAGTGAGGGTCTCTGTTGGCAACGGAAAAGGTGGAGGGTTCTATTTCGAGAGGAAGAGAGGTGTGATAGGCTGAGGGGTTATAGGGGACACGTGGTTTGGGGTTAGGCCGTAGAGTGGGGGGACGGGTACGAGGAGGTGGCACACTAGATTGAGGTGGGACCGAAGGAGATGAGGAGGTTGTATCAGGAGGTGTTTGAGTAGGAGTAGGAGTGGGTTTAGGACGTCTGGTGTATGTGATAATAGGTTCAGGAGGTTGTGCGGATGGGGTGGGCAGCGGAGAAGTGGAGGTAGGTGGTGGTGTAGGAGGTGTAGGGGGATCGGATGGAGACAAGGTAGAAGGATAGCTAGATACATACGGGTCCGGAGAAGGAGAGGGTGTGGATGGTGGTGGTGAAGGTAGTTTGAATGGAAAGCATTGTTCGTTGAAACGAACATGATGGGCGATATAGAGGCGATCAGTTGTAGGATCAAAGCATTTCATAGCCGTGACGAGAGGGACTATACCCGAGAAAGATACAGGATGTGGAACGAAAATCCATCTTGTGAGTATTGTAGGGACGAAGATGAGGAAAACATTGAGAACCAAAGACACGAAGAAAGGAGAAATCCGGTTTGCGGTGAAAGAGATATTCGAAAGGAGATGTATTGGAGGAGGTGCGAGATGGCATACGGTTGATAAGGTACACCGCAGTATCGAAAGCAAAATGCCAGAATTTGAACGGGACACCCGAGTGTGAGAGAAGGGTGAGACCGGTTTCCACCACATGTCGGTGGCGTCTTTCAACTAGACCATTTTGCTCACTAGTATGGGGACAGGAGCGACGATGTAAAATCCCAAGAGAGGTGAAAAAGGTTGACAAGTTACGGAATTCCCCCCCCCCCCCCCCCCAGTCTGTTTGGACGGACTTTAGTTTGGTACCAAATTGTCGTTCAACAACAGTCAAGAATTGTTTGAAAACATCATAGACATCAGATTTGCGTTTTAAGGGAAAAATTCACATGTACCAAGAAAAGGCATCAACACATAATAAAAAATAAGTACGACCATCAAATGAAGTAATTGGTGCAGGACCCCAAACATCACAAATTAATAAATCCAAGATATTATAACTTTTGAAATCAGAAGATAACAAATGCAGTTTCGATGATTTCCCTATGTGACAATCACTACAAAAGAAATTTGAACTTTTATTGAAAACGAAAAGACTATAACTAGATAACATGTGATGTAGAAGTTGCGAGTGTGGATGACCAAGTCGTTGATGCCACGTGTCAGCAGAAGCACGATATGCGGTGAAGGCGACATTTGGAACACGCTGAAGAGAAGGTAGGTGAATGGAGTAGAGACCATGGTCACTTGGACCCGTGAGGAGGGTGTTGCGTGTAGACGTATCCTTCACAGCAAA
Organism: Centrapalus pauciflorus; assembly: GCA_020465985.1. Taxonomy (NCBI): domain Eukaryota; kingdom Viridiplantae; phylum Streptophyta; class Magnoliopsida; order Asterales; family Asteraceae; genus Centrapalus; species Centrapalus pauciflorus. Next base: position 51,055 of record JAANYP010003357.1, on the reverse strand, counting down.
GAAAGAAGCATGAATTTCAAAGAAAACATTATTATCTTGACAAAATTGTTGAACAGAAAGAAGATTACGTTTTATTTTAGGAACATGAAGAATATTGGAAAGTGAGAAGGTTTTAGAAGGTGAGTAGAAACGAGAGGTGTCAATATGTAGAATAGGTAAACCCTTACCGTTACCAACATGAAGAGAATCCCCACCATTATAAGGCTCATGGTGATCAAGGCTGGAGATGTCGTGTGCAACATGACTATTGGAGCCAGTATCAGGAAGCCAATAGTTAGAGAGCTGTGAGCGAGTGTCCGTGAAGTTGGTAAAATTGGTCGTAGGTTGTGGATGTCGCGGCCGGATAGTGGCAGGATCACGATTAGGGCACTGCGAGGGAATATGCCCAATGCGAGGGAATATGCCTAATGCCGGATAGTGGCAGGATCACCAATATTAGCAAGGGCATCAGCATAGTCTTTTGCCCTTGTGAGATAATCAGAGGTGGTTTCATCACTCTTCATGGCGATCTTGAGAAGCTGATTTTTGAGAGTATATTCTCTAGAGGACGTGTGCGGAGCATAGACACGTTCAAGAGAGAGCCAAAGTTCACGGGATGTAGAGCCTTGCACATGGTGAAACGATGATTCAGAGTTGGTGGAGATGAGAAGCATCCGAACATAAGCATCATTAGAGATCTAAGCATGGTACTGTGGGTTTGGTTGGGTTGTGGTTTTGTCATCAATGGTTGGGGCTGGACACAAAATAGTGCCATCAATGTAACCAATCAGGTTGTTGGTGATAAGAAAAGGCTGAAGCATAGACTTCCAAAAACCATAATTAGTGGGAGATAGGGTAAAAGCAAACTTATGAGAATTGTGAGATGTTTTCTCTGCTGGAGTGAAAGCGATTATAGAGGCCATTGAAGCTGTTGATCGGTGCAGAAGCAAGGCTGTTGATTGGCGCAGAAGCAGGGGCTGCAGAGGGCGGCGCAGAAGCAGGGGCTGCACTAATCAGCAGAAAAGCAGGGAGGCGGCTGTGGGAACTGATGGGCGCTGAAGCAGAAAAAAGAGGGTGGTTCTGTTGCTGGTCGGCGCCTGTGATGGCCGGAGGTAGAGGTCTGGGGCTGGGCGGCACACTGTGATGGCCGTAATTAGGGTGCTGGGCGGTCACTATGGTGGCCGGAAATAGGGTTGTGGGCGGCTCCTGTGGTGGCCGGGAGGTAGGGTTTAGGGTTTGACGGCTGTTAGTGTGACAGCCTATAATATCTAGGGTTAGTGGCTCTGATACCAAGATAAACTTGGTAATTGTGATTAATAATTGTGATAATGATCAGCATACATGAGAGAATATATAGACTAAATATTTACACATTACATCCTCCTAATATAAGGTAATGTCTAACTGACTAATACTAAAATATAAATTTCTCGTGGAAATGATATTTTAGCAAATTAGTTATCTAAGCTAAAATGTAGACGAAACGGATAAAAATAAAAATAAAAACAAAGTAGCTATAATACTAATATGTCATGTTAGGAGTTATCAAACAGAAATTGTGTGTGTGTTTTACCTTTCCAGTTTCATGTAACTCTCCTCTTTTACTTTAATCTAAGATCATTGACTACACCAAAATTAGAACTACAATTTTCTTTATAATTTCTGCATCTAATAAATCACTAACAAAACTAAACTTAAAGAATTAATACAAGTCTTGAAGCATTAAGCTTGGTGATCTTCTTCCTCCATCGTTCTCTTGTTCTTGAGGTAAAGTTCAAAATGTCTTGAAGCATGAAGAACTTCAAATGCTAGCACTTGTTCATATAAAAAGCCCCAAAAACAAACTCAACAAGTTCAAAATGTCAGACAAAACTTCAAAAATCACAACATCTGTTTCCAGTACTAAATCTTTACAGAAAATGACTACAATAAAACTAACAGGATCATGATTCTCACTTTAATACTAAATCCCTCAACGAAATACGTTTCCAATCCATATCTTTTTTAAAAAAAAGATTATACAATGAACCCTAGTTGGACAAAACCCCAAATTAAAAGACATATAGATAGAAAAAATCGACGAGATAGATGTATGCCTCCAAAAATTTTAATCTAACAAAATTTTAACAAGATCCATGTAGTTTGCCTCCAAAAATTGACGAGATAGAGTGAGATAGATAGATAGATCGATAGAGAGAGAGAGAGAGAGAGAGAGAGAGAGAGAGAGAGAGAGAGAGAGAGAAATAGAGAGAGAGAGAGTGTGTGTGTGTGTGTCAGATCGAGAGAGATGGAGAGTACGTTGCAGGATCACAGCTTGAGGAAGAAGAATATCGACGGTGATGGTTTTGGGGAGATGAGACAAAAACGAATATGTATTGTTTGGGGAAAAAGAGTTGGCTTTTTTGGTGGGAGTGGGGGATCTCAACTAAATGAGATAAATAAGGGATTCCTTTTTGTATTGCTGTCAATGAAATAAATATATCATTATTACCCTTGTATCACCAAACACTAGTCAATTTAAGAATATACATATAATTCAAATTTGTCTCATTAAATATAGGCAAACATGGTGGGACTCCAGGATTCCACTCTAAGTTAGGACTCCATGGATCTTAAATCTATATATATATATATATATATATATATATATATATATATATATATATATATATATATATATATATATATATATATATATATATACACACACACACACAAGTTATTCGTTGTGAACATTGTGAACAAATAAAAAATACATATAAGCATTCATATATATCAACAAATGTTTGTAGCATGATTCATATGATTCAAAAGGTTCATAGAAGTGTCTATAACAAGATTCAGAACATTCAAAAGGTTCATATTAGTTTTTACGAAAAGATGCATAGGATTCAACAAGATTCATAAGATTCGACAAATTCATAGGATTCAATAAAATCCATAGGATTTAATAAGATTAATAGGTTAATAGAAGGGTTCAGTAGTATTTTCAACAAGATTCATAAGATTCAAAGCTATTTTATGGTTGTTCACAATGTTCACAACGAATAAAGTGTTCACAAAAGATATTTAGTCTATATATATATATATATATATATATATATATATATATATATATATATATATATATATATATATATATATATATATATATATATATATATAGAATATGGTTCGTGTGAGTACCTAAAAAATGCAGAGTACCGTGAGTACCTGTGAACACACGGGTTTCAGATGTGAACTTGCTCCGAAAAAAAGTTTTTTTTTTGAATTTTTTTTCATATTCATTTAGATACAAATAATATAAGACTATACGTAAAAAAAATTATATACATTTACACTTTCTATCATCTTAAAAGTCATGTGAACGTGAAAAAATTCATGTGAACATGCTTAGTTGTGAACACACGTTCACAACAGCACACTTCATGTGAACACACACGTTTCACATAGTCCTAGTGTGTGTTTAGGTGTGATTTTTTGCAAGTAGTCTTGTATTATTAATTTAAACATGATTATGAAAATTTTTTTTTAAAAAAATGATTTTAAGCGAGGTAACTAGTGATACTCATTTGAACCCAAATCTATATATATATATATATATATATATATGGAAGGGTTCTATTGAGAACCATAAATATTGTGAGAACTTAAAAACCTTTTATGGCCTTTGGATTAATAGAATCAATGGTTGATATATTGGATGACAATTTTGTAATTATTTATAACTTTGATAGTGGGGAATCTTGAAAAGGTGTGAAAAATATATTTTTGAAAGAAAAAAAATCTGTTTTTTCTACTTTCTCTCTCTTACTTTTTTTCATTTTCATTTTATTTTTCTTTCAAGAGAAATGATTTTACAGTAAAAAAAATGATTTTTTATGAGAAAAAATATTTTTTCTATATAGAAAATTATTTAATTGCTAAAAAATTAACGTATTCTATATAGAAATATTATGTGTCTATATAGAAAGTTATATAATTCTATATCTTTTTATGTAGATTAACATTATTATTCATAATCTATGTAGAATGTTATGTTTCCTGTATTATACACTACTACATTTTGAAGCTAAGGCAACACTTTTGATGCAACACATTTAAAAACTGTTGCTTTTTTATTTAAGTTCGCTCTAAAGCAACAAGTAGACAAAAAGTGTTGCATATAATGATTTAATGTAACACTTTTTTTAAAGTGTTGCCATTTTTACTAAAAAAAATGCAACAATTTTCTAAAGTGTTGCAATTTTTACTAAAAATTGCAACATTTGTTAAAAGTGTTGCATATTTCAATAAAAAATGCAACACATTTTTAGAGTGTTGCATTTATAATGAAAAAAATGCAACACATTTTCTAAAAAGTAAAACTAAAACAAGGTATTAAAATTAAAAATAATACCTAACCTTTTGTAACGCAAATTGTAACAAAAAATTTCAATCTTTGATTTATTTTTCTAATAATTAAAGTCTATTTTCTAAAGTAATAATATATATTTGCAATTATCTATCTATTCTATTATATGAGTAACTAGATGCCACATGACATCTAGATAGAACGCCAATTGGCTTAACATGGGATTGCCACATGTACCTAACAATTTTCTATTTAATTCCTTAAATTCCACAAAATCACAACAAACAATAAACAAAAACTTTTTTGATTAATAATTATAATAATAACTATAATACTAATAATAAACTTAAAAAGCTATTAATAGATAGTTTTTTTGTTTAAATGATTTATACATACACAAATTATAATAAGATATATTAAATATCATTAGTATTAAAAGTTTGGATATTAGTTTTTAGTTTTAAGTTTATATAGTTAATAAACTAGTATATATTAAAATTGAAAGAAAAAATCTGGTTTTAATTATCTGTTGAGGTTTTTTTTTCGGCTTTTCTTTTCTGCATACTTCTTGGGCTTAAATCCTTCAATAAAAAAAGTGTGCTTTTTTCCTTTTCTCTTTGAACCGATAATCTCCTAATCGGTACTACCCTCTGATGGATACTTCTTTTGAATCGATGTAACCCTTTGTATGAATCGGTATACTTATCTTTTGTGAACCGTTGCTACTTTCACTCCTCAATCGCTGCCTTGTATGAAACGATGTAATCTTGAAAACCCTAATCGACGTCTTCTACATCTGAGATGTTGCCTACGGTTTCTGTAAATCAATTACTGATTCGATCTTATGATGATTGATGTTCTAGAATTCTTAATCGCTGCCTCTATGTGATGGTGACAAATAGTGGTTTTGGCGGTGGCGATTCGATGGTTTCTGGTGGTGGTAGTGACGGTTCTGGTTTTGGATGACCGTGGGTTTTCTACGGTTGTGGATTCTTCAAAATCAGGTCTTAACTTTCTGATTTTGGCTTCCATTTCTTTCGGTATGAGTCTTATATGTACTGGTATATCCCGTTTGTCTGATTTCTACGGTTTGCTATATCCATTGCTGTTTTTTTACTACTGTCTGATTTTTCCTGATTTTTTTACTACTGTGAAAATTTTGGCTGATTTTGGCTTTTATATCCCGTTTGTCTGATTTTTTTACTACTTTGATGAGCCTTTTTGATGGATATGTTATGAAATGATATTATTTTTGTTAAATTGAATTGTAAGTAGTAAAACTATCACAAAGCAATAAATATTTGTATATGCATTAAATTTAAAAAATAATGAATGTGTTTATTTTGTCTAGAAAATATTGCATTAATGTAATTTAAATCAATAATAAAGTGTTGCAATAGATTGATAATGGTGTTGCATTTACATAATGACAACATTTGATAAGTGTTGCATTTGATAAGTGTTGCATTTGATAAGTAAAGTGTTGCTATAAGTTGGTAACAATAAATTAAATGTATTGCTTTAGAGTATAAAAAGTGTTGCATTTGAAAGTGTTGCGTTTATAAAATAATGGCAACACATTAAAAAGTGTTGCTTTAGAATATAAAAAGTGTTGCATTTAAAAAGTGTTGCATTTATAAAATAATGGCAACACTTTCGAAAAGTGTTGCATTATCTAGCAAAAGTGTCGCTCTAGACCTAAGGCGACGTTGTCTAAGGTGGCACTACATAAAGTGTCGCGCTAGGCCTATAGCAACACTTTTAAGGCCTAACACAACACTTTTCCCATGTTGCTTTAGGTTCATTTTGTTGTAGTGATATTCTATGTAGATTATCATGTAATCTACGTAGAATGTCGTGTAAAATGTAAAGTATCATATATTCTACATAGATTACATGATAATTAATATAGAATATATGTGACATTACTATTCATAATCTATGTCATTTGTTACGTTTCTTGTATTATATTCTATGTCAAGTATCATATATTGTACGTAGATTACATGATAATCTATATAAATTATATATATTATCATGTAATCTAAGTATATTCTACATATATTCTATTTAGATTATCATGTAATCTACGTATATTCTAGGTAGATTATCATGTAATCTACGTAGAATGTCGTGTAGAATGTCAAGTTTTATATATTCTACGTAGAGTACATGATAATCTATATAAATTATATGTAACATTACGTAGATTATCATGTAACATTACGTAGATTATCATGTAATCTACGTAGATTATCATAGAATCTATGTAGAATGTCGTGTAGAATGTCAAGTATCATATATTCTACGTAGATTACATGATAATCTATATAGATTATGAGTGATTTTTACAAGTATTCTTATATTATATTCTATATAGATTATCATGTAATCTACGTAGATAATCTACGTATAATGTCAAGTATCATATATTCTATATAGATTACATGATAATCTATATAGATTATATGATAATCTACATAGATCATCATGTAATCTATATAGATTATATACATAGATTATCATGTAATCTACGTATATTCTAGGTAGATTATCTTGTAATCTACGTATATTCTATGTAGATTATCATGTAATCTACGTAGAATGTCAAATATCATATATTCTACGTAGATTACATGATAATCTATATAGATTATATGTAACATTACTATTAATAATCTATGTAGAATGTTATGTTTCTTGTATTATATTCTATGTAGATTATCATTAATCTACGTAGATTATCATAGAATTTACGTAGAATGTCGTGTAGATAGTCAAGTATCATATACTCTACGTAGATTACATGATAATCTATATAGATTATCTGTGATTTTTTACAAGTAGTCTTGTATTATATTCTATGTAGATTATCATGTAATCTACGTAGAATGTCGCGTAAAATGTCAAGTATAATATATTCTACGTAGATTACATGATAATCTATATATATTATATGATAATCTACATAGATTATCATGTAATCAATATAGATTATTTACATAGATTATCATGTAATCTATGTATATTCTTTGTAGATTATCATGTAATCTACGTATATTCTATGTAGATTATCATAGAATCCACGTAGAATGTCGTGTAAAATGTCAAGTATCATACATTCTACGTATATTATATGATAATCTATATAGATTATGTGTGATTTTTTAAAAGTAGTATTGTATTTTATTTTATGTAGACTATCATGTAATCTACGAAGAATGTCGTGTAAAATGTCAAGTATCATATATTCTACGTAGATTACATGATACTCTAGATAGATTAGATGATAATCTACAAAGACTATCATGTAATTTATGTAGATTATATACATAGATTATCATGTAATCTACGTATATTCTATGTAGATTATTATGTAATCTACGTAGAATATATTATACGTATATTCTACGTAGATTATCATGTAATGTACGTCATGTTTTCGTGTAGAATGTGGAGTATCATATATTTTACATAGATTACATGATAATCTATATAGATTATATGATAATTTACCTAGATTACATGATAATCTATATAGACTATAGATGCTAATCTACGTAGATTATCATGTAATCTATGTACATTATCATAGAATCTACGTAGAAATATAACATTTTACATAGATTATGAATAGTAATGTTAATCTGAAACACCCATACAACTAATACGAGTATTTCGATACCATTATACATTAATTTATACAGAGTACTTGCGGAAATACGGTCAAATTAAAACTTTTAATACTTTAATAATCTTCAACGTGATTCCAAACACTTTGCATATAACACAACAGAGTGCCAATAATCACGGAGTAGCGTAATTGAGGTCACAATGTTAAATCATCAATTTGATTACAAACGAATTAATAATCATTAACTAATTCGCGTAAGTCCAAAATGGAAGTCTGCTACTCCCACCCCAATCATCAACAAAATATGGAGCTCTTAACCATGCTCCGATTAGTGTCTATCAGTTTGGGCTAGCCGGGCCTTTATCCTTATCAGTTCATGAAAAGAAATATCAACTAATGGGTAAACAACAAAGTTGTTTAATGAGTGTCTAGATTAAAGTACCATGTGATATATGAATGATGACATGCAATGCCATGAATTTAACTAACAATCTCAGGAGGCCAACTAATGGCTAATAAGCTACCACATTGCGGTTACCACACACAGGCTTACCGTACAATGAGTTTACAATCAACTGCTCGATTACCACAGACCACAAGCTTATCGATATGCAGTTTACAGTGATGCCATATGATTACCATAGACCACATGCTTATCGTTTTACAAGCAATAATGGTTACCACACACAGGCTTACCATTATGATTCCGCTAGGTTACCGCACTCAGGCTTTCCGTCTCAGCGGAGAGGTCAAATGAATGATCAACAACTTATCAACCGAATGATAATATCACAACAATAATGAATGTGATGGCAAAGCATGTAAATGACAATGAACCCTTTCTCTAACAATTCTTCCAATTACGCCATCATTTCCTTCATTTCCGAAGGTGCTAAACGATACGGGGCACGCGCAATTGGTGCAGCTCCCGGCATCAATTCAATCCGAAACTCTACAGATCGGTCCGGTGGCAATCCCGGTAAGTCATCAGGAAACACATCGGGATATTCATTAACTAGTGGCACATCCTTGAGGTTTTTCCCTTTCTTATTGGCATTCAAGACACAAGCCAAGTAACATTTGCAACCTTTACTTAGATTTTTCTGAGCCTTAGCCACCGAAATAACCGTGACTTCCCTTTTACGTCTATCCCCATACAGAAATATTTCTTCGCCTTCCGGCATGAACAAACGAACAATTCTTTTAGCACAAGCAATAGTGGCAAGATTATTGGCCAACCAATCCATGCCAACTATATATCAAATTCTTTAGTGTCTATGGGGACAAGGTCGATATCAAAATTGTATCCATCTAAGGTCAGCACACAGTCATAATATATTTGGGTGGCACAGACTGATTTCCCGCTTGCCACATCAACAGATAGAGGGAAAGGCATCAAAGAAGGTACAACATCTAACTTTCGTGCAAATGCTTTAGAAATAAAAGACACACTTGCACCGGAATCAAACAATACTACAGCAGGTAAAGAATTCAGGAGAAAAGTACCGGTTACGACATCCGACACATCTTGCGCCTCGGCAGCAGTAATCTAGTAGACTCTGGCTTGAGGCTTAGGCGAATTCCCCTTTGATTGGGAGGAACCACCAACATAACTAGGCTTTGCAACTGAGCCTTTACTTTCAGACGCCGCTGACTTCTTTTTCGGGCAATTCCAAGCGAGGTGACCCACCTGGCCACATTCATAGCACACATCACTACGTTTGGGACACGCAGGACGTATGTGACCCTCTTCTCCACATCCATGGCAAACAATAGGGGACAAACATTCCCCACGATGAAGCTTTCCGCAACGGTTACACGTATGCACAGAATTGGAAAACTGAGATTTGGACTGAGAGTTGTGGGAATTGGCAGGTTTCTTCGAATGCCTGGAAGATTGGGAACGTGAACGAGAGTCCACGTTCTTTGAGAAAGTTTGTTGGGGTTGTTTAAATGTCCCCGGCGAAGACTCAACCTTCGCTTTCTTCGTTCCAGATGTTTCTTGCTCCCTACGGAACAATTCATACTCTCGGAGTCGCGCATACTTCACAGCTTTCTCAAAAGATTCGACTGCGCGAACCCTCACCATCTCGCGGATCTCACTCCGCAGTCCCTCGACAAAATAATCAGTCTTTTGCTTTTCATCATCAATTACTGACCCTACAAACATCGCTTTCGAGTTGAACTCGATAAGATAATCATCCACTGATAAGCTTCCTTGCTGAAACGTAAGGAAGTCTCTTTTAATTTTCGGCACTGCCACCACCGGACAGAAATGCTTGTCGAATCGAGTCATAAATTCTTCCCACGTCATTTTCGCCACCACGTCAAAACCCAAAATCTCAACTTCAGAGTCCCACCAAGTTAAAGCAGGACCAACGAATTGTACAGCTGCGTACTGCACCTTTTTGTCATCGCTGACATCAGTGACTCAGAATAATTTCTCAATTGCCTTGATCCAGTCCAAGGCCTCCACAGTAGTTGCCCGTCCATTGAACGGTGGAGGACGACAACCAATGAAACTTTTATACAACATTCCCCTTTTTGACTTGGAGGGGTCGTGCTTTCGTTCTTTATCCTTCTTAGGCCTTTCAGCCCCGCTTCCACTTCCAACAACTTCAGTATTGTTGTTACTTGCTTGTTGATCTTCAGCATTATTTTTCTTTCCCTGCACATTCTGGGAAGCAAGTAACTGCGCCATTAACTCATTCTGCTGGCGATTTTGCTCCAGCATCTGAGCCATCATTTGCATCATTTGGTCCTCTCTAGACCCTCCGCCAGTGCGAAAACTGAATTCACTTTCATATTCCTGAGACTGATCCCTATCTCCCCCAACATTGGAATGTTCTACCTCCTGGTGTAGAACGCGATTTGACTGATTATCCGACAATGTCTGCAACAAACAGTTACAGGTCGGTTCAACACTTCTTTCACACCTAAGTGTGCACATGACATTTATATGTATATATATAATTATGCTTAAATCAAGTTATAATCTTAAAAGTCTACCCAATATTATACCATCCTAGGCCAAAGGTCAATTGTAATTGTTATAATATTTTCGCCTAGGTGGGTCAATACCAGCATCTGAAACCGTGCTCAGAGTAGAGTATCGTCGACTATACTCTATCTATGAGCTCCAGCTCTGATACCAAATTGAAACACCCATACAACTAATACGAGTATTTCGATACCATTATACATTAATTTATACAGAGTACTTGCGGAAATACGGTCAAATTAAAACTTTTAATACTTTAATAATCTTCAACGTGATTCCAAACACTTTGCATATAACACAACAGAGTGTCGGAATTCATGGAGTAGCGTAAATGGGGTCACAATGTTAAATCATCAATTTGATTACAAACGAATTAATAATCATTAACTAATTCGCGTAAGTCCAAAATGGAAGTCTGCTACTCCCACCCCAATCATCAACAAAATATGGAGCTCCTAACCATGCTCCGATTAGTGTCTATCAGTTTGTGCCAGCCGGGCCTTTGCCCTTATCAGTTCCTGAGAAGAAATATCAACTAACGGGTAAACAACATAGTTGTTTAATGAGTTTCTAGATTAAAGTACCATGCGATATATGAATGATGTCATGCAATGCCATGAATTTAACTAACAATCTCAGGAGGCCAACTAGTGGCTAATAAGCTACCACATTGCGGTTACCACACACAGGCTTACCGTACAATGAGTTTACAATCTACTGCTCGATTACCACAGACCACAAGCTTATCGATATGCAGTTTACAGTGATGTCATACGATTACCACAGACCACATGCTTATCGTTTTACAGGCAATAATGGTTACCACACACAGGCTTACCATTATGATTCCGCTAGGTTACCGCACTCAGGCTTACCGTCTCAGCGGAGAGGTCAAATGAATGATCAACAACTTATCAACCGAATGATAATATGACAACAATAATGTATGTGTTGGCAAAGCATGTAAATGACAAGAATGATACAAAAGCAATAACATACAATTCATGATATGCATATAAATATATTAATGCTAGAACTCACAGTGGTGTACAACAAGCTCTCGGCCTCTGTATTGAGTTATAATCGTCAAAGTATGAGCAATAGTCTCCAAGTGACTTAACCCGTCAAACCCCTACAGATAGGTTCATCTTATAATATTTATAAGTCTCACAGCTTATAATTTCTTAACTTTGATCCGGATACATTAGTCGTAAGACTTAACTAATTTCGGCATTAAACTGTGAAGACCTTCCCTTACGGGGCAGTCCTCAGAGTCTAGGTCCCACATCATGCAATACGATATCAACCATACTAAGATAGGGTAATTAAATTGCGGAAAAATAAAATTACATGTACATTACAGATTAGGATTTAAGTTTACATATTTCAAAATAAAGTTATAAAAGGGTAACATCTATCTAATCATAATATCATACATCACATCAAGTCTACCCAGAACCACCACATTTGCTGTCTTCCAATCAGTACCAGAAAGTTTGTTGAGTAGTGGTCTAAGAAAGCTTCAAAACTTGGATCTTGAATGACCTAAGTACTAGGTCCTGCAGGTGATTTTCCTTTGGCTTTTCCTGTAAAATATTAATGCAACATCTGTAAGCAAAGCTTAGTGAGTTTATAGATTTTCAATATTAACATGCGTGTCAAGCGGAGTCATTAGTCTTAGCGTGATATGTCTTGGCTGCCGCTACAGCCCTCATGATTGAGATATAGAATCATAGAATCGGATGATGTTCAGGCCATACTCACGCTTAAATCGTGGGGATCAGCCACATACTGGGCTAGCTACCAGTAAGTCAATATGGTGGAACATCAGAGGTCATTACCAAGTTCATAAGAACTGGTGAAATAGCCGGGTCTAGAACAATAGACCATATGGGCTAGTCAAGCTGAATCAATCTATCAAATGTCTGATCAATGATGGAAGCATATGTCTTAGAAGTCATGATAGCAATGAATCATAAATCAAAGTCTGAAGCAATATTAAATGCAATATGAAAAGATAATCAAATAGCTATCATGATCCACTGGGCAACACCCATCCATGGTGTGCACAGGTCTCATTCCAGCTGATAAATGAATGTCAATAAATCTAACAGCAGCAATATATCTCAACCGGATCTTATGCATGTTCAATCTGAATATCTATAACTCACTGATCTGGTCTTTGTCAAACAGATATAAAAATCTGCCACCTGAGTTATCTCAGGATTTTATCCTGTCAATTCTGTTCTCTGTAAATCAAATCTCTGACCCTGCTTTTAAGTCTATAAGTCTTTAATCTTTGTTCAGAAAATACTGAACCTGTTCAAAATCATTCATGATAATATCATGTCAATTTCATCATGTTTATCATCATTTTAGTCTTTAATTTCTTGAAGTTTATCTGATTCTGATAAATAATAAATCATTGAGCATTTTATCAGTTTTTCCTCGTTTCTTTGGAATTCCCAAAAGATCTTTATAATTACATTTGTAATTCATCTTACTTTATTGATCTTTTAAGATTTTAACAAAAGATTTATTAATTTTAATCTTTATAAATCATAATTTTGTTTGATATTCATCTTATAAAAATACTCACTATTTATATGTATAATTCAAATTCGGTACACACATGTGTATATATATATGTATGTATATATATATATATATATATATATATATATATATATATATATATATATATATATATATATATATATATATATATATATATATATATATATATATATATATATATATATATATATATATATGATCATAATCACACACACCTGTACATGTATTCATGCATATAAAAAGTTTCAGGAGTTTTTGTGTGGGTTTCGGTACTCTACCGAAACCTTAGAGGTTTCGGTATGAATTTCAGTATTCCAAAGGTTTCAGTAAATAACAAAGGTTTCGGGAACTTGTGATGAGTTTCAGTATATTACCGAAACCTTAAGAGTTTCTGTAATTTTTCATAGTTTCGGTATTCTTTATCTTCATAAATGGTCTCGGTAGTTGTTTATTTTTATGGGAAAGGTTTCGGTACATTCTTAGTTTCGGTAGGTATACCGAAACCTTTTAAGGTTTCGGTATCTTCCTCAAGTTTCGGTACCCCCCTTGTGAGTTTCAGTAATCATGCATAACACACTCAACACTCACACCTATTGTTTCGGTAGTGTGGTAGTACCGAAACCTTAAGGTTTCGGTACCCACAACTTTGGGTTTCGGTACTTGCAAAAACACACACAGATCATTTTTTTGTCAAGAACAAAATTCCGATTCCATCACATTTTGAATGATCAAAACTAAAATCTTTGTTTCTTTTAACATCTATTAACTTAATTTATCAAATTCTACTAAAATTTCTTACATGCAACCACATTTTTCACATATAAAATTCTTGGTTTCGGTTATATACAAAACCGAACCAAACTTCATAATTTCAACATTTTTAAGAAATTGTTACCTCTAAATCTTGCTATTTGATGATGATTGTTGCTTCTTGTAACCTTCAATTGTATTGATTCTTCAATTTCTTGCAATTTATGACAAATTTCTTGTGGGTTTGATTGAAAAACCGTATGTATAGAGAGAGAGTAGAAAGAGAAGTGAATTTCCTTAATGTGTGATTAAATGACATTAAATTGGGGTTTTTATATATCATTTAGTCATAATTTGCAACTTAACCCACTAAACTTTTGTATTTTACATATCTTTTAAATTTAATCATCTTTAATTATCTATAACATATATAATTTAATTAAATAATCTTTGAACTTAATTAATTTACATAACTAGTAATGTAATTAAATTTACATTATTTGGATCAAAACAAAATAAAAGACTTAGATAAAAGCTAGGTTGTTACAGAATGGGCTCCACCACGCACAATCTTCGTCCTCGAAGTTAGCTATGTTCGAACAGACTGGGATATGTAGCTTTCATAACTTCTCTGGATTCCCAAGACTGATGCGAACCTTTGTGGTGTTTCCACTGGACGAGCACCATCTGCATTCCTTTGTTTCTAAGCTTCTTGGTCTTCGAGTCCAGAATACGTTCTGGCTCTTCAACCACTCTTAGCTTTTCATCAATCTGCAGGTTAACATGTGGTATCTGTACTTCTCTTTCGTCTGCTAAGCTCTTTCTCAGATGACTGACATGGAATACAGGATGTATTCCAGATAAGTCCGCTGGCAGTTCAAGACGATAAGATTGATTTCATATCTTTTCAATAATCTTGAACGGACCGATGAATCTTGGAGCTAGCTTGTTTCTTTTAATAAACCGCACCACATTCTTCATTGGAGATACTTTCAGCATCACCCAATCATTAACTGCAAAACTGATTGATCTGTGCCGGTTATCATAGTATGACTTCTGCCTGCTCTGAGCTTCGAGAATATTTCTTCTAACCAGCTGAATCTTTTCGTGAGTCAACTGTAGAAGGGCCGGACCCGCTATAGGCGATTCACCTGTTTCGCGCCAACAGGTGGGAGTTCTGCATTTTCGACCGTACAAAGCTTCAAAAGGAGCCATCTTGTTGAATGATAACTGTTATTATACGAGAATTCGACCAACGGCAAGTGGTCATCCCAGTTACCACCTAAATCAAGAATGCAGGCACGAAGCATATCTTCTAAAGTAAGGATAGTACGCTCACTCTGGCCATCTGCATTAGGATGATAAGCAGTACTCATAGAGATCCGAGTACCCATCCCGTCTTGTAGAGCTTGCAAGAATCTAGATGTGAAACGACTATCACGATCAGAAACAATAGATTTTGGCACACCGTGACGAGAAATAAATTCTGTGATGTACAACTGCGCCAATCTATCGAGAGAATAAGTTTCTTTCATCGGTATGAAATGTGCTGACTTTGTTAAACGGTCAACGACTACCCAGATGGAGTCGTGTTGTCTCTTGGTCTTAGGCAACTTCGTGATGAAATCCATAGTTATATGCTCCCACTTCCACTCAGGAACTGGTAGTGGTTGCATATCCCCAAAGGGTTTCTGGTGTTCTGCCTTAACCATCTGACAAATTCTGCAGCTTTCAACACATTTACCGATATCTTTCTTCATTCCTGGCCACCAATAGTCAGCTTTCAAATCGAAGTACATCTTTGAGCTGCCAGGATGAACAGATAATTTGGACTGATGGGCTTCAGACAGAAGAGTGCTGCGAATTGAACCATATTTAGGAACCCAGATTCGGTTTCCCTTGAGACAGTGAAGTCCCAAATGATTCTGAGTTAGAAATTGTAATTGCCCTTTAAGATTTTCAGAATCAATGTTCTCTTCTTTCAGCGCTTCAGTTTGAGCAACTCGGATATCTTCAATAAGATCAGAAGAGAATATAACTGGAGTTAGGGCATAACAGCACTTTTCAGGATAGACTTTCCTACTCAAAGCATCCGCGACAACGTTAGCTTTGCCGGGATGATATAGGATCTCGCAATCATAGTCCTTAATAAGCTCCAAGGACCGTCGTTGTTTCATATTTAGATCCTTTTGAGTAAAAAGATGTTTGAGACTCTTGTGATCGGTGTAGAGCTGACACCGAGTCCCATAAAGATAGTGACGCCAGATCTTCAGTGCAAAGGTAACGGCAGCCAACTCAAGATCATGAGTTGGTGCACTTTTCTCGTAATCTTTTAATTGCCTTGAAGCGTAAGCAATAACTTTCTCCCTTTGCATCAGAACACATCCTAAGCCAGTACCAGATGCATCACTATAGACAACGAAATCATCATTGCCTTCTGGTAGGGCTAGGATCGGCGCTTGAATAAGCTTCTGTTTCAGAGTTTCAAATGCCTCTTGCTGTTTATCAGCCCACACGAAAGGTGTATTCTTTCGTGTTAACATCGTAAGTGGCACAACAATCTTTGAGAAGTCCTTTATGAATCACCGATAGTAACCGGCCAATCCAAGGAAACTTCTTATTTCGGAGGCATTGCGAGGCGTTTGCCATTTTTGAACAGCCTCGACTTTAGACGGATCAACGGAAATCCCTTCGCCAGAAACAACATGGCCAAGGAATTGAATCTGTCTGAGCCAAAACTCGCATTTTGAAAACTTTGCGTAGAGTCTTTCTTTTCTTAATAACTCTAGCAATTGCCGCAGATGAATCAAATGATCAGCCTCCGTTTTGGAGTAAATCAGAATATCGTCTATGAATACGATAACTGACTTATCCAACATCGGTCTGCACACGCGATTCATGAGGTCCATGAACGCCGCTGGTGCATTTTTTAAGCCGAACGACATCACGAGAAATTCGTAATGACCGTATCTTGTACGGAAGGCTGTCTTTGGAACATCCTCATCTCTAACTTTCAACTGATGATACCCAGAACGGAGATCTATTTTCGAGAAGTAACTGGCTCCTTGTAGCTGATCAAACAGATCATCGATTCTGGGCAGAGGATACTTATTCTTTATGGTAACCTTGTTCAACTCGCGGTAGTCGATGCACATACGGAAGGTTCTGTCTTTCTTTTTAACAAATAGGACAGGTGCACCCAACGGAGAAGAACTCGGTCGGATAAACCCCTTCTCTAACAGCTCTTGCAGTTGCTTAGACATTTCTTGCATTTCTGCAGGTGCAAGTCTGTATGGAGCTTTTGCGATAAGCCGCACCAGGAACCAAGTCAATACTGAACTCGACTTGACGTTCCGGTGGCACTCCGGAAATGTCATCAGGAAAAACGTCTGGGAACTCACAGACAATAGGAATATCGGACAAAGATTTCTTTTCAGAGCTGGACTCAGATAGAGCATAACAAAGATAAGAGTCGTGACCTCTAGACAAGTATTTGTGAGCCTTTTCTATAGATATGAAACAATGTGCACCTTTCCTCTTCTCGCCCTTGATCTCCAATACTCGGCCGTCTGAAGACTTGATTCTGATGACTCGCCGGTTGCAGATAATTTTAGCCTCGTTGTTCATTAACCAATCCATGCCGATGATGACGTCAAATTCTTTCAACGGAATCGGGATAAGGTCGAGGTTGAATACGATGTTGTCAACAAGTAATGTGCAATTACGGTAAACAGAATCAGCCATAACAAAATTGTTACTGGCTGTCTCAATATCTAGTATCACGGGAAGCTTTGATGGAGACTTACATAATTGTCGTGCAAAAGAGGTTGATATGAAAGAACGACTTGCGCCAGAATCAAATAATACACGAGCCGGAATCGAGTTAAGCAGGAACATACCGGTAACTACGTCAGGTGTTTCTTTTGCTTCCTCGGCTGTGATTTGGAAAGCTCGAGTCCGTGCAGTCGGCGTTGCAGTAGAACTTTTCCCTGTAGAACCTCCTGCTGATGATTGAGACTGATAACGTTGCCCGCTTCGACACTGGTACATGAAGTGTCCTCTCTTACCACATTTCGCACATCCTCGTCCCTGCTGTGGACATTCCTCACTGCTGTGACCGATCATATTGCACGCAAAACAAGTTACGTCATCTGGATTACACAATCCCATGTGAGACTTTCTGCATCTCTTGCAGAATCGTGGCTCGTTTGTCAGTGAGTAGGCTTGCGCTTTCCGCTGTGAACTATACTGCTGAGATTGCTGGGACTGAGACTTATTGGGCTTAAAGAATCTGCCAAATCTTTGTTTCTTCGGAGGAGACGGATTCGTCGGGTTAGTTGTTGGGGCGTATAGCTGATCGCCGTACTCTAGATATCCTCTCTCAATCTGTCTTGCTGCTTCTACCATTTCCAGATAACTCTTATATTTGATAGCGCTCATCGGATGCCTGTATCTTGGATTAAGTCCTACACGAAATCTATTCATCTTTCTCTCCTCGGTAGCTACTTGGTATGAGGAGTAACCGCATAGTCGTGAAAACTCGTGTTCGTATTCGTCAACTGTCTTCGTTCCCTGAGTCAGCTGCATTAACTGTACCTCCATCTTATCTCGCTGATCGACTGGACAGTACTTTGCGTTAAACATGTCAAGAAATTGGTTCCATTCTAGAGTCTGAATTATTTCTTCGCCGTAGATACTTCTCTGAGTTTTCCACCAAGCACGGGCAGCTCCGACAAATAACGCGGACGCATAACTCACTTTCTTAGAGTCTAAGCAATCAGAAATCCGGAAGATTTCTTCAGTGTGGCTAATCCAATCCATCGCCTGAATCGGATTAACTGTTCCTTCAAAATTCAACGCACCGCTAGCTTTAAAATCTTTAAATTTGCAGCCTTTTGGCTGAGTAGTTTGGGTTTCTGGATTAGATTTATCAGAATCATATTCATTAGTCTGGACTTGCTTTTCTTTTCTCTTATTTTTCTTTTCTTCACGTCTTTTAGCTTCGGCCTCATCTCTGGCCTGAAACTGTTCTTGCATTATTTTGTTCTGTTGTTCTGAGTGTTGGGCTAGAAGTTGTTGCATCATTTCAAACATTTGTTGTGGGTTCATGTTGCTGGGAATATCACCTGATCCTGATCTTGACATCTTCTACTGAAAATTAAAATCAATTAACTATCAGTTTATAGACTTAGATCTATGTACCCTTTTTCCCATCCTAACAGTCTGTACATCCTATCTCAGTTCAAACCACCTAAATGATTGATACATATGTATTGCTTCAGTTTGAGACCAAGTATACTCACGTAATACTTGATTCACTCAAACTAGTGCTCTGATACCATCCTGTGAAGACCTTCCCTTACGGGGCAGTCCTCAGAGTCTAGGTCCCACATCATGCAATACGATATCAACCATACTAAGATAGGGTAATTAAATTGCGGAAAAATAAAATTACATGTACATTACAGATTAGGATTTAAGTTTACATATTTCAAAATAAAGTTATAAAAGGGTAATATCTAATCTAGTTATTACATCATAGAGTCATAATAAGTCTACCCAAAATCCACAACAATTGCTGTCTTCCAATCAGTACCGAAAGGATTTGTTGAGTAGTGGTCTAAGAAAGCTTCAAAACTTGGATCTTGAATGACCTAAGTACTAGGTCCTGCAGGTGATTTTCCTTTGGCTTTTCCTTTAAAATATTAATGCAACATCTGTAAGCAACGCTTAGTGAGTTTATAGATTTTCAATATCAACATGCGTGTCAAGCGGAGTCATTAGTCTTAGCGTGATATGTCTTGGCTGCCGCTACAGCCCTCATGATTGAGATATAGAATCATAGAATCGGATGATGTTCAAGCCACACTCACGCTTAAATCGTGGGGATCAGCCACATACTGGGCTAGCTACCAGTAAGTCAATATGGTGGAACATCAGAGGTCATTACCAAGTTCATAAGAACTGGTGAAATAGCCGGGTCTAGAACAATAGTCCATAAGGGCTAGTCAAGCTGAATCAATCTATCAAATGTCTGATCAATGATGGAAGCATATGTCTTAGAAGTCATGATAGCAATGATTCATAAAGCAAAGTCTGAAGCAATATTAAATGCAATATGAAAAGATAATCAAATAGCTATCATGATCCACTGGGCAACACCCATCCATGATGTGCACAGGTCTCATTCCAGCTGATAAATGAATGTCAATAAATCTAACAGCAGCAATATATCTCAACTGGATCTTATGCATGTTCAATCTGAATATCTATAACTCACTGATCTGGTCTTTGTCAAACAGATATAAAAATCTGCCACCTGAGTTATCTCAGGATTTTATCTTGTCAATTCTGTTCTCTGTAAATCAAATCTCTGACCCTGCTTTTAAGTCTTTAAGTCTTTAATCTTTGTTCAGAAAATACTGAACCTGTTCAAAATCATTCATGATAATATCATGTCAATTTCATCATGTTTATCATCATTTTAGTCTTTAATTTCTTGAAGTTTATCTGATTCTGATAAATAATAAATCATTGAGCATTTTATCAGTTTTTCCTCGTTTCTTTGGAATTCCCAAAAGATCTTTATAATTACATTTGTAATTCATCTTACTTTATTGATCTTTTAAAATTTTAACAAAAGATTTATTAATTTTAATCTTTATAAATCATAATTTTGTTTGATATTCATCTTATAAAAATACTCACTATTTATATGTATAATTCAAATTCGATACACACATGTGTATATACATATATATATACATATATATATATATATATATATATATATATATATATATATATATATATATATATATATATATATATATATATATATATATATATATATATATATATAGGGTTGGGATCATTGCAGAACCTTAATTTAATGCAGAACCATAGAACCAATCTAAACCATTAGATTATAATATAACACTAGGGATAAGATGGTAATTATACAATTAACATTGAATTAATAGCAGCCTACCAAGTTTGACTGTCCACTTTGACTTTTTTTTTTTACTCTTTTAATATATAATGGACATGCAGTGTTGCATCGACGTTAAATATACGATATCAAAGTGTTCATTCGGTATCGAATGGTCGTATGGGTAAAAAAATTTTACGAAAAATAAAAAATATTTTTTTCAAAAAAATATATTCCGTTCTCGTTAAATCCACCAACTTTGACTACTAATTGTGACTATTATTTTGGCTCTGTTAGTAATGAACGTATATGCAATGTTGCATTGACGTTAAATATACGATATCAAAGTGTTCATTCGATATCGAATGATCTCATGATCTCACCATGATATATTGCATCGTGGTCTAGGTAAAAATTTTTTTACGAAAAATAAAAAATATATATCATAACCGTTCTCGTTAAATCCACCAACTTTGACTACTAATTGTGACTATTATTTTAGCTCTGTTAATAATGAGCGTATATGCAGTGTTGCATTGACGTTAAATATACGATATCAAAATGTTCATTCGATATCGAATGATCTCATTATCTCACCATGATATATTGCATCGTGGTCTGGGTAATTTTTTTTTTACGAAAAATAAACATGTAAAATTTTTTCGAAAAAAAATATATCATGACCGGTCTCGTTTTAAAGAGTATAAAATTCTCGTTTTTATGGTATAATTTTTTTGATTTAAAAATTAATAATATTAATGTTATTTTAATTTAAAGAAAAAAGATATTTATTTTGCTAATGTCAATCTTTTTGCTATTTCCAATCTTTTCCTTTTTTACCCCTCCAAGAATTAAAATATCACTATTACCAATCTTTTTTTCACTAATTCCAAACTTAACTCTTTTAATCAAGACCATTAGATTATTCTAATTTATGGACGATATTGGTTCTACAGTTCTACACTAAATTTAGGTTCTGCAATGATCCCATCTATATATATATATATATATATATATATATATATATATGATCATAATCACACACACCTGTACATGTATTCATGCATATAAAAAGTTTCAGGAGTTTTTGTGTGGGTTTCGGTACTCTACCGAAACCTTAGAGGTTTCGGTATGAATTTCAGTATTCCAAAGGTTTCAGTAAATAACAAAGGTTTCGGGAACTTGTGATGAGTTTCAGTATATTACCGAAACCTTAAGAGTTTCTATAATTTTTCATAGTTTCGGTATTATACCGAAACCTTTTAAGGTTTCGGTATTCTTTATCTTCATAAATGGTCTCGGTAGTTGTTTATTTTTATGGGAAAGGTTTCGGTACATTCTTAGTTTCGGTAGGTATACCGAAACCTTTTAAGGTTTCGGTATCTTCCTCAAGTTTTGGTACCCCCCTTGTGAGTTTCAGTAATCATGCATAACACACTCAACACTCACACCTATTGTTTCGGTAGTGTGGTAGTACCGAAACCTTAACGTTTCGGTACCCACAACTTTGGGTTTCGGTACTTGCAAAAACACACACAGATCATTTTTTTGTCAAGAACAAAATTCCGATTCCATCACATTTTGAATGATCAAAACTAAAATCCTTGTTTCTTTTAACATCTATTAACTTAATTTATCAAATTCTACTAAAATTTCTTACATGCAACCACATTTTTCACATATAAAATTCTTGGTTTGGGTTATATACAAAACCGAACCAAACTTCATAATTTCAACATTTTTAAGAAATTGTTACCTCTAAATCTTGCTATTTGATGATGATTGTTGCTTCTTGTAACCTTCAATTGTATTGATTCTTCAATTTCTTGCAATTTATGACAAATTTCTTGTGGGTTTGATTGAAAAACCGTATGTATAGAGAGAGAGAGTAGAAAGAGAAGTGAATTTCCTTAATGTGTGATTAAATGACATTAAATTGGGGTTTTTACATATCATTTAGTCATAATTTGCAACTTAACCCACTAAACTTTTGTATTTTACATATCTTTTAAATTTAATCATCTTTAATTATCTATAACATATATAATTTAATTAAATAATCTTTGAACTTAATTAATTTACATAACTAATAATGTAATTAAATTTACATTATTTGGATCAAAACAAAATAAAAGACTTAGATAAAAGCTAGGTTGTTACATAAACCTCAATAATTATTTTGGTCTAATTATTCTCCTAATACATAAAAAACTTGGGTATTTTGGGTTTTTGAGATAAACCCCCCAAAATACATAAAACTTGCATAATATACTTTTAAAAGATGAATTCAACATATTCCATTATTATTTTTCAAGATGTAAAGATTTCTAATATATCTCCATGAAAACCCATCAAAATATACATAGAAACTTGTATAATATACTTTTTAAATAATGGATCTAACATATTTCATCATTTTCTTTCAAGTTCTAGCCATTTCTAAGAGATCTCCATAAAAACTCATCAAAATACATAAAAACTTGTATAATATACTTTTTAAATAATGGATTTAACATATTTCATCATTTTCATTCAAGATCTAACCAAATCTAAGAGATCTCCATAAAAACCCATCAAAATACATAAAAAAAAACTTGTATAATATACTTTTTAAACAATGGATCTAACATATTTCATCATTTTCATTCAAGATCTAACCAAATCTAAGAGATCTCCATAAAAACCCATCAAAATACATAAAAAAAAACTTGTATAATATACTTTTTAAACAATGGATCTAACATACTTCATCATTTTCATTCAAGATCTAACCATTTCTAAGAGATCTCCATAAAAACCCATCAAAATACATAAAAACTTGTATAATATACTTTTTAAATAATGGATTCCAACATATTTCATCATTTTCATTCAAGATCTAACCATTTCTAATAGATCTCCATAAAAACCCATTTGAGTTCTCATCTTCTTCATATGAAGATGATGGAGAGAAGAGAAAAGCAAGAGATTTACAAAATAAGAGTTGGTACCTTTTAGATCTTTCAAACCGTAAAAAGAAACTTCGAACAAAAATCGAATTTTTGTTTTATTCTTCTTCGAATTTCTTTCTTTTCTTTCTTTTCTCTCTTTTCTCTCCTCTTTTTTTTTGAAGTGAAAGAATTGGCGTAAACTTAAAGCCAACATATGGCTTTCTTCTTCTTTTTTTCTTTTAGTCCTTTTACTTTTCATATTTACCATTTAGACCCTACAATTATTTCCATTTCTTATAAGGTCATTTCTTCATAAATCAATATTTTATTTATTATAATTTACACAACCATTTATTTAAATGTCTCAATATTAATTAATATTCCGAATTTGTATTTCTTCGTAATAAATATTAATTATAAATTTTATTAAATAATCGGGTCGTTACATAATCTACATAAAAAGATATACAATTATATAACATTTTATATAGACACACAATATTTCCATATAGAATACATTAATTTTTTAGCAACTAAATAATTTTCTATATAAAAAAATATTTTTTTTATAAAAACGTTTTTTTACTATTAAAATCAATTCTCATGAAAGAAAAAGAAAATGAAAATGAAAAAAAGTAAGAGAGGAGAAGTGAAAAAAAATGCATACAATAAAAAAAGTGGAGAGAGAAAGATAATATTTTTTATTCCAAAAATACCCTTTTGATCCAAGGGCTCTAAAAGGTTCCTAAGTTCTCACAATCTTTGAGGTTTTTAAAAGAATCTCTCCCTATATATATATATATATATATATATATATATATATATATATATATATATATATATATATATATATATATATATATATATATATATGTTCAAGTGAGTACCACTCATTATGCAGCGCACCAGAAGGTACCACCCTTAAAAGTAATTTTATTGAATTTTTTTTCATGAACATTTTTAATTAACATTACATAGATCATATGTGAATTTCACGCAAATCCGAACACTCTAAGTGCATGAAAACACGCATCACATAAATGCGTGTTCACATACATTCAAAATTATGTAAGTGTGTGTGTTCACATCACTTTTTAGGAGCTAGAAGATGTGAATGCATGTGAAATTTACATATGATCTTCATAATCTCTATTAAAACATGTTTATGAAAAAAAAAATTTAAAAAAAGTTTTTTTAAACATTCTGGTGCGCTGCATAATGGGTGGTAGGGATGTGTGGAATGACCGGAAAACCGAACCGAAACCGAAACCGAACCGGAACCGATTTTTAGTATTCGGTTCGGTTATCGGTTCTTATAATTTTTACTTTTCGGTTATCGGTTATTCGGTTAACGGTTCTGCGGGTTTCGGTTATATCGGGTATGGAACCAAAAATTCAAAAAGTCCATGGCATGGATACCAAGAAAATTTAAAAACCCATGATGTGAATTGTGAAAAACAAAAGATTATTTGATGGTTGTCTTCTTCAATCCTCACCATACCTAACACTTGGAAGAATTAATTGTATCGATCAAATCCACTTTGTTCTAAAAACAAGCAAATTTTAAAATACAATCAATAATTAAGAATATATCACTATATTTAAAGAAGTAATTCAGAATGATATTTTATCAAGATTTACATTCAATAAAACGTTAACCAAAAGCAATCTAGATTTGAAAATCCATTAGGAATTGTTCATGTTGAAAATCCATACTTCACGTTGACATTCATAACAAAAATATTTTTTTTTGCAAAAGTATAATAAAACGTTAATCGTGTTTTTTTGTTTATATCTTGTTACATATATATACATATGTATATATATATATATATATATATATGTATATATATATATATATATATATATATATATATATATATATATATATATATATTTAAAAGTACATATATATTTTTTTTGCAAATTTCGGTTCTAATCGGTTCCATACCCGAAATACCCGTACCATAACCGAACCGGAACCGGAACCGTGTTACAATTATTGGTTCGGTTATCGGTTCTTACAATTTTCAATTTTCGGTTTCGGTTAAATCGGTTCCGGTCCGGTTCGGTCCGGTTCCGGAACCGTTTACATCCCTAATGGGTGGTACTCTCTCGAACCATATATATATATATATATATATATATATATATATATATATATATATATATATATATATATATATATATAGGGTCGGGATCAATGGGGTGGGGTACCATGTTAGACTGGGAAACTGAAGTCCACCAATGTTTGGTTACAAGTACACAAGGGTAATATAGTCAATTATATTTTGTTTTAATTAATAGGGGATAATTAGTGATTTAGGAAATCCCTTAATTGTAGGGATTTGATATTCCTTACGTTTGTTTTCCTGCAAGAACCCTTCTTTTTGAACATGTTCAAATTCGTTTATGTGAACATGATTTTACTATTTTCCTCTGAACATGTTCATTAATAATAACAGTACTATAAAAAACTTATTGAACATGTTCAATAAGGGTACTGAACATGTTCAAATCCGTTTATGTGAACATGATTTTAATAATTTTCCCTGAACAAGTTCATTGATTATAACAGTACTATAAAAAACTTATTGAACATGTTCAATAAGGGTATTGAACATGTGCAATACACTGGGGATTGCATTTAAAACCATATTGAAGAATTTGAACATGTGCAGTAAGACAATATATAGGGATAAAAACACATTAATACATGTGCAGTATACGTGTCCAGTATTGAACATGTGCAGTATTGAAGCGGACGACAACAAGAAATCGATTTCAATGGAGGATTATCACTGAAATGTTTAACAGAGAACTATTAACTGCAATTGAGAAATTCGAGGGATTTATAGAATATTTGATTCACATTTAAAAATTTTCATACCCGTTTTACCCCTCACATTAAATAAAGTGGGATTCAATTTTCATAATTTTTATGTATTAGTTAATAATTTCAATGATAAATGATTGGCTGTAAACGGTACACCAGTCTAACAAGGTACCCCATTGATCTTGAATATATATATATATATATATATATATATATATATATATATATATATATATATATATATATATATATTATCCTTGAATTAGTTGAATGTTTTTTGTGAGCTGTTAGACAACTATAGAATTAGTATAAATAGGACATATGGGTTAATGAAAACAATAACTCAAGTTGTAGTCCTGTAACCCAATTTTGATAGTGAATTTGATTTTGTTTATTCTTGATTCACATTTGTGGGGTTCTTGATTTTGTGAGTTCTTGGTTTCTGTTTGTAATGTGTTTCTGATTTCCTAACAAGTGGTATCAGAGCTTTAGGTTGTGAGCGTTGTTCTTTTTGAAATTTGTAATTGGATGTCGACGATAGGAGTTAGAAATCGTTCATTTGTTTAGTAGCGATCATTGTTCTCTTGTTCTGCCATTTGAAATTCGTATGTGGCGATAGCAATTAGGAATCGTTCTTGGTTTTCTGTGGAGTCCGCTGTGAGGATTGCAACCAGTTCTTGCAATCTTTTTTTGTGTTCTTTCCAATTTAGAATTCACAATAACAGTTGGAATTGGTTTTGGGGTCAGAAGCACACTGGGTTGTATAATTGATTTCAAGAAATCAATTGTAATTGAAATCGCAGCTCGCATAATTAGGTTTTTGGCTATCGTCGCTTTGGAGTTGCTTCTGGTTCTTGACGTTCGATTGTGAAATTGAGATACATTGTTGGCATATTGGAATTGGGGGTCTGTTTTTAAGCAATCAGAGTTGTGTTATCAATTTCTGGTAATCGATTCAAGATTTGGAAATTAATTTGGCGCATTTGAGGTTCTGGATTTCTTCTTTTACTTGTGCATTTGAGGTTCTGGATTTCTAAAACATTTGTCACTGATTTTGAAATATGAATTCGCAAGTCGTAAGAAATTAATTTAGATGTTTGGGTTTAGTCTTGAATCAAGTTTGGATTTCAGTGATTTGTATTTATCTCGAGTTTTTGTTTTTCTTGACTAGTTTTGAAGACGAAATGCTCATTTTGGGTTTTTCTTGAATGACGATTCAAGAATTTAGGTGTCGACTCATTGCGTTTGTTCGGTTTAGTATCGAAATTGGAGATACGTTTTGTGGGATTCGCATTGATTCAAGAAGTCAGTTTTGATTTTCGTTCGGTGTTGATTGAATTTCGAGTTGTTTGATTTTGAAGGCATTTAGATGGCGATACAAGTTCCATTTGAATTTTTGATTTGTTTTTTATGACGGTTGGTTTTCAGATTGTTTGTCGGGGAATTGTATCGATTAGTTTAGTGATCGACGTTTGTGTTATGGTGTTCCGGTTTGTTCAAACCGTGATTTCGGTTTTGGTTGTCGATCGTTTGCTTGCCAATTTGGAGTATTATTCTCGACTTTTGGAGTTTGAATTTTGGTTGGCCCGTATCATCAATTTGTTGGAATTTATCATTTGTCGTTTTGTTTCCAGTTTGTTTCCGGCTGGATTTGTGTTTGGGGTTTTGGGAGAAATTACACATTAGTATTAAGTTGCGATGATCGTTGTAGTTTGGGTCCGGATTT